>MU825880.1:0-396978 GCA_029204205.1 Desmophyllum pertusum
AAAATACGAAAATGTTCCGCCATTTTTTCCCCGAGTTCAAAAATTTGAACTTCGCGGCATTTCCAAATAAGGTAGAGAGGGTATATTGTCTCTGAGACCATGATTAGGGAACCAATCAAATTGCTTGAAAAATGCATTATCCCATGGTTAGTATATTATAATGAATAATATTAGGCACATGTAAGTTTCCGAGTAGCTTCATGTGAACCATTGGTTCATTGATATAAACTGCTACATGTAAGCTCTCATTTACCTTCATATGAGGCTTTTGAATCCACTATTCTGAGCTATTTACATATTGCCTCTGACTATGAATTTTACAAATTGCATTACTGGAGTTTTTGATATGCACAATTTAAACTCAGGGTTGTTGTCTGAGGGTGGCATTTGTTGGTTTGTGCTATACAAAGAACACTGTCAATTGGTCTTGTATCTATGATAATATAATACATATATCTTATTATTAACCAAGCGCGAGAGCCATACTGGGAGAATCTTGACAGTACAGATCGAGTGCAACTAGGTCCATACAGAAAAGACTGAGGGCCGATATTTTACTAAACAAATTTGCATGATTTTCGCAATTTCTAAACCCCACTAAAACTAAAATTAAGGGCAGTAGGTGGTATCATATTTACCATTTTTCCATTATGACAATTAAGGTGATTCCCTGCAATTGCATTGCGCATCCTTACTGCGCATAATTTTATTGCGTCATTTGCGCGCGCTACGCGTCATTTAGCGCGAGTGCGAGCGCGCGCACATACAGAACATTACAGGATTTCTTTCAGACAAAGCTTGACTGGGAAATAAATGGTCGTTTTCTTCTAAACAAGCACGGTGACCCCCATTTTTTATTTCATAATTTTAATAAGAACAGTATCTACATTACACAAGAAAAAGATGGGCAGAAATCTATGATCAGTTTTTTGGCAATTTAACTAAATTCTCCGGAGGGAGCCACTACGGTCCCACAGCGCATATCCAATTTGAATCTACTTTGGAGTGTAAAGTAAATACAAAGGAAATCGAAGACATTTTTCTGGAACGTCGGTGAATAAACAATGGAATAAAGTCAAACTCTGTGCGATATCACGGCTGCATTGAAAAACATCGAGCTTATTTGCTGCGCACGGTTTTTGCCAAAAGGGGCCAAAATGACCGCACTCGTCAGCATTGTGGCGTGGAAACGAGCACGGTGACCCCCTATTTTTATCACGTTTTTATTATCTCATTGACTTGTTACAAAAGTGTACCAAGTTTCATCGGAAATCTATGTTTGGTTCTATTACCAGGGAATTACCTTAAATTATATATTGCTTTTATTCCGGTTCCACTTGTAATAATAATAATAATAATAACAGGGTAAACCCTTTCAGTCACATGACTGTTATCAACGGGGGCCCTGTGAGAATCGCAAACGTGCAAAATTCTAAAGAATTTTCTACTCTAAAACGAGGCGTTTTAGGATAATTAACATACATACAAAAGAATAATAAATCGGCAGCCATTTATGAATGCGGTCTATTGGCTGTTGAAATAAAGAAGAGTTCTTTTGTTTACAGTCAGAAGGGCCACAACCATCAACAGTTTAGAATTTGTAGTTAGCCAACGTCTTACTGTTTGGGGTTAAAAAATGGTTTAAATAACGATTTTATGATTCGTTCGTAGTATAAAACCAGTTAGTATTGGTCAGTTTTGACGTATGTTATGGGTTGCCTTAAAAACAAGAACTCCTAAAGTAGTTTACAAGCGGCCGATTACCTTAATAATGGGGGAAACAACAATCGATCTCTCCTTCCCCGACTCCCCCTAGCCTGCGAGCAGGCTCTCACAAGCGCGATCGTGATCCTTAGTATTGCGTGACGTTCGAGCGCGGAGCGCGAGGGCGTGGGACGAGATTGAGAGCCTGCACGTGAGGCCCGGTTTCTTGAATGCCGCCCCTAGCGTAGCCTGCGTCGCAGACGGACTTGACCTCCGGTAATGTCCGTCTGCGAATTAGTGCACAAATCCTTGTTCTAGACCCCCAACGACGTACCAGGATCTGAGTACTTGTCTGTGATTGGCCTTTACATAAAGCTATTGTTCAATTAGCTATGATTTGGTTGTAATTGGCTAAGGGAATTTCACGCGAGCTAGGACCGGAAGCTAGCGGAAAGCGAGCCTAAAAATAGTATAAAAAATCACTGAAGATAATGGAGTGCAGCTTTCGAAGCGGTCAGAGAAAGCTCAGTTTGAATTAACGGAGCTACTCCCAGAACAACGAGAAGCGATCAAATCTTTCTTCCAGGGGAAAAACGTGTTTATCAATTTACCCACGGGTTTTGGAAAGTCGTTGATCTTTCAGTGTCTCCCGATTGTCGCAGTCGCTGATATATGATCGAGTGTTATTGTTGTGATTTCACCATTACGATCGCTGATGGAGGACCAAGTTTATGTATTTTCAACAATATGGGTATACTGATTGCTATCACGGACGTGGAAGACCCAGAAACTATTCAGCAGGTTTTAAATGGGAACTACCGTGTTCGGTTCGCCGAGTGTTTGTTGTCTTATAAACTATTTATAAATATCTTATAAATATCTGTTTGCCCGACAGGAGACCAAACGTGACCTCTTAAAATTTGCTAGAGTGAACACAGTCGATGGCTCTATAGCTATTCTACTTCAAAATCCTCCTCATAATACAACATATCTTGCCCGTTAGAAAACACTCTTAACTTGAAGGGCAAAGTAGGTCAGAAGACCGAATTCAATAGCGAACGGCAAATGTCACGAACTTCGAACAGGCCTGTCACGACTTTTACCATAGCCAATCATAATAAAGGGGATTTCGAAAGGCACTTCCGGTATTTCGTTACGTCGTTGGGGGTCTAGAACAAGGATTTTTGCACTAATTCGCAGACGGACATTACCGGCGGTCAAGTCCGTCTGCGACGCAGGCTACCCCTAGCGAGGTGTCAACTTGGTGACAACTCATTACGCTTCATTTGTCAAATAACCAACCAATAGAATTGGAGGAAAATGTAAACAAACATTACACATGGAATTATTTTCGGACCAGATATTTTCATAGACGGCGTGGCTTTGCGCAAGCAGTGAAGGTACAAGATAGCCTGCTCGTAGGGTAGCGCGGAAAGAAAACAGTAAACACAACGAGCGATTGTTGTAAGTGCGCAGTCTTTGTTTCCACAACGGCAGCCGTGATGATGTGTTGGCCGGCGATGTGCGATAGAGTTTGTCAGAGCGTGATTGTATAAAACCGTTTGTCACAAAATCAGGAACTTGTGATGATGAAAACTCAACTAGCTGTTATATAGCGAAGGTGGAAAATGGCAGTATTACTGAGCGAAACAAGAGCCAAATGCAAACTTCTGTCGGCGACATCAAATCAAACAAGATCAAATGCTTTCCAAAAGGAAAGTGTCACGAACAAACAGAGCGGGAGGACAAAAAGTAATAATGCTTCATTTCCAATTACAAGCGCCGGAACCCGGGCCGGAACCGTCAAGAACTACGGCGAAATAGGGTTTCCAAAGTATAGTTCACTTGAAAGTAAAGCGCTTGCCATATTTTGTAAACAAACGTACGTGTAATGTTTTCAGTTAGGTAAAATAAACATATGTGGAATGGACGATCGCAGAACATAGACTAAACATAGAATGCGAGTGATGACCAGTGATCTTCTAGCCTGCGAGCAAGCTCTAGATCTCGCTTCGGTTCACGGCGCTCTCCGGGAGCGGCGAAGGCACAAGTTACGAACCGGCGAAAAGTAAAGTTCTTAACATGGCGTTGCTTCAGGGTCAATGGTCAAATAATGTTATCTAACACAACAGTGTTTGATTGCCTTTCTTCGAGCGAGAACAGTTCAGGTCAGGTCAGCTTTGCCCGTAGCCAGTCGGCATTAAAGCGAAAACATATCTCCCTTCAATAATACAATTGATTGCTCTTGAGCTGTATAAACGCAGGTTCAGAATTGATCAAAAGCTTGCGAAACACTCTTGAACAAATGAACCGACTATTTTCTCCGTTGCCCTTGGTTGCCCTGGTTTTTGTCACAATAATTGGATCTGTCATTTTGGACCAATCAGAATGCTGCGTTCGTGGACGAACGCAGGGCATTCGAGAAACCTGGCCTTACGTGCAGGCTCGTGACACGGACCCCTCCATTTCCTGCTCTGTAGTGGCTCTTCTCGAGTAGTTGAGGTTATTTTCCCTTGTCTAATTAAATATTTCGCTTGTTTCTTTACATGAAAAGAGCTCTTACACGACACGAAAACTATCCGCGGTCACTGGACTCTGAGGTGCACCCTCCAAATCCTAAGAGTCAACACACGAACCTGCGTGACGAAAAACGTGACTGCCTGATGTACTGATATTGCATCATGCTCCGGAAGCCGGAGAAATTCTCTTGCGGTTAATTTTAGCTAATGTAGATTGCATCATATTCGACGTGGGCAAAGATATGTTTTCGCTCAACGTGAAAATAAATTGTGAATGACATATATGCTGTGGGATTGTGTTAAGAAAAAACTGTTATGTTTTTGGGACCGGGTTTTATCGTTCGTTTACTGGTTGAGGTGCATGTATTAAACAGAACAGAAATTATCTTGTGGCTATTTATTTGCATGTCTCCTGGCTACGTTTACAATGTAACGGGAAAACCCCTCACACGCAAAGGTCACACCGCCAAATTTAGCACATTTTGCAACAACACTGCTGTTCACTGCTGTGGGACATTTGTCTTTGCTTTTTCCAATGCGATTACTGTAATAAACTAAATACATCTACGCACTTACACGACACTACAGAAAGAACGTGGAAGAGAAATTCTCTACTGGCTAATTTTAGACCGAGATGCGATAACATCATGTCAACCGTGAAGAGGACTAAGGCTAGCGACATGAAAAAAAAAGTCCATTTCTTGAAGCAGCCGCTGCGCATGGGCCGCTTAATTAGTGTTTCTGGCAGCTAGCGGCTCGATTCTGTTGTGCTAGGGAATAAAGTTATTGTGGCTTCGAATCAACTCAATTCATGAACTGTGTTTCCCTTTTTTTGTGGAAAAAGTCTTAGCGCCGCCATCAGTGCCGCCATCTTGAATCTTGAAGTGGGCGTAAAACAACCAGTGCTATCCCAGTGCTATCCGCGTGGCCGTGTGGCGACGGGAACGAGGTTGGGCGTAAAACAACATGACTGTCTGAGAATCAGGCTAGTCCGGCTGTGGGTGGTGCATTTAGGATTCTTCAGGTTTAGCCTGGTATGCTGTAATGGTGCCGATAATGTGTCAATAAAAACCTTCATTTCACGACTAAGATAGTTGAGAGGGCCAGGTGAAGTTTCTTACAATGTTATGGTTTAATTTCCACATATATTTCAGAATAAATAAATCTCTTATTAACCAATCTTGCTCGGGACCGTACTGGGAGGATATTAGGGGTTGATACATTATGCCGGCATAATTTCGAACATAATACTGATAGTTGGAGCATCGAGCATAATGCCGGCATAATAGTACTGTTTTGCCGGCATAATATGACTATTTTCAGTATATTGCGAAATAACATATATTTTTTTATTTTTATAGCTAATATTGTCCGTTTATTGTGTTACTACTAAATTATAAATAAATAGTATTTGTTTCACGAGAGGGGGGGGGGGGGGGGGTACTTTTTGTGTCAATTTTATTTTATTCTATTTTTTCACTAGTATAAAATTTTTAGAATGAAAATCAACGATATTAAACGACGTTTCGATGACTCCATGTCATCATTTTCAAGTTCAAAATACATAAATTATAGAATTGATTATATATAGGAAAAATTGTGCGGTTCAGGAAGTACAATTGAATAAAAGTTTGGCGCGAATGGAATCCGACTGCCGGTGTTAAGTTAAGTTTTGGTTTGATGTTCCTGATAACAGCATCTCGTAGATCAAACAATCCAGCTTTTGTGCTCCCCCTGCCCACCCCCCCCCCCCCCGGGAGGGGGGGTACTTGACCCATGTTTGGGCATAGGGGTGCCGCTGAGGGTTTGAAAAACCTGACCCTGTTTAGGACAACAAAAAAACAATAAAAACCCCTAAAATACCTACCCTGTGTAGGACAACATCCTCTATTTTAGGACCCTGTTTAGGTTGCAATTTAGCGAATCCCGTTTGACTGATACGCGGCAAATGTCTCCGATCTCTAAATACTGTATAAACCATATTTTTACGACGACAATCGTGCAACCATACTCTGTTTACGGGACAGGTTCAGACCCTGTTTAGGACAGACTCGCATGAAATTATATACCCTGTTCAGGGCAGAGAGGCCAAAAACAATACCCTGTCCAGCGGCACGTCCCCGTATAGGCCACATAAGGGACTACAACCCCCCCCCCCCCCTCCCCGGGATTTTATGCGACATTTCTTTAGCACTGTAAATTGGTCTTGTAAATTAGTTGCACGCAGCTTGTGGTCTTCTTTCAAGTGTTTACCAATTGCAGAATATTTATGCTCCGCGATGCGTTTGAAAAGGTGTCGGGATGTGTAACCAACATAATCTGTATCGCACAGATCACATGAAAGACAACGCAATGCTGGTTAATAAGTGGAGGTTTGGCCTCTACCACTCTGATGTCATCAATAATTTTTTCTGCTGGAAAACAAAAAATCTATCAAATTTATTATGAAAAATTGTTGTTTTTGCGGGGGGTGGAGAAATTTTTTGCGGCAAAATTACGAGCATAATAGCCAGTACAGTGGAGCATAATTTGGAGCATAATAGTCCGTTTTGGAGGGTGACGCCGAAAAGCATATAATACTCGATTTTACGAGCAGCGCGATTGGTTGAAAGGCCCTGCATGAGATAACCGTCAGTAAATGACAATAATTAATTTTGTTTTGTATTTCCTTATAAGGATATTCGTAGTCACGTGACTGTCAATGTCAAGAAAAGGAGAACGAGTGTTATAATTTACGACGACTTTAATGCCCCTTATTACAATCCATTTACAATTATGGAAGCGGAAAAATTATTTCGAGCGTACATTTCTTTAAACGCAGTCAATTATGAATTTATGCGTCTAGTACTTGTTTAATACGAATTGAGACGAATCAGAGGTCTATAACAATGTATATTAACTACTCATGCAAGTGAACTAAAGAAGTATTAATTTTGTTGAAAGTATTTTTTGTAACCCTCGATCATGGTACCGTAAAACACGTTAAACGAAGCAGCAGCTTTCCCTCCGATGATCCACTCGATGTTCTTTTTTGGCAGCCATCCGTTGTAGTTTGTTAGTGGAAAGACTGAACAGCGTACACGCCGCGTCTGGGTTTGTTTCGTCGGGGATGATCACAGTAAAAATTCCCTCCGTTTGTCACTCGGACAAGACCATCAGCTCCCTCGAGTTTCGACGGGTGCCAGGCGTTCTTTTGAATCTGGATAAACGCTCGCTTTCCAAACCAGTCGATTTCCTTTGTACATGTTGTATGTGGATAGTACAAGAGGAACGAACGATCCCAGAGCGGAAATGAGGACGGGTAACGCATGAAATCTAACGACTCCCTGATCTGGATAAGTCTCCACGGTTTCGTGGTCCACGAAACTTGATCCCACTTGTTTCGTTTATCCAGATGTTCTGACTCAAAAAGATCCATGAACATTTTCGCCGACAACGGCATGTCATACAGAGACAGCACTTTTATCGGGACTTCTTCTTCAGGGGAAGGTTTTACTCCAGTAAATTTTTCCAGGACTTTTGTGTACTTCCTTCCAGCCGCCTTTTTCCAAATCATTCTTGAACCACTTGGCTCTCTCAATCTCCTTGTCGTACGAAAGAGAAGCGACAAAGTCTTCTTTTGACTGCATACTTAGTTGTATTGGCTCCGTATACTCACTCGGGAAAGATTATAGACGTGGCTTTATACAGACGCTGCGAATGAAGGGAAACCATATTAGAAGTGAAGTGAATTTTCCAGGAAAAACAAGCTTGGTCCAAACGTCATCCCACTTAGTGAAAAACAGAAACATCAATTAGATAAACAAAGGTGTTTTTGGATTTCGAGAAAGCCATTACACCCGCTTTCAGTGTTACGTGCATAGGGCTTTTGGCGGATATCTTTCGACATGCCATCTTTATGGGTCTTACATAAAAATAAGAGTGTATATAGAAACCAGGCTTTAGCTATAGGTGTATCTAGCCTGCGAATACAGCCGACCTTCATCGCGCGCCGCATGCAAAGTTGGCTGTATTCTAGCCTGCGTGGCAGGCGTAGAAAGGGTAGGGAGGGGAGTTCGTAATCCTCCCGCCGATCGCGCTTCGCGCTCTCTCCTCGCGCTTCGCGCTCGAACTCCCCTCCTCCCTCCCCTTTATACACCTGCCACGCAGGCTAGCTGTATTCGCAGGCTAAGGCGTATCTTGTATCTTGTATTGTAAGTAGGAACTTTACTTGCAACCACCCATAGCTATAGCTACCCACGTGAATCGCAACGACGAATTTTTGAAGTTTCTCTTTGGATTTGAACGCTGCCTTTACATATTCAGCTTAGGATAGTTTCTGATACCAATAGAAAAACTGAATTGAGCTAGAGATTCGCGAGATTCTGAACTAAAATATAATTCTCGCGGTTGCTTAAACTCCCTATTTAATATGTTGGAAAGACGGAACAGGATACAACGTCCCGCGTGGAATAACATATACAAATTACCTCGTTTGTCGCTCTGACAAGACCATAAACTCCTTTGGGTTTCGACGGATGTTAGGCGTTCGTCAGAACCAGACGAAAAGCTCGTTTTCCAAAGCAGTCGGTCAATTTCTTTGGAATGTAGAATGAATAATCACACAGTAGAACGATTTCGCATAAGCCGATTTTTCTATGCCAATGAATAACATTACATGTTAATGTAGAGGAACAATAGAAAATTCCGTGCGCTGAAATAAACTATTGTGTAAAAATTCGAATTTGTGTAGATACCAGCGTGTAATATACGTTTGGTGCGTGTGGTACGTACACAAATTCGAATTTTAAACAACAGTTTATTTCAGCGCACCTACTTATCTATTGTTCCTCTACATCAGCTTTAATGGTACTCATTAATAAATTAATAAATGCTTTTATTAGTATTATTATTATTAGCATATAAAAATCGGCTTATGCGAAATCGTTCTAGTGACCAAGAAACGGGCGTGCGCTTAAATATATAAACATAAATTAAAATCGAATTCGATATTGTAGTGCGAGAAAAATATAATAGCAAAGACATTGGTGACGCCACCTATTGTTATTAATGTGCCAACCAGAGAACTATAGACCGTATTCATAAATGGCTGCCGATTTATTAATTCTTCTATATGTACAGTAAAAACCCACGAGTAAGAACCTAGAAATTAAGAACCTGTTAGGCTAAAATTTGTCAGTTATACACCCTCTAAACAAGAAACCTGTTTAAGCCTAAAATTTTCAAAAGGTTCTTATTTTCAAAATCTATATATCTGTATAGCTTCAGTCAATGTACAGTTGTACTCTGTGTATACATATGAAATATTTTTCAAGGGAAAAAGGACCAACAACTGATGCTTCTGCATCAATATGAATGTAACCAGATAGTTTTGTTATTATTAATGAGGTGATTGGGTGATCACAATGCACCTCTGTGTAATTGAATAAGGAACAAATAGTACTGTACAACATGTCACTTACATTAACATTTAAGAACCTATTTAAGAACCTAGTTAGCCTAAATTTGTGTTAAGTACCATTTATATAAGAACCTGTTTAGGCTAACTTGGAAAAATGTTGGTTCTTACTCGTGGGTTTTTACTGTATGTTAATTATCCTAGCCTGCGTAGCTGGCGGTCTTGTTGGCGCGCGAAAGCAAAATTGGTAAGCGGCGAAGCCGCGACAGCGAGCGGCAAAGCCGCGAGAGTTGGACAGGGTCGAAATACCGCCTGCTCTAATTCCTGGGGTTTTTGAATGCTGCCCACTTTTATCACCTCCTTTGGTGTAATTAAATTAGCCAATCAGAGAGAAAGCTGTATCGAAACTTGTCAATTATTTTCTTCTCAGCAAACATGACGCTTTTGGTGTTTATCACTCATGCCGAAAAATTAGTTCAGGAATTTTTGGAAGTAAACTTCGGAGGCGCACGTAATAAATATTTTTCTGTTCAGCGCTTTGAAAATGCTTTCCAAAGAGACCTCTGTCGAGTCAAACGGTACGGTAGTTCCGGAGAAACAGCTTTTTTTCGCCGCAGACATGCCAGCACCGGGAAATATTACACACTGGCTTTCGTTAGTTAAATATGCAAAAATCTTGCACCGGAAATTTCAGAGCGAAGTTCCTAACAAACACAGGAAACAAATATTCTAGCTGTCCTGCGCTTTGAAACCCCTTTCGATAGAGATGTTTTTCGATTTGATCCGTTTAACAATTTTCGAGAAACGACTTTCGAGCGTGTGAGATCGAATACAAACCATTGCGTTACGAAGAAAATTGAGACGACCACGAAGTTTCAATTGACCAATTTTTGACAGCTCACTGAGTTCGCAAGTTTTCCCTTGGGAGAGATCAGAAGGATCATTTAACATTTGATTGATGTGACACCGCTCTCAGCCAATCCGAAATTCCCGTGCACTGGTGCAAGGACTATTCAAAAACCCCAGGAATTAGAGCAGGCGGTCTTTCGACCCTCTCCGCCCCAGACTCTCGCGGCTTTGCCGCTTATGAATTTTGCATCGCGCGCCAACAAGACCGCCAGCTACGCAGGCTATAATTATCCTAAAACGCCTCGTTAGCACGTGCAAAATTCTAAAGAATAGCCTATGAATAGGCTCCGCGGTGGGGATGGGGTAAAAAGAAAACTGCGAGCGAGCTTCGCCCGGCTCGCACGCCATTTTCTTTTTACCCCATCCCCACCGCGGAGCCTATTCATAGGCTACTAAAGAATAATAAATCGGCAGCCATTTATGAATACGATCTATTCTTGGTTTTCACGTGACGTCAACAAATTCTAAAATTCAAAACCGCGAGGCCTACAGAATTTTTACCTTCATTCAAGGAAAGATTACCTAAATATATATCTTTTCACAATTTCTTAGCTCGATCTCATGCTTCCTTTTGAAAATAGAACGGTTTAAATTTCCGAGTTTTCATCGTACGTGAGTCAGCAGGACGGCCGTGACAGAAGCTGTTCCGTATCTAAAACAATGACTCTTCGGGTGATTTTCAGCATTCTAAACAATTTAAGTTTAAGGAGAAATATTTATCTAAATATTCGAAAGTTCACAAGAGAAAACAAACCTCCTTTCTGGCAAAAGTGAACTCCAGATGTTTTTTCCTTTTTCCGGCGGCCATGTTGGTGCCCCTCAGAGGGACTCCAACATGGCGTTTCCATACTGAGCTCTATAAATTTGTGTGGAACATTTGACAAATAACTCGAGTACGGAATACCGCACAGACCTGAGACTTGGACTGATTCCTTATTTATTCATTGTCTATGACATGTCAATTCCTTGACTTCATTCATTGAACGGTTTCGATTTTTTTAATTTATGGCGTGACAGTGAAAACCGAGAATTGGCTGTTGAAATAAAGAGTTCTTTTGTTTACAGTCAGAAGGGCCACCCAGACAAAGTTAACCAATCACAGGGCAGAACGGGAACAATACATTCCAACATTTTCGATTTGAGCCAATCCAATGTCGAGTACAGAACAATGAAATTCTAACTTGTTCAATCGTGAAGCTTATGATGAATATGGCGTTGACTTTAAATGAGTAAAATGAGTAAAATGAGTAAAATGAGTAAAATGAGTAAAATGAGTAAAATGAGTTAAAATGAGTAAAATGAGTAAAATGAGTAAAATGAGTAAAATGAGTAAAAACATTTGATCATTTAAAAATGAACTTGATCAAGTCCATATTTTTGAACTGCCTAACGTCTATTTTTCAGGGATTTTCACATACTTGTTTTCCACCTCTTCCAAAATTACCAGTTTTTCACATATTAAAATGAGACAATTTTACTGATGGGCTCTTTTTCGTGATTTTCACTTTACTAAACTGACATATTTAATTATGATGCTTAGAAACACTGTATTCCTATTTACAAAATTTGAGTAATTTGTTTAGTATGTGTAAACTTTGTATTGATGGGTACGTTTGTACGTTTAAATTTATAGTCAAGGAGAAATAAAGATTTTAATAGAATATAACATCGAATACCATGTCCGATCCAAGGTATGGATGTTATAGCACCGATCTGAGGTATGGATGTTATACCACAGATCTGTGGTATGGATATACCACAGATCTGAGGTATGGATGTTATACCACAGATCTGAGGTATGGATGTTATACCACAGATCTGTGGTATGGATGTTATACCTCAGATCTGAGGTATGGATGTTATACCACAGATCTGAGGTATGGATGTTATACCACAGATCTGAGGTATGGATGTTATACCACAGATCTGCGGTATGGATGTTATACCACAGATCTGAGGTATGGATGTTATATCACAGATCTGAAGTTGTTTAATTTCTGCATTTGAATAAATTATATTCCTTTCGTGGTGTATACTTGTTCCAGGACGCCATAAAGTACAACGATTTGTAAGATTTCATGAAATATACGTTATTATTTGCAGTTAAAGCAGGTATTTCCTTAATTATGCACTGTTGCCAGGATTGGTCTCCTGTTCATTATCAAGAATCTCATGTGCTCGTCAATCTCGTTTTTTAAAATTATTCTACTATTGGTAAACTGTACTACGATCATGAAATTTGAGATTTTGCCATATCCTCTGTCCATGGTCTTCTGTTAGCACCACTTCCAACATATCAGTCTCGAAAAGCTGAGTTCCATTGTGTGAGCCGTCAAGTCACGAACAGTAATCATGGTATAGGTGCTGTGTTTTCAACGTGTTCGATAAGCGGTCGGTTGCTCCATTCAGCTTTGTCTAATGCCACATACTGGCCAGCGGAAAGTTTGTCGAGCTCGACAGGTGCTAAGTTGTTGTCGCCAGCATTACTTGTGAGGTCATTACTCCCCACAGCTTTTTCACTGGCATCTTCCACTGGCTTCTTCCACTGGCTGTTGGTTTCGTCGTCGATTCCTTCTTGGATCAGTCTGGTATGGCCAACGTAAATCTTTGATAAAGAAGAAACATCATAAGATATAACATTCAGCTCGTCCGCTCATTAAAACTCAAGAAACCGGCATTCTTTCATTCAAGTAACTCCATTGTTTTCATGTTTTAAAATTGTGTCCGAAATAGAGCCACCCCTAAGTAAGTTATTTTGTATATATGATTAAGTGCACCAAAAATTGAAAAATTGCCGTGAAATCGCTTCTAATCGAAGGTATTTTACACAGCAGTTTCAAGTCGCAACAAGTCGCACTTGAATTAGCGGCGTAAAACATATTGTGACCATGCATGTCCGGTCAAACGGCCACAACAACCACAACATTTCAGGAACAAAATAAATGTTGTGACGATGTTGAGACAAAGTTTAAATGAATTCAAACACCTCACAAAATTGTTGTGAGGGGTGGTCAAATGGTCTCAACATCGGCTCACAACAAATTTTGTGAATGTTGTGACCATTTGATCGGGCCTACAAACAACCTATTCCGGCTTCATTGCTCACAATAATGAACAATTATCCTCCGCAGTGGAGGTGGCTAGTGGTGGATATTTACCGAGCCGTTTGTTTCAGTATATACCAAAGCAGTGAGATAAAATCCCCAAAATAATTTATTTATTATCTCTCAGAAGACAGCAAAAAAGTATTTCACAAATACATTTGCGCGCAAGATGTGGATAGCACATACTATCCCGATAAAAACACTATCCACTGGCTTGGTATATACTAATGTTATGAGCATTATTCCTTTCAATTTCATTGTGGTAATTGTATCGGAGAAAAGTTCTTTGAAATGTAAGCTTATCGCGGCTAATCCTTTAACTTCATGATCGGCTCGCCGGGTCTGAAGGGCGAATAAAGCAGCACTGAAACATCCTAATAACAGCTATTTTTTTAGGCCATAATCTTTATTCAATGAATAACCCTTTTTCGAACCTAAAATTAATATTTATTATTGCTAAACATCGAAGCACTTATAAAAACTTGTACGCCTAAAATGAAACGAGAGTCAACAGCGTTTCTTTGTTCACGGTACGCACGTAACGACGTGCTTGATAGCAGAAAAAAATGTTTTACCGATATTACTTTGAACAATTTGTCATTCGGCGGGCCACAGAATTTCGTAAGGGTGTATTTTGTAAATATCAAGCAAAATCAAAGTTAAACCCACGCCATGCGATACGCCATGCATTAAACGTCAGTAACAATTTGAATAATATTGAATACCTTTGTCTTCCTTTGTCTTTCTTGATTCCTTGGTTTTCTTGGCATTCTCAGAGGGGATTCAGTGTTGGAGTTGCCTTTGCTATCGTCACTTTCACTGTCACTTTCCACTGAGAGAGATTCAGGAGCTTTTGTGGTTGGATGTAATGTGGTTGGAATTAAATTGGACTGGCAGCATGTTGACACTTTCTTTGCCATGTGTTACGAGACTGGTTTCAGACCGTTGATCTTCATGGACTTCATGATGACTGAGTGATTCCTCTAAAGTACTATTGTCTGACACAAGATAATAGCAGGGGCTATCATTATTATATTATTACCTCTGCAGTGTTTTCCTTTTCGTGCCAGATCTCACTTTAGCTACAGTAGCTTAGCCGTCCGCGACGTCGATAACACTGAAAATTCGTCATCATCGGAATTAGGCCTGAATTAGAGAAAGCTCTTCCCACGAATGGTTTTCATCACTATTATTAAAACTGGTCGAATTTTCAACGTTCTCGCCGCAACTACGCTCCTTTTCGCTTGTTAACAGTGAATACTCATCCATCACATCAGTCCTTGCATATACTGCCCAAGAGAAGAGTCGTATCTCGCACGCTTTTCTTAATTGCGCGCGTAAAAGCAAACGGTCGAAAACGGCGGCATACTGTTTGATACAACGGTTCAACCACCGCAAAATATTTCTCATGCTCTTCACCGCGGCTCACACTAAGAAGTCTTTGTTGTTGTTGTTATTTTAATTCCGTTGTGGAAAAAATGTTTGCTGTTCAATGACAACCGACCAGCCTTCCAAAAACACCAAAAACTGAATAATTAAATATTTCTAAAGCACAAGTTTTCCAACAACAGGTACAGGTTTTTACGAAACATATGTAACCAATGCTAACATGAGGAGCTTAGGCCAGGAAAAAAAATCTCCCCAGGATCCCGTAAGTAGATTAAGATGCGGCTACCGATAGTGTTATAACCTGTCAAAACTCTTATAGTCATGTTGTCATCACTGGTGTTATGCGGATCCTTTTTCATTTCTGGAGGCAGAATAAATTATAATTTTTGGCGGTGAAATCGCTTCACCTTGGCGGCAAATAGTGAAGTAGTAAGTAGAAATGCTCTCCAAGTCGGAGTTTTCACTAAAGTTACAGGCTGATCTTCTCAGAGATTGATCGACATGTATATAATGTACATTTATATCTGGAAATGGTGAGTTCTGTGGAAATGGTGAGTTGTGGCGATTTCACACTGCCGGCGCCGTCCATGAAGTAAAAGCATTTCACAATACTACTGAATCTTAAAGATGGCAATTTATACTTGTACACGGTAAATGAATTGTTCCGTTATCGAAAGGCCAGTTTTGCTCTGTTGTACAGCGAGCGCTGAAGATTGCATGCGAGTAGGTTGTCCTGTTTCAGTGGCCATGGTTTAGTATAAAATCGCGCGAGCAGTGAAACCGAGATTACTTCAAAGCGGTGAATTTTTGAGATCAGTAAACGCTTGTAAACGTGAACGCATTCGTATTCGTGTTTGCGTGCATATATATATGCACATCGTCGATCATTCACACGGAGGATCAGCTGAAGGATGCCTGAGGTAAGTCTGTTCCGTGCTTTTTTAAACAAAGTAATGTTTGTAGTGGTTTAGAAGTAAGCTCAATACAACCATTCTATTTTTATCGCCGCAATCCCTTACTGAGAAAGAAAGCGCATTGAATAGAATTGATTTACAATATTTTACACGCGGTTTTCCCGGTAGAGAAACTACAACTTTCATTGACATATATACCCGGGATATATACAAAATCGAAGAGCGGAATGTTTCGATCGCTGTATACATCTATATGCGTCAGTGCAACAGAGGGATACCAAAAAAAAACTCACTGCCAAAAAATACTAATGCAATCCGCCGGGCTTGTTTTTATTCGACCGTTGTTATCTGAAGACAGGATTTAACACTTTCTAAGTTTCAACTCAGTTCTGTCTCTCTTGGGTAGTCAGTTCAATTTGGACTGTTGTTATCTGAAGGCAGAACAGTAACATTTTCTAATCATTATTTGAAGGGTTTTTATTTAACTCAGTTCTGTCTCTCTTGGGTAGTCAGTTCAATTTGGACTGTTGTTATCTGAAGGCAGAACAGTAACATTTTCTAATCATTATTTGAAGGGTTTTTATTTAACTCAGTTCTGTCTCTCTTGGGTAGTCAGTTCAATTTGGACTGTTGTTATCTGAAAGCAGAACAGTAACATTTTATAATCATTATTTGAAGGGTTTTTAACTCAGTTCTGTCTCTCTTGGGTAGTCAGTTCAATTTGGACTGTTGTTATCTGAAGGCAGAACAGTAACATTTTCTAATCATTAGTTGAAGGGTTTTTATTTAACTCAGTTCTGTCTCTCTTGGGTAGTCAGTTCAATTTGGACTGTTGTTATCTGAAGGCAGAACAGTAACATTTTCTAATCATTATTTGAAGGGTTTTTTTAAACTCAGTTCTGTCTCTCTTGGGTAGTCAGTTCAATTTGGACTGTTGTTATCTGAAGGCAGAACAGTAACATTTTCTATAATTTATTTTATTATTTGTTTTAATTCAGTTCTGTCTCTCTTTTAGGACGAAATTTAGCGCATAGCAAACCTTTAAACGAGAGTGTCGTTCTCAAGATCATACGTGATCAAAATAATACCCGAGCGAAAGTGCCGGTCTGGAAAACATTTTATGTCAAAATGTGCCAAAATTAGGGGATAAAGTTTCTCTCTGCATGCGCTTTATATGTCAATAAGTGCGAAAAAGCGTTACCGCCAATGTTGAACGCAACACCTTGATGGTGACTTGGAACAATTAAGAGGCAGTCTCTGTAAAAGCGGTCCACTGATTTCGGTTCGGAAAATCAATTTCCTTTAAACTTTGCCCACGAATCTATCTTAATCTAAAAGTAAATGAAACGACCTTAGTTTTTGCAAATATCTCCAAAAAAAAGTTTATGGCCCAAAATCGCTTGAACTGTGAACGGCCAATTTTTAGCAATGGCGAGAAGCAAAAATAGCAAATATTGGCGAGCTCAACGCTTCAAAATGCTCAAATTACAAGGATATTGTTTACATTCCTGGATTAAATTGGTCCTTTATCAATGTAAAGCACACAATTTGGGGTTGTTTTAAATACATTTACAATAAGAAAATATTTTTTGTTTGAAACCTACTTCGCCATTACCGCCAACGGCTCAAAAATGCACATTTTCAACGTGGCATTGCGCAAAAGTCCCACTTCTTCCACGCAATATTTCTATGCAGATCGACTAAAATGAAGTCAAAGAGCAAGGAAATATAAAAAATATGTTGTGGTTTAAGCGAAATTTTAGCACAGCCGATCGAAAAATTTAGTACTTTTTCGAAAATGTCTGTGTTCATTGCAAGAAGAAAGGCCTTCATACGAAACGAATTTAGTATAAATACCACAATATTTCTCTAGTATTGTGAGTCTGCAAGACTTCTAAATAGAATTCAACACGATAAAACATAATTTAGGTAATACAATTCTTGGGGGCTGGTCGAATAAGTACTGGCCACCTACCTGAGCGAAAACCGCTACTTTCACTTGCAGCTCTTAATTAGCCTGGCCGGTCCGTGTTGAGTGATTCCCCTACTCAAAAATATAGCTTCAATAATAAGAGCCAGATCTATAAAAATACATTTCTATATGTACATATGTAAACTGATTTCTTTTCAAATTTAAGAAGAGTTATTTTAGGATGAATAAACTGTTAACAAATCAGCCGTGTGTTAATTTTATTCCGCATTCCTTTCTGGACCTTTCTGGCTTTGATTTAATTTCCTACTGAACAAATCACCAAATGTGAAAGATTTGTGCTAAATCATAGTGATAAACCAGATGATTTAGTTCCACAAATTAAATGAGAAAACAAGAAAGTGGACAAAACGTCATCGATCGGTAACTCTTTTATACAGTTCAAATAAAAGTTATGTCACGCAATCCAATATGACACATCCAAGTATGCGCCAACTGAAGATTTCTTTGAATTACCTATATAAACATACTTAAAGGTTTTCTCTTTCAAACTGGTTTATTGTTTTCTTTGTTCCAATTATTCATGGAGAAGCGGTGTAAGAAGCCATCCATTTTTTTTAAAGTTTGATTATGTAGTCTTTCTGGTCTTCTACCACTTCCCGTGCGCAATAAAATTTAAAATGTTTTTGGAAGAACACGCTCAATGACCTAATTTTAGAAGGAGTCGATTACATGGCGAATTTCTGCCCGGGCTGGAATTCTCAGCCCAGTCAAACGGCCTAGAATGCCTATGTAATAATGTAATCGGAATGGAATTTCAGTGAACTTGGGCATGGGCAGTGATTGTGTTTTTAGAAAAAAACAAGATGGCGGCTGCGAAGGAGAACATGTTCCAGTGGAATAAAGGCAATAAACACCATTCTGGAACATCTGCCCCTATCATATTTTGCCATCATTGGTCTGTGCGTCCATTTATCACCCAGAACGACCTAACCTTTCGTCGGTGACACGACGAGCTTGAAGATGTCTTCTCCGGCTTTCTGTGCAGCTATTAAGAGGCTGTCCGCGTAAGAACGGATAAGGCAAATTTCGGCCCTTCACCGATTTGCCTAATATTTTCAGTGAAAGTTAACCATTATATCCCATCAACAAATATCACATTTATTTGGATCAATTCCTTCTTTTTCATTTTTTGCGAGGCCATTTTCAACATAACCTCAAAATTATGCAAATTAGCTTTGAGGACTCTACAATTTAGCTATAAATGTCGGGCGCTACCAAAGCCCAATTTATTGTCCAAACCCGCTGAATATTTTATATATTCAAGTTTCATCTTTCATCAATAGTTTAAAGGTTTAATAATTGTATTTTATCAAATTTTGACTGAGTTATGAATTTTCTAAGATACCTTCTCTCGAACCCCGGAATTTGCGAAACGTGACATACCTATAGTTGAAAATTATTTTCTCTTATGTGGGACCTGACCTAGAGTCAAATCTGTTATAACTCAAAAGTACTAACACCAATCTAATAAATTATAGAATAAAATTTGTGGGCACTTAAAGCTGCGCACCGTACAGAGCTCTGCGAATTTCCCAATTATTCGCCATTTTGATCGAAACCAAAGATAAGGCGGTCCGAACGATAGACCAATTTCTCAGCCGAAAACGCTTGGAGATACAATAATAACCGCTAAACGGCAGACCTATGCTCTGTAAATAAATATTATTCGTCGTTTTAGCTGTTGTTTCGGGAAAAATCTGGGTATTTTCAAAAGTAAACAGATAAATATTTCCTTGATATATGCAAATTAGCTGCATATTAAATTTCGTGTTGCGATGGGATTTCTTTATCTATTAGCTTCTATTCCACAAAACATTTTCCGTAAGAACTTTTACAAGTGTTCAAATTCTTATACGAATGACATCAGTTGTCCAGTCAGGTATTTTTCCTGTCGCTGCCAAGGGGAAAAAAAAATGTTTCAGCCATTATGTGAAAGATTTTGAAAACTCGTTTGTGAGCTATTTTCATTTTCCACGATGCGGCAACACAGTGTTTGTGTTACAATTTCACTCTTTTAAATTAAATTAAATGAGAAATAGGGGTGGCGAATGGTAAATCCGAGACTTGCAGAGACGCCGATACCCTGGTTTAAAAGTCCGAGCCCGAGACTTAGCGCTCCAAAAATCCGAGCCCGAGACGCAGTGATCCAAAACTCCGAGAAAATATAGTATACAAGAAGCTGCATTTGCGAGATTCAAAATTCGAGACTCCAAGATCGTCCTATTTCTGGCGAGCCCGAGATTTCGAGACGCTTTTTTTAAGCGCCGAGATTCCGAGACACGGCTTAAATTTGCCGAGATTCGTCATTTTTGATAGACCATTCGCCACCCCTAGAAATGTGCGTCAGATTGTATATTTTGTCAGAACCCTCTCAGTCTATCCCGAGAACGTCCGTATATATTGCGCAAAATGTCTGATATTCCCTACAGTTGTTCTCTGCACGAAATATTACAGACTCCCTGTAGCTCTAGTAGGGACGAGGAGAATCCTGTTTCGCTCTCTGAGTGCAACTCGGATATTTCGGCGCATTTGGCGAGCTGCCATTTATCGAAATTCGGTGATGTTACCGAAGCCGAGCTAATCTTGGCCAGAGCGGGTATTCGCGGTTTGTCGGCGACCCAGCTTGCGAGCATGACCATCTGCCCGAGGCACAGACATTTTATACTTGGAAGATTCTGGCGATCGAGCCCTGCCAATACCCTGTCAATACCCTGGCCATACTGGGAAGAGTACAAGTGTGGCAGGAAGACATATCATAAACTTCTAAATGGCCGACGAAATAAGGATTTTTGTTTTTTGTGTCCCCAAATTAGTATGGGATTTTCCCAGGCTATAAGGCATTGACACGATAATAAAGTTTTTCTATTCTATTCTATTCTATTCTATTCTATTAGCGAGTGTCAGTGTCAATGTATTGTTTCATATAAGTTTTAATTTTCTAATTCAAACATTTCCACCATTTCCTTCTCACAATTCTGACACGCTATCCAGTTTCCTTTACATGTATATAAAAAAAAAATTAATATCAGTCATCGATAATTTTATGTCATACCAGTCGCCACTGAAAAGTTTGTTTCGCTATACTGTTTTTTTACGATAATTAGTTTTATAACACGACTAAGGCAGTAGAGAGGAGCAATAACTAAATTCAGCCAATCAGAATGCTTTATTGCCGGTCTGATATTTTCTAAGTATCGGACCGGGTAAAGTTTCGTGCATTGTTATGGTCTAATTTCCACAGCTATTTTGTAAGCACAAATGTGTCATATATCTTTTATTAACCAAGCTTGCTCAGGGGCGTATTGGGAGAATATCGGCCGTCGGTATGGACCTCGCTGCGCTCGATCGTTAATACTGTCAAGGTCTAGGACCGATCGATATTCTCCCAGTATAGATTGCAAAACAGTCTCACTTTCTTCTCTCGAGATATAGATTCGTGACGCGAGAATCGAGAGGCGAGCGCCGATAATGCACGCACGAGCCTCGCGAACCCGCAGGCGTAGGAGGGGTGGCGGGGAGAGGACCTGCTGAAACAAATCTTGCGACATTTTGAAGTGCAATTTAAATCAAGAGATTCATTCATACAAGAATATGAATGCTTTAATTGAACTAGAATCAGCTGTAGAATGGTATGAAATGAACAAGTGAATCATGCAAAACAAACACTGCGTTATAAATAGAAATGGCTCATAAACTAAAGGAAAGCTTTCACATAATGGCTAATTAACAATTATTCGCCGAAGTGGAGGTGGATAGTGGTGGATATTTACCGAGCCGACACTAAGGTGAATAATTGTTTTAGTATATACCAAACCAGTGAAATAGCTAGCTCCAAAATTATAGATCTATTTTACCGCGAAAAATCGGAAAAATCCTTTAAAAGTGGAACCCTACGCGCGACCAAGGACAGCGCGGGAAAAGTCACATGACAACATCAGGCGATCAACATGTCTCGTATGTTGGACTTTGACGATTTCAAGGGGAAAATTATTATTTTTTCCGTTGTTACTGATGGACCAAAAGCGACGAGTTCTATTTTCTCGTATTTTACAAGTTCTGTCAGTTACTATTGCCTGAGAAACTGATGTTGAAGCTGCAAGTGCCATTATAAACTGAACAGATGGTCACGATGCTGCCTATAAAACCGAAGACGATTTCGTAATTCCAGTTCAATTATTTCTCACATGTGACTGCATCCACCGTCTGATGTTACTGCTTTTAATTTACCGGAGGGGAGAAGCCGTAAAGTTTGGAGAAGCCACAGCATTTGGGCAGTTCTTGATCATGATACGGCAACAAGAATATTTTCTAGCGTAGTGAGACCGAGATTTGTCGATCCGAATACAAAACTAAAATCGTTGGCAGGTTTGAAACAATTACAGGGACTTCTTGCTTTTTGAAAGACACTGCTGTATTCAGGATTTCAGGTACACGTAGGAATTACATTTTAAAGTTAGTTGGACTGGACAGCGTTTGAAACCACTTCAAAGACTTAACTGTTCGAAATTATTTACAACTGAGCGTTGTCATGTTCTTACTCTAGCTATTTTCTCGATAGTAAACAAAACATTTTGTACGACATTTTTGGCGATTTTATTTAGTAAAACGACTAAAATTGCTGCTAATGAACACCTCTAAATATCTTCAGGTATTTTTGATAACACACTGACGTGCAGCGGCCTCGTTTATGGAAGTAATTTCTGCTTTGATCAAAGAAGCAAAACGCCGGCCATTGTGTTTTGCTCGGAGGTGAATAGCAAAGACTATTCACCTCCGAGCTAGCCAATCAGAACGCGCGAAAAGCACTATTCACTGGTTTGGTATATACTAAAATAAATTATTCCCCAGGTAAGAAACAATTCTTTGTCTTGAAAGATACCGGAAAAAGACCTAACTGATCAACTGAAGTCATTCGTACAATAATTTGAATTCAGGAATATGAAATGAACAACTGTGTCCGGCTAGCAAAACAAACACTGCGGGAAATCAAAATATAGTTCACAATCTGAACAAAACGCTTTCACATAGAGGCTGAAAAAATTTTTACTCCACATAAAAATCAATTCTTTCTCTTGGAAAATATTCTCAAGTGTCTCTCAAGGAAAATGTTTTGTGGAATACATAAAGAAATCCCATCGCAACACGAAATTTAATATGCAGCTAATTTGCATATATCAATTGAAAGGAAATATTTATCGCTGTTTACTTTTGAAAATACCCCGATTTTTCCCGAAACAACAGCTAAAACAACGAATAATATTTATTTGCAAGGCATATGTCTGCCCTTTAGCGGTTATTATTGTATCTCCAAGCGTTTTCAGCTGAGAAATTGGTCTATCGTTCGGACCGCCTTATCTTTGGTTTCGATCAAAATGGCGAATAATTGGGAAATTCACAGAGCTCTGTACGGTGCGCAGCTTTAAGTGCCCACAAATTTTATTCTATAATTTATTAGATTGGTGTTAGTACTTTTGAGTTATAACAGATTTGACTCTAGGTCAGGTCCCACATAAGAGAAAATAATTTTCAACTATAGGTATGTCACGTTTCGCAAATTCCGGAGTTCGAGAGAAGGTATCTTAGAAAATTCATAACTCAGTTACAATTTGATAAAATACAATTATTAAACCTTTAAACTGTTGATGAAAGATGAAACTTGAATATATAAAATATTCAGCGGGTTTGGACGATAAATTGGGCTTTGGTAGCGCCCGACATTTATAGCTAAATTGTAGAGTCCTCAAAGCTAATTTGGCATAATTTTGAGGTTATGTTGAAAATGGCCTCGCAAAAAATGAAAAAGAAGGAATTGATCCAAATAAATGTGATATTTGTTGATGGGATATAATGGTTAACTGTCACTGAAAATATTAGGCAAATCGGTGAAGGGCCGAAATTTGCCTTATCCGTTCTTACGCGGACAGCCTCTTAAACTCTTCCTGGCGAACATTTGTGTTACCAAAGACAGGTTTCGTATGTGTTCCATCATCTGGTAGGCTGCTACCATCCCAAAAAGTTGAAAATTGAGCTCTAACAAAAGGCTAAATTGCGAGATCTAGAGAAGCAATGTGCCCATTTTCACAAGTCGTATCCTTGACGCCATGTTGATTCTCTGGTGACTATTCCCGCGCAATTTCAAATTTGGCGCCCGGGCTTATATTTCGAAACCCGGGCTGAAATTCGTCATGTAACAAAATTCCAGTCCCCTTACCGGCTTCAGCCCGGGCTGAAATTCGCCATGTAATCGGCCCCAAACCCGAAAGGTGAGAGCAACAAAAAATAGACGATATAACAACGCCGCGCACACGTCAATGTTAGTTTGAAAACACTTTTGCATGAGTTTCACGTTTTTTTCAGGTGTCAAACTTTTTATCGTACTCATCAAAGTATAGAGTAGTTTGAGGGGTATATCCGAGTATGGTCATTGAGATTTTTATTAGAGACCTTTTCAACTCCTGTCATTTATCTCGAACTGAAACGAGCATATTCGTACCAAGAGCAGGTGCTTAGTAAAGACCATCGCTGTATCGATCATTTGCACCGCGGTGACAAAAACTCCTCAGCAGCGTAGCAGTGGCGAAGAAAAACAATCAAACTTCACAGTGTGACTATCCCGATTGGACAGCAGCCTGCAGTGCTTTTTTTGCAATGTAATGTAAAGTAATGTAATTGTAGGCGAATGTATTAGAATGTAAATTAATTATTGTACGTAGATCGACAAACTAGTTTTTAGTATATGTAACTTGTTTGTGTTTAAATAAATAAAGTATTAAAAAAAATGGTTCTCGTAGGAGCACGAGATATGTCCAGGTATGTACTCGCCTCGCGCTGCACCGAGAAGCCTGAAAAACCGCCTGTTCTGCATGCTAAGAAAGATTCGGAAAGCCAGATAAGTGAATAAGTAATGGTAATTGGACCGACTGGAGTACAATTCGAAATATAATCGTATCAATAACAAAATTCTCGTTTCTGATTGGTTGCTCGCGCGCCTATTTGTTACGTAATTATATTGCTAGTGTAAAATCCTATTCAAGAAACTATCCAATTATTTCCAAATTGGACAGCACAAGTTCCCGTGCACAATATAATTAACACGTAATACGTCTATGAACTGTCCAATTTGGGAAATAACTGACTGCTAAATTGGACCCGGCCTACGGCCTTGTCCAATTTAGCAAGTCCTCGGAATTTTTATCATCCACTGTATTTCCCAAATTGGACAGTTCGTAGTCCTAGTACATATACTAATCAATTAATATGTAGTTAGTAACCCGAACTGGCAAGAGGATATTCCGCTGTACAATCGAAGAAAACTAACTTTTATTATTAGTCCAGTTACACATTCAAGAAAATGAAACTTGCGAAAGAAAACATGGTAAGGGGAACTTGCTGTTCGTTCACGCAATCAAATAAAAATTGTCCAGGATTCCTTGTGTCCATGATAATTGTTTTGAAATCTATTAATAATAGTTTCGCGCCATGCTGTGAAAGTTTTTTATTTATTTAATTTTATTTCCTCCGACATCTCGAACTGACCAATCAGTTAGTTAAAACACAGCTCAGCTATGGACTGAAATTTCAAAAAATTACATCCTCTCTTGCTCTCACTTAGTTTCCTTTCGATCTGGTTTTTATTTTTTTTAACAAGACCAAATGAGTTGCTTTAATATTAGGTTTCGAGTTTATCATCTAAATTAAGTATGTTTTTCCGTTCTATTAAAATAAATTTTAGATTTAGAAGCATTTGAATTAGATGCACGGGAAGAGGACCATTATAAAGACAAGAAAGTGTAAGACTTAAAAAAAACGACATGGCTGTCACGTGTATAATCGGTTCAAACGACAACATTACACCACTTGGAGAACAAAAATGTACATAAGTTATATGTACCCTGGACTTCCTCAATCTCAATCAATTATATTACATTTAGGAAACATTGTTTTCAAAGAGATCTTGACTTGGCGCATATACTTGGAATGTGTCGTATTGGATTGCGTGACATACTTTTCATGTACAAAGTTACCGATTTCTGGCGATGTTTTGTCCACTTTCTTTCGTTGTTTTCTAATTTTATTTATGGCACTAAATCATTTGGTTTATTGACTGTGATTTAGCAGTAATCTTTCACATTTGGCCTGATTTGTTTTAGGAAATTATAGTTTATCAAAGCCAGAAAGGTCCAGAAAGGAATGCGGAATAAATTAAACACACGGCTAATTTGTTTGCAGTTTATTCATTCTATAAAGTACTCTCCTTAATTATTTTAAAAGAAATCAGTTTAAATATGTACATATAGAATAGCTATATTTTTGAGTAGGGGAATAGCTCAACAGGACCGGCCGCGGGCTAATTAAGAGCTGCAAGTGAAAGTGAGCGGTTGTCGCTCAGGTAGGTGGCAGTACTTATTCCGGACCAGCTCCCAATAATTTAATAACCTAAATTATGTTTTATCGTGTTGAATTATATTTAGAAGTCTTGCAGACTCAAAATACTAGAGAAATATTGTGGTATTTATACTAAATTCGTTTTGTATGAAGGCCTTTCTTCTTGCAATGGACACAGACATTTTCGAAAAAGTACTAAATTTGTCGATCGGCTGTGCTAAAATTTCGCTTAAACCACAACATATTTTATATTTTCCTTGCTCTTTGACTTCATTTTAGTCGATCTGCATAGCAATATTGCGTGGAAGAAGTGGGACTTTTGCGCAATGCCGCGTTGAAAATGTGCATTTTTGAGCCGTTGGCGGTAATGGCGAAGTAGGTTTCAAACAAAAAAATATTTTCTTATTGTAAATGTATTTAAAACGACCCCAAATTGTATGCTCTACATTGATAAAGGACCAATTTAATCCAGGGATGTAAAAAAGGCTCTGTAATTTGAGCATTTTGAAGCGTTGAGTGCGCCAATATTTGCTATTTTTGCTTCTCGCCATTGCTAAAAAATAGGCCGTTCACGGTTCAAGCGATTTTGGGCCAGAAAATTTTCTTTGGAGATATTTGCAAAAAACTAAGGTCGTTTCATTTACTTTTAGATTAAGATAGATTCATGGGCAAAGTTTAAAGGAAATTGATTTTCCGAACCGAAATCAGTGGACCGCTTTTACAGAGACTGCCTCTTAAACCTGTAAACTGTGTTCTTCTGTTACAGTTAATAATAAGCCATGGGTAGATTCAATCTACCCTTAGCCTAATTTGCATAATTTTTTTTCGTGGCCTAAGCTCGTCATGCGAGTGTCAAAGTGTTACTCGGTTTTACGATTCACTTCAATCCCGGGGCTTCATTGATCAAACTATGTAAAGAAGGCTATATTCTATTATCCCTACGTTATTTTCTTACGAGAAAAGGCAAACAGAAAAAAAGACGGCCTTTTGTATCGGAAAGTAGTACAAAGAGGCGCGAAAATCCAGTACAGCTAAATGTCATTCATTCACCCACAACCACCCTTATTATGCGTGTAAAACAATAAGCTAAAATAAATAGACAGTCATCCATTTATTGCCCTATACATCGTAAGTCACGTAGGTCAACAAGAAGACCAAAACAACGTTTTCCTCGGCTATAAAGAGAAATTGGACTTCAAACGACCTCAAGGACGCCACGAGACAAATAAATTATAAACTATGGGTAAAGGGGTTAAAATTTCCAAATTTGCAACGGAAACTGAAATCGATTAGGGTGTTTGCCTAGTGTACGACTCCGGCAAGCTTCAAGGCACAACTGGACAGGTTTGTCGGCAGTAAAGAGTTGTCTCGAGAAAGTTCAAGTCGAACACCAGCAGTTGCCGCCGTTTCCAGATGTCCAACACTCCGTGTACTTCGAAGAAACGAAAAACTATTCGCAAAAGAAGATTGCCTGCATGAGCCGGATCCTGCCGACATCGTCCAGGATGCGAGAATGTCCTTTCACCCGCCTTCAGTGGAGATTCGAGGAGTGCAAAGTTGGTAAGTTTAATGATTCATGCATCATGAAATATCCCGGCTTAACCGGGCTTAACTGCACTACAACCGCTACAACGCTATTGTTAAATTCCTGTAAAATTCAGTTAGGCCCAATTTATACGTCGCATTAATTTCAGTCGCGTGGAATGCAATTCAAGCACCAGAAAAACTGACAATAATTGCAATTTCAGCCCAACAACCACACAAACAAGAAAAAAACGTTACTTTGAGGGGGAATGACCTAAAAGACGAACAGAGTCAGGCAGATTCGAGTTCCTATTTGCTTATACTTTAAGTGTAGTTATTCGACTCGACTAAAATGCGTCTGTAACGCGTCGTATTTTTTTTTTCGCTAGCTTGTGTCACTGACTGATAAACATCTTTCTCGTATTACGCCTTAGTTTTTGAAAATCGGCCGCGGAACTGCAACAATTTTAGTCATTCAGGAAATAAGTCTCGTTATCAAACCACAACTCGGACATATAATTATGTGCCAAGAAATCTGTAACTGATAAAACAACCGCACGCAAAACGAGTTACATGCCGATAAACCGCGATATATATAGTTATTTTGACGAGTTAGTTATTTTTTCTGCTTTGCGCAGACATATATCATATTAGTGATACTAAATCGGATAGTTTTCTGTTGGTGGAAATATCGTTTGGCGCGTGTTACACTGTTTGTTTGTTCGGGGTTTTTGTTTTCTTACTTTACATATCGCCAATGAAAGATCAAGAAAACAAGAGAGCCTGATTGCCGGCATGTCGCAGGCTAGAATTAAAAGTTACAGTTATCGCAATAATCACAAGATACTTCAAGTCATGCCTAAAATGATCAATCCTAATTAAATTTTGCCCGGTTCATTCACACAGGGACGTTCTCTTTCTCTGTACCAGTTAGCCAACTAGCTACCCCAGAAAAAAAGAAATTGCTGGTCGATCAGAGAAATTGATCCAAAAGCAGTGGAGTCAAATGCAACATCCCAATGGATTTTAGTGCAAACTAAACTGATAAACATGCAATGTTTGATGAGTGAGCGTTCCAGTGACAGTTAAATAGGAGAAATCGCAGCCTTTTTATATACCTCCAGTCTGAAAAGGTACCCCTTTCGGGCGGAGCCTCCCCGTATAGTCCATTATAGGGAGTACCCCCCCCCCCCCCCCCGGGCTTCTTCATAATTATGATATATTTTAATGTTTATACGTGTTAAATACAATTTGGATAACGTTTTGTATAGGCTTTGCGATAAAATCCGCAGTAAAATTTGGAGCACTGCATCTTTTCAGAAGCGAAGCAGCTGTTGAGAGAAAGAGAGAGAATCCTGGAGCCTAAGGGATATCAAGGCATATGAAATGCAAGTTGACACGGAAAAGGAGGACAACTGGGATGACGAAAGAACAGATTGAAGACGGAGGACGTCACGTAATATTGAAAATGCCTTTAGCCAGAAAGTTGAACTCATATAAGTTATTTTAATTTCTAAATTAGGCTGTTGATCTTGACCGCTTGAGTTATTTAATAATGATAATTTGATTTTTTCACAATTGCAGAAGTTGTGAAATGAACAGAGGTGCACTAATATATTTTATAAGGTTCTTATATATTTGTTGATATGAGTTTGACTAGATTTTAAACTGATTCAGTGAATATCATGATATTTTTAATTTGTGTATCACTAGATTTCTAATGTTAATGTTTATCCCAGTAGAATAATAATGTTTTAGCATGTTTTAAGTTTTGTCATTCCATACTTGCATGTTGATAGTTTTCTAATTACGCGATGTAACGCGTTTAGAAAAACAGCGATGTGTCTATAAGCGCTATACAAGCTATTATTGTTGTCAGGTGATTATACGCTTTGCATCCCAGGAATACAAGACTACACACATGTATGCCTTTGCTCAATAGTTTTCTTTTGAGTGCTTTTTCTTACGAATTATAGTTAGCCCTCATCCATACATTGGATCGCAGGTATAACATCCATACCTCAGATCTGTGGTATAACATCCATACCTCAGATCTGTGGTATAACATCCATACCTCAGATCTGAGGTATAACATCCATACCTCAGATCTGAGGTATAACATCCATACCTCAGATCTGAGGTATAACATCCATACCTCAGATCTGTGGTATAACATCCATACCTCAGATCTGTGATATAACATCCATACCTCAGATCTGTGGTATAACATCCATACCTCAGATCTGTGGTATAACATCCATACCTCAGATCTGTGCCCATAACCCAGTTATGAGGTATAATATCCATACCAAAGTTTTGTCATCTGTGCCCGGCCTCCTAAACCTTCGTTTCCGTGTACCATTTTGAGCACGTTTTAAGTGGTGGACATATTGCATTAGGTTCTTATACCTATTGAACACAAATACGAATTTCATAGGTTTTGTATTTACGATTTGGCAGTGAAAATTTTGGTATGCGAAATCGACTTAAATTAAGAAAGAAAATGGTATACTACGAAGTCTCTGAAAAGAGGTATAAGCAAGACAGCGAATTTAGTTATAGAGAACGTGGTTCAAAATGGGCAATTTTGCAACACCACTAAAACTGCCATAAGTAACTGGACTAGAAGTATGTGAAAATGAAACAAAAAATAGTAAATGGATTTTCTGGTGTATCTGAAAAACAAGATAAAATGTAAGCAAACTCCTATCTGTATATGAAAAAGCCTAAAATTAAGCTACTTTTCTACTGTAGTATGTGAAATCATAATGAAATTATTCTTGAAATGGATTAAAAAGTAGAAGTCCAGAAATCTTTGATCAAGTTCGTTTTAAATGACGTTGTGTTTAAAATGAGTAAAATGAGTAAAATGAGTACAATGAGTAAAATGAGTAAAATGAGTAAAATGAGTAAAATGAGTAAAATGAGTAAAATGAGTAAATTGAGTAAAATGAGTCAATTGAGTAAATTCAGTAAATTGAGTAAAATGAGTAAAATGAGTAAATGAGCAAAATGAGTAAAATGAGTAAAATGAGTAAAATGAGCAAAATGAGTAAAATGAGTAAAATGAGGAAAATGAGGAAAATGAGTAAAATGAGTAAAACTGAGTAAAACTGAGTAAAATGAGTAAAATGAGTAAATTGAGTAAAATCAGAGGTCTATAACTAGAGGTTTCCATCTAGCATTGCGCGCGGCCCATCAGATTAGGAGTTAGGCTATTTTTAGACATTTTTCGCGCGAAACCAGCAGCCAATCACGCACCATGCCTGACAAATATGGTCACTGAACGCGCTAGCTCGACAATTTTTGTTCAAGACCGTTGACAGTGAAATTTGAAAAGATGGCTAAAATTATTAAGTAAAAAACCTTGGCCCTTCTAAATCAAACAAAAGTTAATTCTACTAAATAATGCACGAAGTTTGGAACGAAATATTTAATGGGAAATTCCTGTAAATGTACAACTAATGCGACTGAAAGAGCACTAAAGGCAGCCTGAAATTAGTTTACGGGAAGATCAGATCCGAAAACCGCGGACATATAATTAATTCGTCCAAAGAATGAAAGCCTGTTTACAACACAAGTTTAAGCTTAGTCTATTCAGTATTGTTACCTTGTATTTCGAAGAGGCTTGTCAATTCCAGCTGAATTAAGTTTTTACAATCAGCACAATAAATATCCACGGCAGTTCGTCAAGCGTTCGTGACGGTCAGATCACTTCACAGTGAAATTCTCTTCGAAGACCACTCTCTTTCTTTCCATCCATGTAGATATTGAGGGTTTCCTTTGTTCTTTTACTTCAATGAACTTGATTTTAAGCTCAGTTCGTTTCCACACAATTTAGTTTAAGCTTATTAAATTCTGTAGTCGCGCAAGTTTTGCCCGCCGTATAATGTAAACAAGTGAAACCTTCGGCTGCGTATAGCTGTCCGTTCAACTTGTAAAATGAATATAATGTTCAGCTCCACAATTATTTCGAATCTTCCCATGTTAAGCTAAACCATCGGCACAATTTTCCAGAATATACGAAACTTTGGAGAGATTGAGCGAAGATTTTAAATCCGCGGAGAACACTTTTCATTCAACTTGCCAACTGGACAGCGCGCCAGTCCGCCAGAAGTTTTGCCGCCGAATTCATACAAATCATGCTTCATTTAGATTGAACTAAAAAATCACTCAGTCGATTTATAGTTTTACAAAAAGTATACCGAAGTTTGACCTAAATTTAGTGAAGTATTTAAACAATTATTACATTCTGCTGTGACGCTTTTCCTTGGCCAAAGTTTCTGTCTTTGCGTAGCGTTCGCCGCATATCATTTTAAAGATGGTTCAACTTCAACGTGATTGGCTGCTGGTTTCGCGCGAAAAATGTCTAAAAATAGCCTAACTCCGAATCTGATGGGCCAAGGCCCAATACCAGAGATGGAAACCTCTAGTTATAGACCTCTGGTAAAATGAGCAAAATGAGCAAAATGAGTAAAATGAGTAAAATGAGTAAAATGAGTAAAATGAGTAAAATGAGTAAAATGAGTAAAATGAGTAAAATGAGTAAAATGAGTAAAATGAGTAAATTGAGTAAATTGAGTAAATAAGTAAAATGAGCAAAAGAGTAAAATCAGGAGCCCATTAGCCGGAGCGAGCAAGTCCGACACTACGCCTATGTCACAGCGTTTTTACAGACCGGTTTATTTTTAGATTCCTTTTTCCGGGAAAATGTGTTTCTGGTCCCATGTGTAATATGAAATGAAATAAAATAAAATAAAAAGATGGCGACCTAATTGCGGCCTTTGTTACGCGGTAACGCCAATTAATGATTACAAAGGAAAAACGTTTGATTGTCTGGCGGGAATACGAATTCGCGTGAAAAGCGAATCTAAAAATAACCTGGTCTGTAAAAACGCTGTGACACGAATCCAGTCCAGTTGCTCGCTCCTAGTGATGGGCTCCTGGTAAAATGAGCAAAATGAGCAAAATGAGCAAAATGAGCAAAATGAGTAAAATGAGTAAAATGAGTCAAATGAGTCAAATGAGTCAAATGAGTAAAATGAGTAAAATGAGTAAAATGAGTAAAATGAGTAAAATGAGTAAAATGAGTAAAATGAGTAAAATGAGTAAAATGAGTAAAATGAGTAAAATGAGTAAAATGAGTAAAATGAGCAAAATGAGTAAAATCAGAGGTCTATAACTAGAGGTTTCCATCTCTGGTATTGGGTCTTGGCCCATCAGATTCGGAGTTAGGCTATTTTTAGACATTTTTCGCGCGAAACCAGCAGCCAATCACGTTGAACCATTTTTAATATGCGAGCGCTACGCAAAGACAGAAACTTTGGCCAAGGAAAAGCGTCACAGCAGAATGTAATAATTGTTTAAATACTTCACTAAATTTAGGTCAAACTTCGGTATACTTTTTGTAAAACTATAAATCGACTGAGTGATTTTTTAGTTCAATCTAAATGAAGCATGATTTGTATGAATTCGGCGGCAAAACTTCTGGCGGAATGGCGCGCTGTCCAGTTGGCAAGTTGAATGAAAAGTTTTCTCCGCGGATTAATCTTCGCTCTCTCCAAAGTTTCGTATATTCTGGAAAATTGTGCAGATGGTTTAGCTTAACATGGGAATATTCGAAATAATTGTGGAGCTGAACATTATATTCATTTTACAAGTTGAACGGACAGCTATACGCAGCCGAAGGTTTCACTTGTTTACATTATACGGCGGGCAAAACTTGCGCGACTACAGAATTTAATAAGCTTAAACTAAATTGTGTGGAAACGAACTGAGCTTAAAATCAAGTTCATTGAAGTAAAAGAACAAAGGAAACCCTCAATATCTACATGGATGGAAAGAAAGAGAGTGGTCTTCGAAGAAAATTTCACTGTGAAGTGATCTGACCGTCACGAACGCTTGACGAACTGCCGTGGATATTTATTGTGCTGATTGTAAAAACTTAATTCAGCTGGAATTGACAAGCCTCTTCGAAATACAAGGTAACAATACTGAATAGACAAAGCTTAAACTTGTGTTGTAAACAGGCTTTCATTCTTTGAACGAATTAATTAAGCTTATATGTCCGCGGTTTTCGGATCTGATCTTCCCGTAAATTAATTTCAGGCTGCCTTTAGTGCTCTTTCAGTCGCATTAGTTGTACATTTACAGGAATTTCCCATTAAATATTTCGTTCTAAACTTCGTGCATTATTTAGTAGAATTAACTTTTGTTTGATTTAGAAGGGCCAAGGTTTTTTACATAATTTTAGCCATCTTTTCAAATTTCACTGTCAACCGTCTTGAACAAAAATTGTCGAGCTAGCGCGTTCAGTGACCATATTTGTCAGGCATGGTGCGTGATTGGCTGCTGGTTTCGCGCGAAAAATGTCTAAAAATAGCCTAACTGCGAATCTGATGGGCCGCGCGCAATGCTTGATGGAAACCTCTAGTTATAGACCTCTGGTAAAATGAGTAAAATGAATAAAATGAGTAAACTGAGTAAACTGAGTAAAATGAGTAAAATGAGTAAAATGAGTAAAATGAGTAAAATGAGTAAAATGAGTAAAATGAGTAAAATGAGTAAAATGAGTAAAATGAGTAAAATGAGTAAAATGAGTAAAATGAGTAAAATGAGTAAAATGAGTAAAATGAGTAAAATGAGTAAAATGAGTAAAATGAGTAAAATGAGTAAAATGAGTAAAATGAGTAAAATGAGTAAAATGAGTAAAATGAGTAAAATGAGTAAAATGAGTAAAATGAGTAAAATGAGTAAAAGAGTAAAATGAGTAAAATGAGTAAAATGAGTAAAATGAGTAAAAATGAGTAAATTGAGTAAAATGAGTAAAATGAGTAAAATGAGTAAAATGAGTAAAATGAGTAAAATGAGTAAAATGAGTAAAATGAGTAAAATGAGTAAAATGAGTAAAATGAGTAAAATGAGCAAAATGAGCAAAATGAGCAAAATGAGTAAAATGAGTAAAATGAGTAAAATGAGTAAAATGAGTAAAATGAGTAAAATGAGTAAAATGAGTAAAATGAGTAAAATGAGTAAATTGAGCAAAATGAGCAAAATGAGCAAAATGAGCAAATTGAGCAAATTGAGCAAATTGAGCAAATTGAGTAAATTGAGTAAATTGAGTAAAATGAGTAAAATGAGTAAAATGAGTAAATTGAGTAAAATGAGTAAAATGGGTAAAATGAGTAAATTGAGTAAATTGAGTAAATTGAGTAAAATGAGTAAAATGAGTAAAATGAGCAAAATGAGCAAATTGAGTAAATTGAGCAAATTGAGCAAATTGAGTAAATTGAGTAAATTGAGTAAAATGAGTAAATTGAGTAAAATGAGTAAAATGAGTAAAATGAGTAAATTGAGTAAATCAGGAGCCCATCACTAGGAGCGTCCATCTCCCATACTCCGTCTATGTCACAGCATTTTTACAGACCGGGTTATTTTTAGACTCCTTTTTCCCGGGAAAAAATATGATCTCCTTGTCAATTGAGAAATATGACACGTCATTCATTATATCACAACCTCTGATTGGCTTGTTTGAATAGGAGTTGAGAAATATGACACGTCATTCATTACATCACAACTTTTGATTGGCTTGTTTGAATAGGAGTTCGCGAGAAAAGGAATCTAAAAATAACCTGGTCTGTAAAAACGCTGTGACACGAATCCAGTCCAGTTGCTCGCTCCTAGTGATGGGCTCCTGAGTAAATTGAGTAAATTGAGTAAATTGAGTAAATTGAATAAAATGAGTAAAATGAGTAAAATGAGTAAAATGAGTAAAATGAGTAAATTGAGTAAAATGAGTAAAATGAGTAAAATGAGTAAAAGTGAGTAAATTGAGTAAAATGAGTAAAATGAGTAAAATGAGTAAAATGAGTAAAATGAGTAAATTGAGTAAATTGAGTAAATTGAGCAAAATGAGCAAAATGAGCAAAATGAGCAAAATGAGCAAATTGAGCAAAATGAGCAAAATGAGCAAATTGAGTAAATTGAGTAAATTGAGTAAAAATGAGTAAATTGAGTAAAATGAGTAAAATGAGTAAAATGAGTAAAATGAGTAAAATGAGTAAAATGAGTAAAATGAGTAAAAATGAGTAAAAATGAGAGTAAAATGAGTAAAATGAGTAAAATGTGTAAAATGAGTAAAATGAGTAAAATGAGTAAAATGAGTAAAATGGGTAAAATGAGTAAATTGAGTAAATTGAGTAAATTGAGTAAATTGAGTAAAATGAGTAAAATGAGCAAAATGAGTAAATTGAGTAAATTGAGTAAAATGAGTAAATTGAGTAAATTGAGTAAAATGAGTAAAATGAGTAAATTGAGTAAATTGAGTAAAATGAGTAAAATGAGTAAAATGAGCAAAATGAGCAAAATGAGCAAAATGAGTAAAATGAGTAAAATGAGTAAAATGAATTAAATGAGTAAAATGAGTAAAATGAGTAAAATGAGTAAATTGAGTAAATTGAGTAAATTGAGTAAAATGAGTAAAATGAGTAAAATAAGTAAAATGAGTAAAATGAGTAAAATGAGTAAAATGCAGTTAGGCTATTTTTAGACATTTTTCGCGCGAAACCAGTAGCCAATCACGCACCATGCCTGACAAATATGGTCAGTGAACGCGCCTGCTCGACAATTTTTGTTCAAGACGGTTTGCATGTTCGTCGATTGAATTAATTTAATTCTACTAAATAATGCACGAAGTTTGGAACGAAATATTTAATGGGAAATGCCTGTAAAATGTACAACTAAAGCGACTGAAAGAGCACTAAAGGCAGCCTGAAATTAATTCACGGAAAGATCAGATCCGAAAACCGCGGACACAATTAATTTGTCCAAAGAATAAAAACCTGTTTACAACCCAAGTTTAAGCTTAGTCTATTCAGTATTGTTACCTTGTATTTCGAAGAGGCTTGTCAATTCCAGCTGAATTAGTTTTTAAAATCAGCACAATAAATATCCGTGGATCAGCATTCAAAGCTTACTTCACAGTGAAATTATCTTCGAAGACCACTCTCTTTCTTTCCATCCATGTAGATATTGAGGGTTTCCTTTGTTCTTTTACTTCAATGAACTTGATTTTAAGCTCAGTTCGTTTCAACGCTAATTCTGTAGTCGCGCAAGTTTAATACCCGCCGTATAAACAAGGGTGTCTCGAAAACGAAGACCGAAGACCGAAGACCCCTCGAAAACGAAGACCCCTCGAAACGAAGACCTCGAAACGAAGACCCCCTCGAAAACGAAGACCCCTCGAAAACGAAGACCCCTTGAAACCGAAGACCTCGAAAACGAAGACCCCTCGAAAACGAAGACCCCCTCGAAAACGAAGACCCATTCAAAAACGAACGAAAATAAAAATTGAAATCTCCAAATTCGGTAAAAGCAATGGGCTCCTGCTAAAATATAAATTTTAAGACTGATCAAAGTCTCTCTATTTTCCCAGAACGTTGAACGCAGAAAAATGGCCTTGAGCGAACCCCACCCCCTCGCGCTCACTTTTAGAAAGCATCGAGAACAATTTCGCGTAAAATATCACCACATATTGTGGTATAGTAGATCTCGATCGAATAAAAATATCAGGCTTCTATAAAGACCTATAGCTATTGAAGACCTAAGACCTCGAAAACTAAGTCCCCCCTCCCAATCTGCCACCCACTGAACGCGCGGCACTAAAAGCATTACAACGTGACAATAAAAAAAAATATTGAAGAAGGCAGACAAGGAGACAACCACTGTAGTAGTGAACAAACAAACAAACCAAAATAAACGAAGGGCAAATCCAGTTGGATGTCATAGAACACTACAGACCCCTTGAGGAACTCATGGTAGAGAACACAAATAGACGAGTTCTACAACTAATCAACGAACTCTACCAGAGAAATAAGTACATCGATGAAATGCCCCAAAAATGGCTTTCTCAAACACCAAATCCACCTCGCATTCCAACTTCACTCTGACAAAAATACACAAACCGACCCCAGTCAGTAGACCAATAATATCAGGGTGGCGGTCGCTTTCGCTAATATTTTCATGGCGAAAGTTGAAACAGAAATCCTGAGTCAAAGCGCATGCAAACCGCTATTTTGGAAGCGTTTCATTGATTTCCCAAACAGCGGCTGGTAATCGAGCCTACAACCATTGCTAAATGAATTTTTTAAAGAACCGCCCATCATATCGTACAGAAGGGGGCGTTCACTAAAAGATATACTCGTGAGAGCCAAGCTATGAAAAAGGCTAAACATAATGTTGGAGTCGTGCAGGCCTGTCAACCCCATTTTATATGACTGAAATCTCTAATGGGCTAAACGCGGGATGTTACTAAAACCAGGAACGAGGAACGGGGAACGGGGAACGGGGAACGGGGAACGGGGAACGGGGAACGGGGAACGGGGAACGGGGAACGGGGAACGGGGAACGGGGAACGGGGAACGGGGAACGGGGAACGGGGAACGGGGAACGGGGAACGGGAACGGGGAACGGGGAACGGGGAACGGGAACGGGGAACGGGGAACGGGAACGGGGAACGGGGAACGGGGAACGAGAGGTCAGCGGTATTTTTCATAAAAATTCAAAATGGTGGAGAAAAGGGAGGAGGGGTCTGGAAACCAGTTGTATCAAAATGGCGGCCAATTCTTGTTACTGTTGATGTAGAGGTCAAATCTTTGTCAAGAATCCTTTGTTACGGCTTGGAAATGATAAAGAAAACAACGCGTTATGTGAACTAAAACGCAACGAGGTATTCGGTTTTCTAATTGACAAGAATTTATGCTGTTTTTTTCAGTCTTACTCGATACGGATCGATATAAAGTTAAGCTTATCTCGATCATGCGGATCGCGGATCATGCGATCTTTCGTGGCATTCGATTTTCCATCGCGAATATGGGCCAGCAGAGAGTCCTGGAGTATCCAGACTTTAGGAGAAAATGAAGTGGACGGATATCTTTCAATTTTGGTTAAATAATTTTCGTTAAAGAAGGTACAACTTCTGCTTGTTTACTGTATATTCTGCTGTATTTTTAGGATTATTTTTGTAAAGATTGTTCTATGCATTTAGAAATGACAGAAATGTAAAAGGCAAAACAAAACTCCTATTAATACTTAATTGTATTTTCCCTGTGAATCTTTTTCGGATTATTTAAAGTCTATAGTTGATCATATATATGCATGATGATTGAGGTGCTTGTTTAAGTCAAAGTAAAGGATAAAAAACAAATAATTTTACATGAATCATTGCCATGAACTGAATAAGTTACAATGAACTACACATCAGAAGAGATTGCATGGTGATGTAGTCAAATTAATCTCTTTGCAACAACGCAGTTACATGTTCTATGTAGTTATATTACTTTAATTTGGAAATAGAAGATTAAGTCAAACCCTGTAAAGTTAGTTGTAAAAAGCACATATTACTTCCGATAGAGACTGTTGAAACTAAGGCAAAATGTGCTCTTTGCAATATTCAGGGTAGCAGTACTACAGCAAACCCTTGCATTATTTGGCAGGGAGGGTTACTCCTGTTCATTGACTCACCAGCTTTGTATAATGTTTATGGATGTTTCTCTTGACACCTTTGTTGTAAGGAAGAAGTCAGTTATAAAAGTGTGTTTGACACCTAGAGTCAAGGGGAAAAAATATTTTTCAATTCCAAAACTTTCCCTATAGTCAGAGGGTGTAAACTGCAGGTTGTAGGTTGCAGGTTGAAAAAAATATATTAACAAATAATAATAAAAATTAAAAAATTAATAAAAAATGTTACTTTTTGTGTAAAAAAAGAAAAAAACAAGATAATGTTGGAAGATTTAGAACTGGACTGGACTCTTAGTATGAGAATTTGCAGAATTCCAAAGTTGACCAGAAGACTTCCGAAGTTTTCCTTAGATGACTTGAAGAGAAGTCCGAAGAATATCCGAAGATGGCCCGACTTATTATGATTTTTAAATTTGTATTAATTTTTAGCCCACTTACCGCAGAGGTTTTCAGTAGGGCCCTGTGATTATTAATAAACAATATATAATATTTATATATCAGGAATAATAGTCACAACAAATGCAAATATTTAACTCAATGAGAACTTGAAACAAAAACATGACTGGCACCATGAACGTGTGTAAGTAAGTCACAACTGGATTTGATTTTGCTCCTGATTTGTTGAAAACACAGGATGTTTGCTATGATAAGAGCATGTTGTACGAGTTTCTTCATAACTAATTACAGAGCTCAGCAAACGCAAAAGTAAACAACTACTTTTGACAGTCAATAACATTAACTATACTGAACAGTAACAACACTTTGAATTGACAAAAGTCTTCAGGCCATCTTCGGATATCTTCGGACATCTGCAGAAGTCTCCTGTATGGTGGCCGAGAACTGCCTCTGGATCATTGTAATAGATTTCGAAATAACGCAAACGTCTGTCTAGCGTACGAATGCTCCAAAGATACAGCGGAAAATCTCGCTTTAAAAAATCCAGGACTTCTTCCCTTTTATATCCCTGTCTAACATATCTTTCCATATCTTCTCTCAGTTGCATATCTTCTCTCCAAACGTCCGCCATGTTGGAATCTTGACGTACACTGCGCAAAGCATTGTGGTTTGGTTTGGCAGCTCTCGGCCATATGGCAGCGTTCGGCCACGGACATTTTTATTTTTGTAGTTTTTATTTTATATTTCATTTCATTTCGATTTTGTTTTATTTTTTTGGAAAAAAATTATTTCATTTTAAAATTACAATGCCTTTTCATTTTTTAATGTTATTTTGGGGGTAAAATTACTAAATAAAAGCGAATTTTTCATTGGCAGTTCTCGGCCACCATACTCCTGGTCAACTTTGGAATTCTGCAAATTCTCATACTAAGAGTCCAGTCCAGTTCTAAATCTTCCAAAATAATCTACTGTTTTTTTTCTTTTTACACAAAAAAGAACATTTTTTAATTAATTTTTATTGTTATTATTTTTCAATATTTATTATTATTATTTTTATTTTTTTATTTTTTTTTTCAACCTGCATCCTGCAGTTTACACAACCCGCCCTATAGTACATGGTATATCTTACATGCAAAAGCATGCCACAATAGCGCTGATGAGGTCTTTTGACATTTCTAAATGCATAGAACAATCTTTACAAAAATAATCCTAAAAATACAGTAAACAAGCAGAAGTTGTACCTTCTTTAACGAAAATTATTTAACCAAAATTGAAAGATATCCGTCCACTTCATTTTCTCCTAAAGTCTGGATACTCCAGGACTCTCTGCTGGCCCATATTCGCGATGGAAAATCGAATGCCACGAAAGATCGCATGATCCGCGATCCGCATGATCGAGATAAGCTTAACTTTATATCGATCCGTATCGAGTAAGACTGAAAAAAACAGCATATTCTTGTCAATTAGAAAACCGAATACCTCGTTGCGCTTTAGTACACATAACGCGTTGTTTTCTTTATCATTTCCAAGCCGTAACAAAGGATTCTTGACAAAGATTTGACCTCTACATCAACAGTAACAAGAATTGGCCGCCATTTTGATACAACTGGTTTCCAGACCCCTCCTCCCTTTTCTCCACCATTTTGAATTTTTATGAAAAATACCGCTGACCTCTCGTTCCCCGTTCCCCGTTCCCCGTTCCCCGTTCCCCGTTCCCCGTTCCCCGTTCCCCGTTCCCCGTTCCCCGTTCCCCGTTTCCCCGTTCCCCGTTCCCCGTTCCCCGTTCCCCGTTCCCCGTTCCCCGTTCCCCGTTCCCCGTTCCTCGTTCCTGGTTTTAGTAACATCCAACAACGCGGCGTTGTCTAAGAACCTTTTTTTTTTAACTTGCATTGGACAAGACGTCCGGTAGGGCATGTCGCTGTATTCTGTCTTGGGTCTTAGGTCTTTAATGGTATTTATAGAAGCCTGGTATTTTTATTCGATCGAGACTTACTATACTGCAATTTGTGGCGATATTTTGCGTGAAATTGTTCACAGCCTCTCTATTTTCTCGACGCTTTCTAAAAGCGAGCGCGAGGAGGTGGGGCTCGCTCAAGGCTATTTTTCTGCATTCAACGTTCTGGGAAAATAGAGAGGCTTTGATCAGTCTTAAAATTTATATTTAAAATTCAAATTTTATTTTTATTTTCGTTCATTTTCGAATGGGTCTTCGTTTTCGCGGGGTCTTCGTTTTCGAGGGGTCTTCGTTTCGAAGGGGTCTTCGTTTTTGAGGTCTTCGGTTTCGAGGGGTTCGTTTTCGAGGGGGTCTTCGTTTTCGAGGGGTCTTCGGTCTTCGGTCTTCGGTCTTCGGTCTTCGTTTTCGAGACACCCGTATAAACAAGTGAAACCTTCGGCTGCGTATAGCTGTCCGTTCAACTTGTAAAATGAATATAATGTTCAACTCCACAATTATTTCGAATCTTCCCATGTTAAGCTAAACCATCTGCACAATTTTCCACAATATACGAAACTTTGGAGAGATTGAGCGAAGATTAATCCGCGGAGAAAACTTCAGTTGTCATGCTTTCTTTTCATTCAACTTGCCAACTGGACACCGCGCAAGACGTTTTGCCGCCGAATTCATACAGATCATGCTTCATTTAGATTGAACTGAAAAATCACTCAGTCGATTTATAGTTCTACAAAAAGTATACCGAAGTTTGACCTAAATTTAGTGAAGTATTTAAACAATTATTACAATCTGCTGTGACGCTTTTTGCTTTTCCTTGGCCGGCAAAGTTTCTGCCTTTGCGTAGCGCTCGCATATCATTAAATATGGTACAACGTGATTGGCTGCTGGTTTCGCGCGAAAAATGTCTAAAAATAGCCTAACTGCGAATCTGATGGGACAAGACCCAATACCAAAGATGGAAACCTCTAGTTATAGACCTCTGGTAAAATGAGTAAAATGAGTAAAATGAGTAAAATTAATAATTAATTAATAATTCTTGCGTGGGGGCACACGTGCACACCACGCAAAATGTGAGTGATCTATCTACGTTATTATTTTACTCGTTTTACTCACTTACTCGTTTTACTCATTTTTGAGTATTGGTATTGGGAAATAATAATGTTTTCGAAGGTTGCCGAAGCTCCTCGAATATTATCAACGTGAGTCCGGAGATTCCAAAAGACCAATCGAAGATCAACCGAAGATCAACCGAAGAGAAATCGAAGACTTCTACTGAACGACCATCGGCAACGCGCAATCAGTTTGACTGAACTTTCCAACTACTCCCTTATAATGTGATGATGAATATATGAATGAAATCATATATATATCAGTATGAACTGCGGAAATGGAATGAAATGAATATATGATCATCGCAGTTGTGAATGCAATTTAAGCAATTGCAATTTTTAAGCCAGAAAAAAATTCTGGCTTCAACGGGAAAAATTGCAATTGCTTAAATTGCATTCGCACAACTGCGATGATCATATATTCATTTTACTCCCTTATAGCCGGATTATGCCGGCATAATTTCGGGCATAATGCTATATCTAGAGCATCGGGCATAATGCCGGCATAATGATGATATTTTGCAACATTTGGAAGCTATAGTAGTGCTTCTTTGTTGACTTTAAGTATATCACAGTAAGAAAAAAAGCGAACAAATGAACTGATTAGCTTTTTAATGATCAGTACTTTTTGTGTTATCGCATTTTAACCAATTTGGTTTATTAAATGTTTGACTGGTAGTTATATGTTGTGTCTTCTAGCTATAGGGTGTTTATTTTATAGGTTTATAGGTTTATAGGGGTGTGGGAGGTGGGAACTTTTTTTGACGGGAAATATTTTTTGAAATTTAACCGGCAAAATTTAAAGCATAATACAACCATCCGAGCATAATTTTGAGCACAATGCTCCGTTTTCAAGGGCGACGCCAAGGGTGACGCCCAAAAGTATAATGCTCGATTGTCACAGCGCGCGCGACTTAGCATGCATCATTGCACAAATGTATCAAACATAATGAAACAAGAACTCCTAAAGTAGTTTACAAGCGGCCGATTACCTTAATAATGGAGGAAACAACAATCGATCTCTCCTCCCCCGACTCCCCCTCGGTCACTGTACTCTGAGGTGCACCCCTAAAATGAGCGAGAGTCAGCATACGAACATGCGTGACGAGAAATAGAAATATAAAATTAACTTTCGTTACTTCGTGACACGGACCCCTCCATTTCCTGCTTTGTAGTTGCTCTTCTCGAGTAGTTGAGGTTATTTTCCCTTGTCTAATTAAATATTTCGAATTCGCTTGTTTCTTTACATGAAAGAGCTCTTACACGACACGAAAACTATCCGCGGTCACTGGACTCTGAGGTGCACCCTCCAAATCCTAAGAGTCAACACACGAACCTGCGTGACGAAAAACGTGACTGCCTGATGTAATATATTGCATCATGCTCCGGAAGCCGGAGAAATTCTCTTGTGGTTAATTTTAGCTAATGTAGATTGCATAATATTCAACGTGGGAAAAGATATGTTTTCGCTCAACGTGAAAATAAATTGTGAATGACATATATGCTGTGGAATTGTGTTAAGAAAAACTGTTATGTTTTTGGGACCGGGTTTTATCGTTCGTTTACTGGTTGAGGTGCATGTATTAAACAGAACAGAAATTATCTTGTGGCTATTTATTTGCATGTCTCCTGGCTACGTTTACAATGTAACGGGGAAACCCCTCGCACGCAAAGGTCACACCGCCAAATTTAGCACATTTTGCAACAACACTGCTGTTCGCTGCTGTGGGACATTTGTCTTTGCTTTTTTCAATGCGATTCCTGTAATAAACTAAATACATCTACGCACTTACACGACACTACAGAAAGAATGTGGAAGAGAAATTCTCTACTGGCTAATTTTAGACCGAGATGCGATAACATCATGTCAACCGTGAAGAGGACTAAGGCTAGCGACATGGAAAAAAAAGTCCATTTCTTGAAGCGGCCGCTGCGCATGGGCCGCTTAATAAAAATAATTGTTTTGTTTGATAGATCGGTCAGTGGGTAATGCTAAAACAATAGAGGGTTTTCACGTGACGTCATCAAAATTCTAAATTCAAAACTATTGATCATACAAAGCTGTTCTTTTAGTATATTCTAGACATCAGTGTCGCTAATTGCTGGGAAAAATGTTGCGCCAGCAGAGTGCTTCATTTTGGAGTAAAGCGTTTTGAAATTTGAGACGGCCTGGCTCAATGTGACCTGAAATGTTACAGAAACCAATATTTTCGCACTTTTTAAATAATTTTCCGATATGCTAATAAGTTAAAAATGATAACTAAGGCATTCCGAACTAAAACTCATGACTTTGGAAGCAAAATCTTTTTTTCTTCTCGCCGACATTTTTGGCCGCCATATTGGTGTTCCAAACTGGTACACCAATATGGCGGACCCATACTAAGCTCTGTAATTTTCCGAATATTGTTTTCCCGATAACTTCGTGGCAATGAACACTACCAAGTTAAAATTTGGGGAATATATTTATTTCCACCTACTCTACTATCTCTGAGTTTGTTGATGTTTTTAATGCACGCAAAACGATCTTGTTATTTTGGTGAAAACGCTCTATTAGACGGCTCGCTCTCAGTTTCTATCGACTTTGATGACTTGCGTTGGCTCGATATCCTATACCAATACCTTCCTTAGCCAATGAACGTGCCGCGATTATATCAGGTATATTTTGTAGGCCACTTACCGTTTGCTATTTTTTGTTAGATATTTTTATTGAGATCTTATATTTCTCAGTCTCTCCGTACACAGTTATGGCAAGCCGTGTGTGTCCTAAAAGTACCCAAACTGGAATGGGACTGTTTACTAGTCGATGAAAATCACTAAAAATTCAATTAACCGCTAAAATAAATTTGGTTAACATCACTTATAAGGCAACTTTCACGGTAACTTTCAAGGTTCATTTTGATATGTCTCAAGGAATCAATACGTGATCTTTCACGATAAAAGGGTAAATTTAATTACTAACATGACGCAAAAGTCACATTTCGCGTCTTAAAGCAAATAGAAAGATAATCCCTACTATCTATCCCAAATCCCAGAAATTGTCTTGTCTACACAGCCGGAGAGTTGGAACAGCTGAGCAAACTTCTTACGTGTGTCTTAAGATAGGCATTAGTTAAATGAGTAAAACACGAAACGAAGATGCTTCGAAAAGTCGACTTCATCCTCTGACAAGTGACAAGTGAACTATTGGGTTAATAATTTTAATGTCTTTTGTGCGTTGTTCTTCGAAAACTCGTTCATCGGGAAGCTACGTGCAGATCAGATTATTTACTTGAATTACTTGTTTTATCAGCCCGCCACGTGCAAAAGCGTAACCATGGAGACACGTCAATACCTGTTAACTGTATGGTTCTCAGTTTGCAGATAACTTGAAGGATAAAGTTTGATTGGTTTCCTAAATGGCGTTTTGTTATGTTTATCCATGTCAACGATTCTCTGGTAATAAACATGTGAAATGCAACCTTAATGTACCAAATGATCTTCCTTGTTCCGATTTTGAAATGGAGAACTTCTCGATCAAAACGAACAACACAGCGATCTCCTTAATAACTGGAATACACAGCGAGGAATCAGAGATGGCGGAAAGCGTGCTTTTTATTTTGCTGGGTCTTTTCATTATATTTGGAAACGCCTTGAGCATTTTGGTATTCTGGCGTCGAAGGTTTTTCTTGAAGCGATCAACGATCCTTTTGATCAATTTAACCACGGCAGACCTGATGGTTGGCTTGGCAGTCATTGGCTCAATCCTGGGTAACTTTTTACCGCAAGAGAACAACTCCAACGTCGAGGACATTTTTATGAAAATCGTCCTCCCATTTGACTCATTTGCAGGGCTGAGTTCAATCTTCTTTCTTGCCGCGATTTCGTTAGAGAGGGCTCACGCCGTCCTCCGACCCCTCCGCCACGTTGTCATGACAACCCGGTGTTACGTCATTCTTGTGTGTGCTGTGTGGCTTTTGACTGGTTTCCTCTCTGGTTTAATTTTGCTTTCTTGGTGTGAATACTTGAACACTGAGCTCACTGACATTGTGATCTTTTCATTTGTTGGACTTGCCTTGCTTTTAACATGTGTTTCATACACGACAATTTGGATCAGATTTAGTAGACGGGTTTTTATTCCTCGTAACACAGAGACGATGGCGAACAATAAAGTTTTTATATAATGGCTTTTAAAAAAATTGCTGATAAATTAATGCAACCATTCTCGGCTAACGCGCGCGCGCCTAAGCTAACGTACTCGCATTCTGCATTTTTCAGGCCACTTTGCGAAAAGTTTAACCAAGATTGTCTGCGAGACATGAGGAAAATGTTTCTACTTAATAGAAAACAGTTTATTCTGTTCAATGTTTCATAAAAGGAATTCGGCGAAATGAGTTTGTGAGCGGTCCATCTTAGCGGTCCGTATTGCAAATTCGACCGCTTAGGGAACCAATCAGAATGCTCCTTTTCGTGGACCAGTTTGCCATATAATAAAACACAATATTGTTAATTCGACTTCTTCAGTATGCAAATTCTCTTGTAAACCCGATTGTTTATAATCTTAGAATGCCCGAATTCAGAAAAGCCATGTTACATTAATTGATTTGTGGATGCGTTGTAAAAGATCGTCCAAAGGTCGAAATTCGATTAATGTCGATGAAGAAATGGTAGATGCCATTACTTATACAATGCGACAAATAAAACATAGATAGATAGTACGCCTTTGACCTTAGTCAAAGGTGGAACAAAGGTGCTGCCAAATTTGACTTTGACTGGGTCAAAGGTACTTTTGACTGCGGTCAAAGCTGTTACACGCGTCAAAGCTTGTCAAAGGCGATATCAAAGGTGTTGTTTACCTTTGACCACTGTGTGAAAGTTAGTCGTCCATCTTTGTCTCGCCTTTGACGTGAATCAAGGATGAGACAAAGACAACTTTTCGTGCAGTGAAAAGAAACAATAAAGACAAACTATTAGGGGAAAGAGAATTAAGAAGTGCAAGTAAGATGGTCACTTGTAAGCACAGGATCAATGAACTTCAAACATAAACACGCAAATGATGCAAGAGAGCATGAATAAGAGAATTAAGGATTCCCCGTGCCTCATGATATTTATTGACATCTATGAATTGTTTCACGCCATTGCTGCTGAAGTTATTTCTATCTCCTTCTGATCGAGGCTATGACATACGTCACTCGAACTGACCAATCAGCTAAGCTATGGACTGAACTTAAAAATAGATTTCAAAAAAATATCATTGGAAGACTGAGACCCATGGGGGAATGCTTCTCTTACATCATCGTCTCTTGAATGAAGACAGGCGCGGTATAATATGTGCTAGTTTGTACCTGATTGATTGAAACACGCTGCAATGAGCTTTGGTTGAGTTTTTAGGGAGACAAATAAAGTTACGTTGTACTGAAGCACAAGGGTTGGACCAAGGTTGCAAAGAGGTTATCATAGGTAACAATGAGCGCAATGCTATGGGACGGTCCTAAGGAGACCCTACCCCTTCACAAACCGAAATGAATTTCAACCACTGAACTGCGTTAAAGGACCATTTCCCAATGCAAAATTACCGCGAAGACAATAGTAATTCCTTAGAAACACACGTCAATGTCGTTCACAAGAACATTAAAGCAGAGTCGAGGAGATAACTCTACTCTTAGGCACTGCTGCAGTGAGAGAGAACGCGTGGTAGCTAGCCTGCGTGCAGACGTCTCCTACTTCCGCGTGAAGCAAGGAAATAGGAGACGTCTGCACGCAGGCTAGTGGTAGCTTTTGTTGCATTGTGTTCAGTCATAACAGAAATAGGTCCGCAAGGCGTACTTGTGTAGCGTGCTGGTCTCAGAGGTCTGTGAAAACGAGTTGTGAAAATTGTACTGAAGGAGAACGAGTTCGACAAATGAGTATTCTTGGATTAATCTGGACCTAGTTTGCAGTGGAGGCTAATGCGGAGAAATATTTTCAAATGCTAATTGAGGAAGCTGCATGTTTTTAATAATACTCGGCGGCATTAGCCTCCATTCCAAGCTAGTTCCAGTCCCCATTAATGCTCCACCAGCAGAGGGTAAGGATCGCAAAGAATTAGGGGAATGAAGAGTCAACAAAATCGTCAGTTTCTATGTAGATACGCAAATTGTACACTTGGTAGTATTCATGGCGTTTATTCATAATAACTCCCAAAAATATTTACAACTAAAAGAAAGTAGTTATAACTAGCTCTAACATTACAATGATTTTTTATGGATTAAAATATATTTACAACGGTACAATTGCTCAATTATAATTGACTTGTTAAAATTAATATTTAAAAGCATATATTTTTGTTTGCTATCCGTACGCTTTGCAATGACTAGAAAGCAATACAGTATAAAAAGTCCATTGACGCGTATGTTTGTGCTAAATAAGTAAATATGAATTATATAAGATCTTGAAATACAGTATTTTAAATTTCATGCATTCGTACCTAAAATATTTGTAAAATACACTTGTAAGATGACTAAGCATGCCCACTAGCGTGTGTGGAAAAACACACATGTTTTGACTTCCTAAGAAACACTAGTGTTTTTAGACTTACTAAGATAAACTAGTACCTTTACGATACACTAGTGTCTTTAGACTTTACCCTAACATACACTAGTGTCTTTAGACTTTACCCTAACATACACTAGTGTCTTTAGACTTTTCCCTAACATACACTAGTGTCTTTAGACTTTACCCTAACATACACTAGTGTCTTTAGACTTTACCCTAACATACACTAGTGTCTTTAGACTTTACCCTAACATACACTAGTGTCTTTAGACTTTTCCCTAACATACACTAGTGTCTGTAGACTTTTCCCTAACATACACTAGTGTCTTTAGACTTTACCCTAACATACACTAGTGTCTTTAGACTTTACCCTAACATACACTAGTGTCTTTAGACTTTACCCTAACATACACTAGTGTCTTTAGACTTTTCCCTAACATACACTAGTGTCTTTAGACTTTTCCCTAACATACACTAGTGTCTTTAGACTTTTCCCTAACATACACTAGTGTCTGTAGACTTTCCCCTAACATACACTAGTGTCTTTAGACTTTTCCCTAACATACACTAGTGTCTTTAGACTTTTCCCTAACATACACTAGTGTCTTTAGACTTTTCCCTAACATACACTAGTGTCTGTAGACTTTTCCCTAACATACACTAGTGTCTTTAGACTTTCCCCTAACATACACTAGTGTCTTTAGACTTTTCCCTAACATACACTAGTGTCTTTAGACTTTTCCCTAACATACACTAGTGTCTTTAGACTTTTCCCTAACATACACTAGTGTCTTTAGACTTTTCCCTAACATACACTAGTGTCTTTAGACTTTTCCCTAACATACACTAGTGTCTTTAGACTTTTCCCGAACATACACTAGCGTCTTTAGACTTTTCCCTAACATACACTAGTGTCTTTAGACTTTTCCCGAACATACACTAGTGTCTTTAGACTTTTCCCTAACATACACCAGTGTCTTTAGACTTTTCCCGAACATACACTAGTGTCCCGTATTTACACTTATTAAGATACACTAGACAGTGTCTTTAGAATTATTAAGATACACTAGTGTCTTTACATTTACTAAGAAAATGTAGACTTTTCCCTAACATGCACTAGTGTCTTTAGACTTATTCCTAAGATACACTAGTGTATATAGTATTAGCTCTTAAAAATAAACGTTAGAAAGATGTTAACGTATACGCACCAATACAACTTTCACAGTCCCTGAACGGGATCTAGCAGCTCTCATGGCTTTCAAATGCAGCAATCAAAACGTATATAACCAAAGTGCATTTCTAAATACCGTATCCTATTCACACTGTCTGAGTGTAACCGTCAAATCGGTAAGCTCCTATTTGTGATTTCATTAGTTAAAGTTAATAAACGTCTACTGATAAGCAACTGCTTTTAAACATATTTAAACGTTGGGGTAAACAGGGTATTAGATGAAGAATTACTATGAGTTTTATATAACAAAATACATAATGCATTCTTAATGTATTCCTTAGAGAGCACTTGGTAAATGACCGAGCGATTTTCAAAAGACTAGTAATCAACACTCAGTTGCTTTGGTTTCATTTCTTGAACGTTGCATTTGTTTAAAAAAAATTGGTGCAAATAAAACCGCTATATCTATTTAAAATAACGTTTTGGTCGTTGTTACATCCATTTTCTTCTCCCATTCTCCCTCAACCCCTCCCCCCTCCCCCTACCTACATTTTCTACAATAAAAAGTTAAAATACTGATTATATTTACCAATTCAGTCGGGGGAATAAGTGCCGTTTTTAGCAAATCTTTGTTGAAGCACTCGAAGAGTTTCCGAATCGTTTTATCCAATCAAAAACTAGCGCGAGCACTTACGAGTACTCCGAAAGCAATCGCGCCAGCAAATACGTCATGTTGCTTAGCAACTTCGGGATGAACACCGCGGGCTCAGTCCCGTCTCGGAGGCGGGATTTCGCCATCAACTTGTACTTAGTCCCCCGACTGTATTAGCGACCCTTTACAAAAACATGGATGGAACATTGGTATCAATGGACTGCATAGAAACCATGTTATCAATTCCTTTTTCTTGCATGCCCAGGGGAGGGTTCTGTGGAGGTCGCTCCTCGCAGCACCCACAAAGAATGCGCCTCACTCCCTTCCTAAAATCCTTCACGCGCAGAGCGTACACGATGGGGTTCACGAGCGAGTTGAAGTAATGAAGGAGTTTCGTTGCGTATATTGCGTGGTAGAGGCAGGCGATATTACCAGGTCCACACGACAGGGATGTAGTTGGCTCAAAATGGAAAATATAATTGATGACTTTGAACGGCAGCCAAGTAACTATGAAAATAACACTCAAGACTAATAGGGTAACTGCCATTCTTCTCTCAAACTCATCGCTCTTATCTCGCGAACTAAACAAGATGACCGCGATTATAACATAAGAGACAATAATGATGAGCATGGACAGAACAAGCAGAACCATAATGAAAAGAAATACCCCCTGTTATCAGCAGCACCAACGTGCTGTTCACGAAGAAAGGACAAGATGCCCAGAAGCAGTGAAAAAAACCAAACAAAGCCGATGATGATGTAATAAGCGAAAGGCTGCAGACGGCCATGATTCGATGGCGACCATGCAGCGTAAAGCCTCTCCAATGCGATCGCGACCAGAAAAAGATCGAGGCGTATGATGTAAAGATCTCTATGGCCGTCTGCGTGTGTGTCACGTGATCATCTACAGCCCACCAGTTGGTAACGGTGCCGCCTATCAGATGAATGAACATGGGAAGAGCGACCGCGCCCACCAGCAGATCTGCTACAGCTAAGCTGATCAGGAGGAGGTAGGTTTTCTTGTGGAGGGACTTGGTGATGGCAAAGGCAGCTATGATGAGGAGATTGCCGATGATGATTGCCGCTGACTCCAAGCCATAGAAGATGCACCAGGTACGGTTCTCCGCTTCTGAGATGAATATTGGTGGTTGAGACATCTTGTTTATTTGTCTTCACTGAAGTGCTTGTTATCTAAAGAGAGATATGAAAATTAAAACATGACTGACTGACTGACTGACTTACTGACTGACTGACTGACTGACTGACTGACTGACATGACTGACTGACTGACTGACTGACTGACTGACTGACTGACTGACTGACTGACTGACTGACTGACTGACTGACTGACTGACTGACTGACTGACTGACTGACTGACTGACTGACTGACTGACTGACTGACTGACTGACTGACTGACTGACTGACTGACTGATGGACGAACGAACGAACGGACGACGGACGGACGGACTGGTGACTGATTAAATTATGTCAATTTGATGGGCAGAACTTTCCATGCAAAATTTCATGATCTTTTTCAGACTGTCCTTAGCATAAATTGACAAAAGCACTTTGGTAATAAGGCTTTTGTATATAATGCTTTATTTCTAACACTTAAAATGCTCCATTAAGCGTGTTCATTTGTCAACATTTCTTTACGAAACAGCGCTCAGTTGTATCATTGTCCTGTCCGTTTCGAGTGCACATTATAAATAATTAGTCAAGAGAACTGACCCTGAAGTCATCCTTTTTATGAAAATTTCACGTCCTACAGCTGCTATTCGGCAATTTGATGATGGCATTATGATAAGCAGACAGATCAGCCAAGACACTGCAGGCTTCTACAACTCGGTATTCGCAAAAGGGATATAACTCGCTTAATGGACACCGGCTGTAAGGGCTGCATCCTATGCTGCACATAATGCCCTTCAAGTCATATTTTTTAGTCATAATTTTACAATTAGTTAAAGATTTTTAACACTTTTTATATCACTGAGACTACAATAACATTTTTATATCACTTATATATATTCTTATTGTATTAATATTAGTATTAGTGTAGTTTTTTTAAGCAGTGTCCCCTAATTAGTATGGTATATTATTACCAGGCTACAAGGTTCTTGACACTTTAATATCACTCATTCATTCATTCAGATCTGGTGTTAAGTAATAAATCAGATTCTCTCGTGTATGCGAGATACACCTTTAACAAAACTGATAACACTACCCTTAATCCAATGCAAAACCGTTGTGGCTTTGTACTAAGCTTTTTTTAACTGATCCGGCTCAGTTACGCGCTTAGCTAGAGCGATTTTCAATTGAGTATCGAAAGTAATCCGAAATTGGCTTTGCCGCTTTACTACGTTCTGTGATTTGTTTAAAAACTCGCACCACCTACTCAACCAATCAGATGCTAAAACCAATCATGGTTCTGGTTTTGGTTTTACGACACTCAAATGAAAACCGCTCTATATTCAGTGAAAACATTTCGCATATTACTCTGCAATTATGCAAAACTGGCGATATATTATATGTTGAAACGGAGCTAAAAAAAACTGTCCGAATGCTAACAGAATGTCGATGAAATCGTTTTTTTAAGATTTGTCACTGATTTGAAAAGTTATCGTACTAATAATTTCAAAACGGATCCAAACTATCTGTTAAATTCTTCTACATACTCAGACGGTTCAACTCGACTGCCTTTGTTTCGGGTTTGTATGTGAACAAAATTGTTTACCGACGCGCAAAATCGCAAATAGCGATGTTTCTCGTTACGTCACCTATTGTTATTAATGTGCCAACCAGAGAACTATTGGCTGTTGAAACAAAGAGTTCTTTTGTTTAATGGTTGGCAAATTTGAATAACAAAACAAATTTGACGTAATGTTGATCAACAGTGAACACTCCTATAAATACCGTCTCCGAAAGATACTCTGTAAGGGTACTGAAAGATTTTACTCGCAAGCATGCAAACTGGAGCAATTCGCTCGTTACGTTTAAACCAATAGAATTCTATACAAGGAAACCGCAGCGACTGTTTATAAAGTCAAAACTAACTTCTAAATGTTTTAATGTGGTAATGAGCTCAGCGTTGTGCAGCGAAAACTTCCAAGTCACCACTTTGAAAAGCTGAGAAGCGATTTGATTATCATTAATATTGTCGAAAGAACGCGTAATTTCGGTATAAACGGAAGAAAGTTTTGGATATATTGTACTCTTTTGGAATGTACCCAGTTGTGGATTAAATAAACTTTCCTGCACGCTATATGTAATGCCAAGATACTGAGCATGAACATCAAAAAGAGGTTTATGATGAAGTCGGCAAATTAGTGCTACAGTAAACACTGAAGATTCTGAATATCTGTGAGTGCGGTTGTCAACAGATTGTTGAGCAGACTGTGGTAATGCTGTAAGCGGGGCTGTATATCGCTTGAAGACGTTAGCAAACTATCCGCTGTCAATCATTGTATTTTCAACATAATATACATTAAGACTTTAATGTGAACGAGAAGCAAACTTACAAGGTCTTGAAAGTTTTCCTTGTCAGACAAGCTAGAGAAGAAGGGTAGCTGTTGACTTCCTTCTGTTGGACTTTGTAATAGATGCTGTAAACGCTATAAACGAACGAACAATTTGTTATTTGAAGCGTGAGTAAATTACGCCGTAACTGTGTAAATCAACCTCAAGCCCGCTTGACAATTTTCCAAAGAAAACAGCAACCCTGAATACACTGAAATCACTTACCTTTATATAAAATCTTCGTCCTTCCTTTCCAATATGCTTTCGAGTAACTGCGTTTGAGTGGTGTTTGGATAATTTCAACGAAATTCTCGCCACGGTACAAAGTTATGCCGTGAGATAGTTTCTTTCTCGAATGCGCTAATTTTACTTGCAGATTTTTCAATCAAATATTTGATTCACTGTTCACGACTCGCTGCACAAGCGACACCCATCCAATTAATAATGGTCATGACTAGAATGGATAGCCCAAAATCACCCACGGCGCTATTCTCGGGCGCTATTCTCGGGGCGCTATTCTCGGGGCTAATGAGTGCTATTATAGGCCAACTGGGGTGCTAAAGTAGGCTGATCTTATTTTGGGCTTATTTTCGCGGATATGGATGTCATTACATTGATCAAGCGTGAGGTCCGTATTGGAGAAATATCGGTCGAGTTCCGCGTTTCTTTGCAAGTTGGCCGAGCAATACGGATTGAACAAGCTAGTTCAATATAAAGTTTTTACTATTATGACTTTTTTAAAACTTGCTGATAAATTAATGCATCCATTCTAGGCAAATGCGCGCGCCTCGCTTTCATGTTTTTGCCAACATGGGCCGAATATTTAAACGAAGCAGTCCAGAAGCATATGCTCCTGATCAGTCTTAAGGACATGTATTTATCAGAATATACTAGATTTAAACCGAAAATACATAGCCAACTTGATTCATAAGAAATCAAATCAAGTGAAAATGCGCTCGTTTCACTATAGAAAAATGCAAAAAAAAAATTCGCAAAAATGTGCCCCCATCTCGAATTTTTTTTTCCTTCTATCCCTTCTTTAAACCTCTTAAAATTTCATTGAAATTCACGTGTACCCCCGCCTTAATAGCTAATTATCTCTTTGGTCTGTGTTATACACCTTCTAAACATGGCTTTACTGAAAATGACGTTAACACAGTTAGGTTCTGGTTAGGCCAAATCCTGTCTAAACTTTGTTTAAATGTTATAATTCGGCCCTATAGAGAGGCGGATCAAGGATTTTTTGATAGGGAGGGGTGGCGAATGGTAAATTCGAGACTTTGCGAGACGGCGAGAGTATCGTTTTTCTCTGCGCGACCGAGACTTTTTGAATTGTTAAATTGCGAGACCGAATTGAGACTTTGAAATGCCTTTGCGAAAAAACGAGACTGCGAGACATACAGAACCGTTGAAAAACGAGACTGCGAGACCTGTGAAATTCGACTAAAATGTTGCGAGACCTGTAATTTTTGATAGACCATTCACCACCCCTATAGGGGGTCCCAGGGTTTTCCCGAAATGTGAAGTAGTAGTAGTGAAGTAGACGGCAGTAGTAAAGGCGCGAAGGGGGTGTTTGGGGTCCTCCCACATAAAAAAATTGAGATTTTAGGCTCTGAAAAGTGCATTTTGGTGGATTCTAGAGATGGTTTTGCTATGGATAATAGAGGAAGCAAAAACCCCCTAAGGTCTGATAGGGGTATCCGGACCCCCCCCCCCCCCCGACCCTACCCCTGTATCATCCACTGCTATAACTTATAATCCTCCAATAAGAATATGTCATTAAAACTGCACGTGATTATTTGTGTCCTTATTTTTCTTGTTATTCGATTTCTTTTTAGTTTAAGACATTTTCAATTTTACTTGGCAAAAAATGAAAGTGAGACTAGTTATGATAGACTGTGAGTTCCATACAAACGTCTTAAGCCATAGCTATGGATTAGGTCCTCGGCATCGTTTTAGCAACTTTTGGAGTTTTAAGCAACTTTTTGTGCTGCGAGCAACCAAGCAACTTTTGCCTCCCAGAGCAACTTTTGAGCAACAAATGAGCTTATAAGAGATATCAAACACACTTAACTCTTATTACTTTCAAATTTTGCAGTTGATTGAATCTAGTTATACTAAAAATACTGTAGACATGTATTGATCATGCAAATGATTTATATTCTTTGTTTTCAACTCAGTTTTAATTGACGCCCACGAACAGAACAGCAGTTATTTTCAATTTAATGCCGCCCACGAACAACGCCGCAAATTTCCAGCGGTTATTCGCTAAATGAGAGAACTGGAGACGCCATTTTGTTGTTTAATTATGGCAGCACTAGGCGATTTTTAATTAAATGGATCATCTTAGCGAACAACTATTCAAACTTTGGGAGCATTTTTTTTTTAATTTTTGGCAACTTTTGAGCAATTCATTGAGCAACTTTTCCACAATTTACTAGCACAATCTATAAGGGCCTACTATGGCAGGAGCACCCAACGACGGTTTTCTCCCAAAATACTATTTTAGGCTGTCTGGTGTGCTTTTAAAGATCTATAAATGAACACGAATTTATTAGGGCTTTTTTAGTCATTTCCCGAAAACCTCAGCTCTTCCTTGCTGATTTTTCCTTTCCGAAAATCCTAGCTGACCTTTTTTCCTTTCCGAAAATCCTAGCTGACCATTTTTTGTACCCAAAACGAAATTGTTATCTCTCCGAAAATAATAGGCATTAATTTTCCCATATTAAGAAAGTTCGGGATGATATTTCCCTAAAGAAAACTCCAAACTTTAATCCGAATATCTGAGGCGATTATAGGCCTTCCGAACATTTCACCGAAACGATCCGTTGGGTGCCCCTGCTATGGATCCGTTAAATGAAAAACGCTAAAGCCTCTCGAGACAATATATTTTGCAATGTCTTTTAATGTGATAGCCCCAAATTCTTCTAAAATCTAGCCAAACAAAACCTTGCAGGGCGTCCATTTATGAATAAGGTTTATAGATGAAATGGGTTGGAAGCCCGCCAAACTTCAAAGGGACCAGCCGTGCAGTGGTGCTGTGGTTTCGTCAGTGGAACAGCTGTGATGGTGCGCAATCTTTTGTTTTGCTCCGTCTTTATGCGTCACGTTTCAATGATTTCATTCGCACCTGAGGAGCGACCAGAAAGTTTTTGCTTCAAAGTTTTTGCCAAGCTTGAACATTCGATTTAAAATTCGCCTTTTAATTGGTCCTACGGAATATTTCCAGTTTGATGAAAATATTTCTCTGTTTTGAGACGGCGCCGATGCGAAGGATTCGTGTTGGAGCAGGTGTTTTCCCGCCATTCGTGACGTCATTCGTCCGTCTGTTCCCTGATAAACGGTCTAAACCAATCACAGCGCGAGTTTTACACTGCAAATTGTATAACGATAATTAGACGGTCCCTGTGTAGCCAATCGGATTGTGCGTTCACCTGATAGTCGATCAGTGGGTTATTCAGGTTATTTTAATGAACTATAGCAGTTGGAAGTTTAAACGGTTAAAAGTTCTCAACATTTGTCTCAATATTTTCTCAACATTTGTTGAGAGCCGATGTTGAGGCCGTTTGACCTCCCTATGTCTCAACATCTTCTCAAAATTTCTTTTGTTCTCGAAATGTTTAAGCCGTTTGACACGGCATGGTCTCAACATCTCTCAACATGACTCAACAAATGTTGAGAGAATGTTGAGACCGTTTAAGGTTATTCCATCGAAATAGAAGTTACACTGGGAAGTTTCTGAAACTTTCCCTAGTTGAACATTGTGATGTAATGTTTCAAAATATAGAATAAAAAGAATAGGTCACCAGCCCCGCGAAAGAGATATAATCGACTAAAAATACCTCATAATTCCTTCCAAATCAACCAAAAACACATATTTTTTCACGTTTTCAGTAACTATTAATTTTTCTGCACTGAGAATTGGTCTGACTATACTCCTTGTATAGAAAGAAAATGATTACTAGACTAAAATATACGAAAAAAAATGATAGGTCACCACGCTCGTTTACGAGAAAACGATCATTTACCTCTCTGGCGAGCATAGCCATAATGAAAAAGCCGCCATGTTTTTAATGTGCGCGCGCTAATTACGCGCGAAATTATGCGCAGAAAGGATGCGCAGTGCAAAACTAAGGAATGATCTTAATCAGGGCTTTACCATCACGTTTTGGCTTTTGGGAAGAATAAAATAAATAACTTTGACGAGTAAGTCTAAACTTTAACCTCATCCAAAAATCACCTTACTCCAATGGAGTCTGTTTGTAATTTTTAAAGATAAATCCGCCGATAATGGCTTTAGTAATTTAAAAACAAATCAAGTTCCTCTTCCGGATAAATCATCAGTGACGTCATTAGCGAGGCGGTCGAAATGAAACTCAACGATGAAATTGATTTTAAGGCAAATAACACTTCCTAATTTATGGCAAAATGAACAATTAAAGTTCATTTGTCCAGCTAAACAATATGCATATGGTATTTCGGAAATGAGTTTGAGGCTCTCAACGGTGTCTTTTGTCATGCTCCTTCGTTTTAAACAAACAGCACCACTGGTAGCCAATCAGATTGTAGATATTCAGCAGAATCTGTAATTGCTTTCAAACGTCTCTATTCCTAAGCAAATTATCATATTCTTTAGGAGCAAATGGCCACAATATTAACGAATGTCGTAGTATCGCTTTGCTGTTTCTTCAACATCCGTACGACGGTTAACCTACTGGATTAATAACTGTAAATAAAATTTGTCTACACATTTAATATTTATCAGTTCCGTGACGAAATTTCTAATTGACGCGTTTTCAAGTTTATAAATTGAAACTAGAGGGCATTGTCGGTGTTTCGAATGCAATCTATTTATCTTTAATTTCACTCAAATAACTTACTTAATAACGTCCTCGCTATTGGTTAGTCAGGACTCGAAATTGGACAAGTTGCTTATCTATAGGAAAAGGTTTAATTATTTTTAGTTTTCTTTGCTTCCGAGTTTTTGAAATGACATTGGACTGGTGTGGTTATTCTTGTCACGTTTCCTGGCAGCGCTAGGCAGCGCTAATTTGCATTTTTGAGTTATCACACACACATGTGTTTATATCTCCCTGTGAGTGCATGTGCGTGGTAATAATTCGCAGTTATCAAACAGACTTTCAACTAAGGAGATCAAGAAAAATCTTGGTAAGCAAAACTCTGAGAAAATTATTTTATACGAAGTATCTGATCTGAAAAATCTTGGGAATATTTCCTCGTAACGAAACGAAACTTTGGAATTAACAAAACCACTGTTTCGTACTCGCACCTGCTAAAGAGTGATTTATATTGTTGATAACAAATGAAATCGTGTCTAAAGTGAAAATCGTAAATGTTGAGTGTTTGGATATTCGGTAATTTTTTAGTTTTGCTCCAACTAATGTTCGTGAACGTAACTAGAAATTAATGTTAATGAAATATTAATTTTGCTTCTGTTATCGATATATATAGCAAGAATTGAAAAAACAAAATTCAAAATGTGCACAAAATATTCACAAACTCTCAGTTGATTTTTCCACATGTATAGAATATGAAATTGTTCAGAAAATGAATGATAAGAACAATGTTTTTAATTGTAGTTATACTATATACAGTATTTACGCTGTACGTTTAGATATGCACAAGTTTCAACACGTTTCTTTCGATGGGAACAGAAGCATCTTTTATTCCAAAAATACCCCGCAGTTTTTAAATTAAAATCTTTTTGACTTTGCGTCGGGCAAAATTCCAACCACGTCTCGACAAAAGACAGCCTTCTCCCAACTGCGCGACTTAAATGATTGTTTAATCATTCAAGCTGAGAGATACAAGACTTCTGGCTGTGAACGAAAGTCAATATTCAACAAAAGCTTTTTCTAGACTGGTGTGCACTAGGCAGATATGTAAACCTCCAGCACAGTTTTCCATGATAAATTAAAGCCAAGCGCATAGCGTCTATTTTTGGGGTAAGAAGGAAATTTTGCTCCGACCAAGGACTCATTCCCAGTCGCCTCTAGCATCATGGGAAGGGTTTGTTTCCTCTTCTTAATTTTTCTCGCGCCCCTCGTCTTCGTACCCATGATTCCGTGATTCTTACTGATTAAAGGTGCTATGTCACATACTTCTCAAAATCATTAATAATTCATAACGCTAAAACAAATGAAATCATTCTTAATTAGCATCTATAGATTTTTACGATTTTATTCCTCTGTTAGTTTTTTTTATTAGAGTGAGAAGATATATCAAACACTTGAGACAATGTTTCATCCGATTTCCAAACACCTCAAGTTTCGTCAAAAATACTCCGTCACGCGTCTCGTATTTTTAACTGTCCGTTGTTTCTCGGTGTTTGGAAATCGAATGAAACACATTCTCTCGCATTTGATATATTGCATCAAGTTGATTTTGCAATATATGTACCAAATGACGTTCAAATCGTAGAAAAGTTCAACATAATAATTTACTAAGATAGAAAATGTAGTGTATAAAGCATTCAAACATGTGTATTTTAGTGACAATCACAAATCAGTTATGATTTATCATATCACGCCAAAATAACGTCATACTTTAACAATGTCCGCCATCTTGGATCCGCCATCTTGGATTTTTCAAACGTGGATGGTTAAAATTGGGATGATTGAGACGGATTACGAACGACGAACTTGAAAAAGTTAGGCTACATTTTTCAAGATGTTCTATGCTTGACGTAGGACTGGGAACGACTGTGTTGCAGGCATCATATTGTGTCTCCATAGTAACCGCTTTAAAAGGAGATATTTTACTTCATCTGGTAACAGATGATTCACCTTCTCTGGTATTTTTATCTTCTGCAGGAAAGGAATCCGAGCGAGACAATGCTATCAAACAGTGAAGCAATTATCTGGTCTGTGCTCTTTAGTACCGAGGCTCTCGCGATCGTGGCTGGCAATCTTTTCTCGATTGTGAAATTTGCTGAAACTGGCCAACTGCACAGGCGCAGTTCGTATTTACTAATAAACCTGGCAGTAGCGGATATCCTGGTGGGCGCATGCGCCATCCCGATGCTCGTGTACCTCATTGGTGGATTTGGTCAATTATGGCCTGTAAATTTAGGAGCTCCTCTTTCCGCGTACAAGGCATTGGATGTCGTCTCAGGGCTTGCCTCGATTTTGTCGCTTACGTTGGTATCCTTGGAAAGATTATGCGCGACCTTGTGGCCTTTGCGTCACCGAGTAATGAAAACGCGAGTTTACGTGATAGGAATTTTCTTAGTATGGTTTGTAGCTTGCGTGACCACCACGGTTGGACTAACTATGCGTGACATTGTACCTCTGCGATTCCTCTTCTATGGTTGCGTAATTATTCTCTCTTTGTGCTGCGTTACAATTTTCTCCACAAATTTAGTCATCTGGATTCACGTGAATAATCGCCAGGTATCATCTCACTTTCGTAACGCGGCGTTACAAGAGCGACGCCTAACGATTACGTTACTGATTGTCACGCTAATTTCTCTGTCTGCCTGGCTTCCGTTTATGATTTTAAACATCGTGAACCAACTTCATCCTTTGACGATCAGCTTGACGCTAATTTATTTCACAAAGCTGCTCCACTACGGAAACTCGTGCGCAAATGTTTTTGTGTACTCGTTGAGAATCGCAGAGTTCAGAAAAGCTTTTGGGAAGATCTTCTGTTGTCACCAGTCTGCTATCAGCGAGAACGCCGTGTTGCTGCAAATAACACGTTTATCAAAAGATACCTCAGCAATAGAAATGGGGATTTTGACATCTAAGCTATTTAACAACTACAGAGCAAGAAATTCGAAAGGCAGTCTTTTAACGTAATGCTTCATGTCTGTCCCCCTGATCTGAGTTTGACAGCCAGCCTTGCCAGTGCCCCCGGGGGTGTGGGTACCCCCATATATAAGCTATGTACCGCTGTCAAGGGTATGGTTTTCAACCAGTTTAGTCTGAGCTAGGGTATATAAAACAGACTGTTTTGTTATAGAATAAGGTATATCATTTACCGGGAAACTGATCAGTGGCCACTCGTAATAATTGAAAGAACCTTACATATATGGAAAGATAGAGTTTCTGGAAACTAGTGACTCTTGGATAGGGTAGGGATTTTTAGTTTCTGGTCTAGAATAGGGTTGAAAAATGCAGCTGAACATGGTCTGTAAAGGTTACGGATTTCAGAGTCCCAGCGGCACCCCCCACGCGTGGTACACGTACATGACGTCAATGAACATGTCTGTAGGTATGACGCGTAATTACATGATAAATCCTTGTGTCTGTAGTTATGACGCGTCAATTCGATGCCAGCGCGAATTAGCTGTATGCTCTCAGCCAATGAGAATAGAGATAGTGAGCAAAATGTATAATAATATATTTTAGTATATACAACACAAGTGAATGGTGTTTTTCGCGCGCTCGGATTGGCTAGTCAAACCCCGGATATCCTTTGCTATTCACCTCCGAGCAAAAAACAAAATGGCTTCCTACTAGTTTTTGCCAAATTTGTCACAAAATAAAATAACTGTTTGGGGCTGGCTATTTACTTGTGTGGTATAGACTAAAACAATTATTCACCTCAGTGTCGGTGAATAATTGTTAAGTATTCTGTTTAACGTAACTTTTATTTATGTTTTTATTATTTATTTATTCAATATTTATTCAGGTATGTCAAGAGAATTCTCTTGGGTATGTCTAATTTAAGTGAAAAAAGTTTAATTGTTAAACTTTTTTGTAATTGTGTTGAAAGGCAAATATAAAATAATCATCCTTATTCTACGCACTGCTTGTGTCTCAAACATTTGTTATATATGAATAATTTAAATTTATTTGATGAATGTTAGCAGGTTACAAACTGCAAACAATCTCGTTCAAGACAATAAATTATCATAAAGTAGTGATTTTTCTGCGCATGCGTATTTATAAACTACTTTAAGTGGCACAGCGGCAAAATGAGTGCGCATGCTCGGCTGTTTTGCCGCTGCAAGAAATACATCTCACAGAGTTCATGTTTCACTTATGAGCGCTCGACTTCCAGCGAAAAATTCGCCATTGTTGCAAAGATAATAATTTTGCTAAAAAAGATATGTGAAAGACTGAAGAGTCTCTCTCGGAATTGTCTTCAAGGTAAAAACCTTATCTGTTCCGTGACGGCCTTATCTCCGCGAAATGAAAACAAATGTCGGAATTTTGTAAATAGTCCATTTTACAGTTGTGTGCTTAGGATCCAGGCCTTTGAACAGAAGTGAGGCTGGATGTGACTTTGTTGTGATACAAACCTTCCTTTTTTTCAAATGTAAATTATTCTGTTATTATGTAAAGTAGTTTCTGAACTCTATCATCTCATGGTCACCCCTAACCTCGCTTTCATACAGAGGCTAGGTTATATTTCACTGAACTGTAAAATGGTCTATTGCAGCCATTTTGACGCCGGGATGTTTCTATGGAAATGACGCAAGAGCGTTGACGAACGCGCACTCATTTTGCCGCTGTGCGACTTCATATATGGTGCATCCACAGGGGGCATACAAGTTGAGAGGATTAATAAATAAAAGAATAATGGATCGAATGAATCGTTACTGGTTTTCTTAGGTTTTCTTTTGTATTCTCCAGCGCGAACTTATAGGAAAGACCGCTAACCACATTTTCTGCGCCAGCATTAATCTCACACCCAGACCTTCTCGCTTTCCGTAAAAATTTTTTTCCTGTATACATATATTCTTAACAAGTTAAGAATATATGTATATAGGAAAAAAATTATTTCCGGAAAGCGAGAAGGTCTGGGTGCGAGTTTAATGCTGGCGCAGAAAATGTGGGTAGCGGTCATTCCTATAAGTTCGCGCAAGAGCAGGCGCAAGAGAATACAAAAGAAAACACAAGAATTAACCAGGTAATGATTCATTTATTCATTATTCTTTATTAATCCTCTCAACTTGTATGCCCCCTGTGGTGCATCTTGAAACTTTAAAAAAATCTTTTTTTTTTCATCATCTTCCACAATCTTATCCATCGTTAGCTTGTTTCTCAGATTTTGGTATATTGTTAGTTCTTCGGTGTTTTCCTAGCTTAGTAAACTATTATTTTGAGATTTCTTAATGTAATGTATACTTTTTTACTTAATATATCGTAACATTGCTCCTTAAAGATGATTTACAGTCCGTACTGCGCAATTTCCGCCCTGCAATGTTTTTGAGTCTCAAACGAAGGAATGTAAATTAATACTAGTCAAAATAAAAATTCCGGGACAAACTTACCTTTTTCTTCATTATTAACGCCAGATATCCTTGCCAAACAATAATAAAGAGTAGAAAAACCGACATTTCAGCTCATCGAGCATTCCTGAACGTAACGACCCGTAATGGCGAACTCAAAAACTTCATGTACGCTATCACCAAAGTGTAACGTATCAACAAATTCAAAACAAAAATGAAAACAAACCCTGAGATTGCGCAGTACGGACTGTTAATCATCTTTAAAGGTAGAAACCTTTCACCAAAAGAAAATAAAAGAAACACAGAGACTCTAATATTTATATGTTCAATAAATATTTTGATCAAAAGAGATTTGCTAAAGCACTGCAAAAATGAATGAAAGATTTAATATTGCTCGACGTTTCGGTGTCATCATGACGCCATTATCAAGGGTAAGAAAAATATAACAAAGCGAATATTATATAGGTTAGAGCTGAAATTTACATAATCAATGGATGGCTAAACAAACACTTTAGCGCGAATTGAGTCCGTTTGCACGTTCAGTTCTGGTTTGAGTTTGCGTATGAATAGCATCTCTTTGATGAGGCAATCAAATTTGCTGGTGCATTTCGCAAGCACGTGAAACTGTTCTAAAAGACACTGTGGTGTCTGGCCATTGTGTTTTTGCTGGTAGTGTTTGTAAATGGAAGATGACTTTCTTTCAAATCAAAATCAAATCAATCACTTTATTTCAACACGATGAATCAATCAGCAGAGCTGGTGGGGTCGTGCACTTAATTTAGTCAATTACAATTATGACCGTCCACGCGCTCGTGCAATTTTTAATTGTTGTTTGATTGGTACGTGATGAAATGTGTCTAAACAGCGTGTAGTGACCACATTCAAAAGCAGCTGTGCTATTCTGCTATTTGTGGTTCTAAGGATCTATACCAACCGCCGATTCTGCTAAGAGTTGTAAACAGACTATTTTTCATTTTCGCCATGATGAGAAAGAACAGTTTTGTCGCACAAAAGCGCCTACTAAAATCAACTTTATTCCATTGGTAGTCTAAGGTGGACGGAGCTGAGCAGTACATCGTTGCAGGGGGATTATAGAGTGTTATGGTAGGCTCAAAATGTCGCATCTTTCATTATTCATTCACCAAAATTGGTGTCTGGTAATATTAATGGTTTTGTTTAACCTGCTCTTTACAGCTTATACTAATTTAACTGATTTAAGTTAATATATATTTTAAGCGCAACGCAAATAAACGAATAGATTAAAGGGAAAAATTGTCTGAACAAATATATTCAGTTCACGATTTTACGTATTATAATTTCGGAGGGTCCTTAGGTTGTGATGTGGTTTGAAATTTCCAACAGTGTTTTTTCATAGTTGAACTCGACATCATTTTAGTAGGATATTTCACTCTTCCGTTTCCATGTTAACAGGGTTGAGCGATTTTTCTTTCCGTTCCAACTATAAATATTTGAAAACCGAGGACGATTATGCCATCCAAACAGATGAACTGGACCAGCACACCGAGTGCTTTCATCTGTGAACTCTGATGAAATACGAAGAACTGGTGAGTTTTTTACCACATGCAGTAAATAGATTCTCAATAACCGCACATAATAGGCAAAAACAAAAAAGCTTATGTTGGTTGACAGTGCGCAAATTTCCACGCTGCTTTTCATGAGTGATTGCTTGCATGTAACATCTCATAAGGCGTCGAAAACAAACCGCATATTCTCGGTCGATTTTCGTTTTCCAATTCATTCAACTGCGGGCAAATAGTGCATTCTCTAATTTTAAAAAAAAACCAAGTCAACACTACACGGGAGCTACTGAAATAGAAAAGGAAAGAGAAAAAGGTAAATTTTCATAATTTTCATAAATTTTCATAACCAACGGCTTGCAGGGTGTAAATGTATAAAAATCGGCAGGATATGTATGTGCAATTTTAAAATTAATTAGTTGTGGTTCTCGACAACACCTTGTTAAGACTCAAGAATCTAAAGCAATTTTAAATGCTTTAGATGAAGGATTAGGGATACTGTTTACTGCCATACAAGTTCTCTGCGTCACTCGTAAATTCGAATATACCATTTCATTGCCGCCCGGACTTTAATGTGAACCGCAGTTTTCATATTAGCACGTGCAAAGAGATCATTTTCAATATTGTATGCAAACATCCTGAACTAAAAGGGTTGTAGTTCTTCCGTATTTTAAGAAACGTTTGTTTTTTATCTGAACTAAAACTGAGGAAAATTACAGCGTTTTTTCGTCAGCTTCTGCATGAAATGGTCTCTCTATCGCAATTGAAAACTTAGAAAAGTTATTTCTGAAAAAAGGCCTTGTTTGAGAAGGCTGTTTTTGATAATGCATTACCGAATTATTTCTGGGTCTTTTAGGTAGTTCCATATGAGAAATTTAGCAAAATTGACGTCAGCAGAAGTCCGAGGGGATTTTACCTATATTTTAAAAAAATCACAATTCGATGCCGAAGGGAAAAATAGGGTGGAAAATTCCCTGAAGAGTTTGCGGTCAGCGGTCAACCCGGGAGCGTTTAAGCGTAATATGACACCAAACAAAGCATGTTAAAACACGATGAAACATTTTTGTGTTGGCTTACACAAAGTCGGTAACCCCGCACTAATAAGTCACGAGAAAAAACAAATTGTTTGTCTGTACGTGAATTCGACACCTGGCCAACACATGGTCTGCGAGAGGAATGAATACAACTGCACTTGCTCTGCGAAGGAACGGAGATATGTTAACATGTTGCATAGACAGTCACTGCTGTTATCTGTTCCACGAATTTTTTAGCTTGACCATCAAAATACACATTTGATTTACAGCAAGGAGCTGAAAAGTGTGACCACTTTTAATGAATTCGCATCATTTCGTGCGTGCAGACTATCCAATCAGAAGCCGAGGGAAAGCTTCCCTCGGCTTCTGATTGGATAGTATGTGAATTAATTAATAGTTGACACACTTTGGGCTCCTTGTTGTAATTGATGCGCTATGCTGATTGCTAAAAGCTTTTTGACAAATTATATTTTAGCTTCAGTTGTAGCATACCTTAATAAGGATACCGAGGCTTCTTGGGAACAATCCATTAGCACACACAGTCACACGTACGCACATGCGGACCTATTTTTACTTTATTGATGCAGAATAAAAACAACAGATGGAATACGCTTACCATTTGATTTTAGTTCTGACCAAAAAATCAACAACAACAAACGCCGGGTCTGTCAGATGGAGTTTTTTCCCTTCTCATTAATTTGAAGTACCAGCATTTATTGGAACCCGACTTATAGTCTTACTAAAAGTGATTAAATTAAATTATTATTGTTATTCTATAGGCTCATCAAACAATGATAAAAGTTAGTGTACGGTTTTAATGTTAATATGGACTAGTTTGTTGAAGTTTCTGTTAAAATATGTCGGAAAATATACTTGTTTATAATAAACTCCGCCGGCCGCGAATAAACGCCCGGTATTTGTGACCCCGGGTTTATGACTTTGCATGCAGGTAAGCATGTGAAGCTTTAAAAGCAAGTTTTTGTATTGTAGTCGAAAATCGATCTGAAATGAGCTGTAGGTAAAGATCTGTCACAGTTCACGAGAGGTAAAACTTAGTGGAACTCGTCTTTCTGTGAAAGCACCAAGCCGATTTCTTCACCTGCAAGCTACTTACATGTATAGATTTCGCCAAGCGAGTCTCATGTTGTGGCCCCCAGGATCGATTAGTAATAGCTCACTTTAAATGCTTTTATGGGAACTGTTCTTAACGCCTGGCTAAACGAGGAAACATGTTTCCATAATTGTCTCCTGGGTGGCAAAACTGGTAGGAAACACGAAAAAATATTTCGCTCATCGGAAAACATTTTCCATGCGGCGCGGAAACACGGAATGTTTCTGCCGTGTTGCAAAAACTAGCGGGAAGCACGAGACATGTTTTGCTGCTCTGGTGGCTAAACTAGGAAACATTGTTGTAGAAATATTGTTATCTGTAATGTTTCCTGGGTGGCTAAACTAGCAGGAAGCACGGCGCTGCTCTGCATGGCGGCTAATTAAACTAGTAAAATCGTTTTCTCCGTGGCTAAACTGGGAAACATATAGTTTCGGAAGCCAAATTTTCGTCCGTGAAGCAAAAAGATTTTGACTTGATTCAAAAACATTTGTTTGCTTCTGGGACGCAAAACTTGCTGCTGAAATGTCCCCCCCCCCCCCCCCCCCCCCCCAATCAATAATCTAATTAATGGTCTACTGGCCTGATCCACTTAGAAACACTCTCCTGCAATCTTGCATGCATGGTAAGCATGGTAACTTGGTAAAATGATAAAAGGAAAGTATATAATTTTAGTTTTGGTAACGAATTACGTTCATAAAGCAATAATTAGTCGCTGAAAAATTAGCAGATTGCAACCAATATTAATGGCACTATCATTGCTTCTTTCTTTAGCACGGTCTTAATTTCGTTCTCACGGCGTTTCGCGGATATCACTGCCTTCCTCCCCTCGATCTCTCAGCAATCAATTTAAATCTTTAGGATCTTCAATACAATACATTTACCTCGCTGGATGGCATGCTGATGAATATTTGAAACGATTGTTAACTTTGAAAGTATCTCGCTGAGTTTGAGTATTTCCAAGCGAAAGTTGCACAATAATAATTAATAAAGAAAGGAGCAGAAGACAAAGTCATTGGTAAATATTGAGACACCTGGTTTTTAATGCGATGTTGAGCAGTAAGAAGAAGCTAGTCGTCAGTTAATGCTAAGGTACACTCTGTCATTTTTGTGATCAGTTAATCCCGCCAACAGACTACTGAGAAAAAACGAAATTGAAGGTATGGTATGGGTTGTAATGTAAAGTGCTGAAGAAACTCGATATCCTTGAACTCAGATACTGAAGATAATTTTGCATTTATAGTGTGTCGCCTTTGATTCGGTGCTGTTCCGGAAAACATTAGCTCGTGCTAAAAGGTTTCATTCAAAATGTAACAAAACACAAATGAAAGAAGCCATTTCAAGGCAAGCCATTAAAAGGCAACTTTCATCTCGTAGCTAATTGCAGTTGCTTTGAGACAACATTCGTTTTCTTTGTGCTTGAAATTAAGGCAGAACTTCTCTATTCAAGGTCGAAAAATAGAAAATTACATTACAGGCTAAAGTGAGCATGGAATATTTTCAATTAGCTAAAACAATGATCCATAATAGTCATTTCGGAAGAAATTGAACGACTTTTCATGGACTTGTTTACTTTCCATTCCTCTTACGTTATTCGCCGTTCTTGGGAATACTGAAAAGTTGTTCACGGTTTATCACAAAGCTATAGTCAATATGAGCTTTAGGATGACTTAAATCTACAGTATCTTTGACAAGGTCAGTATTGCTTTCGTACAAGACATTTATAACTTTGAGAAACTGATTTCCTTTATACATTAATGTACGTATAATTTGGTTCATTTTTCGGTTATTATATGATGATTACGAATCTATCTAGCTAACTTGAAAGCTTGTGGAAATATTTATTTTCTCATAAAATTATAGAAGCAGTTTGGATATGTGAGCGGATCGTCACGGACATATTTTTATAGATTGTCTTGTAAACTATTTTAAAAGGCCGGTTTGACCTCTGGAAACCCTGATTAGAATTGTTTGATGTTGACAAATATACGCGAGTTTTTATCTTTCGGCAAGACTGCCTCAATAATGTTTACAATGCTGAGGTTTAATTTTCTGCGCAAATTTATAATTAAAATGAAGGCGAAGAGCTCTGAGAAACAACAAAATCGCTTCTTCTGCGAGCTCGAGGTTTAGTATCGATTGATAATCTATCAGAGTCGATAGAAACCGGCCCCAAGCGGCTAATTTTTTTTAGCATGCATAACCCAGTGATTTATTAAATGTAGAATATCGACAAAACTGATTTTGATATTGATGGTTTTGTTGGGTGGGGAATAATTCATGAAAAACCTTGCGAGCTCGCTCCGAGGGCCTTTCACTAATCAGCTGCCTAGCCAATCAGAATGCTTTGCGCCAAGTGAGCCACTCCGTCGTTTGATACAGGTATACATGTTCTCTGATTAGATTTTTTGGTAGCTACTTAATCTGAAAGTACTAAACTTATTACATTACGCTTGATGTCACGAACACAGATTTTCAAGAATTGACTAGAATAAATGCATTAAAATATATTAACGACCCATCAAAGGTACCAAGTATATAAAATTATTCCGTTTCTTCACCATAGGCAGACAAAACTAGATAAGATTTGGTTTATTTGATCGTGATCTCGTTTTGGGAAAACTTTCCTTGGAAAGGGGGGAGTTTTACGATTGATACGAAGCGTCGCTTTAATTTTGGTTCAACTTTCGGCCTGAACACTTTTATTTTATATTTCTGATCCAACCTTGTAACCAAAGTTACTTATTACACTTGGCAGAAATCAATCCCCCCCCCCCCCCCCCCCCCCCCCCCCCACCCTCGCACAACAGCACCCTATCACATAAATCACAATTGTAGACCCTTCATAAAGAAATTAAAAAGAGAATTGTCAGCGACGCCCTGGTAGTAGGTTTAATAACCCAGGCAGCATGGAAGTTGCTATCCGACTGTGCTAACTAATCATGCTACCCTCAGCAGGAAATTGTGCTCATCAGCTTTGAAGCTGGTCGATTTTTTTTTCTTTTGTAACGCAAATTGAAACCATCATGTTCCACTTTTCACTGTGAAATGATTGATCGAAATAAAATGCAATATAGAAGCAAATGAATTCTGACGGTTGTAGACAAGGGACTTATATTAGCCTTTATCAACGAACAAAGACACATGTACAGTGGTATAGACATAAATAATTAGTAATTGGTGAAAGCGAATCGATATGTCTCGGCTTAAGATTAAAATGGCGCTGTAGGTTATCAATGAGCTCAGTACCCTGTTTCTTCGATATGATTCTTGTCCTTTTAATTTCGTATACACGAAATACGGTATGGCAATTGTTGAAAGTTGGAACCGCCGGAGTCCATCGATATCCATCAACAGATTCGTTTAGAAACAAGAATTGTTTTATCTTCCATTGTGGCTTGGTGAAGGTTGATTTGAGTCTGACTTTCATCGTCAGCATTTTCCCAACACGACTACCAAGACGATTCCAAATTTTACTGATTCTTGGGATGGCCATACAGGACCTGTTTTGCTTGGACTGAAAACTTTACAGCGCTGTTTTAATCCGGAGTTTCACCGTTTACAAAGCCTGGTTTTCACTAGCAACGTAAACATAAGCGCAAGTACAAGAATCAAGCCCAGGGTTTGTATTTGACACTTGTGTTTAAGATTTGTTCAGTCGCGTTTTCATGTTTGTCTAGCTGTTATGTTCATATATTCCCAACATCTTCGTTAATGGAATTTGTAGTAATTATAAAGCTTTTTCGTTAAAATCTCATTGTTCACTGAAGATTAGGAACAACATTTCTACAAACAACATTTCTACAAACACCATTAAAAATGCCATTGTGTGGAGTTTTCCTTGGGGAACTAACAGGTTATGCAACGAAGCTATCCAAAAGTTAATTATAGGTTTGTTAGCTAAAACGATATGTCTGAGTGTATGCGCCAACAGCATGTTTGCATGCAGAATAAAGCCTGATACGAGGGATTGTTCCGAATTACAGTGGTAACAGATTACGTCCTTAATTGTATTTACTTAAAAGTAATGGAATAATTGCTTTAGCAAACTGAAAATCAGTTTTAAAAGCCAAACAATGTAGATTTTCATGAGGGTGTTTCGTTGCAGTTCCAAGGTGAGTAGTGTCTGTATTAAAATCGTCCACTTTATTTTCCAGGTTGGTAGTAACGCTGATCTCTCCACAATTCAAGCCCCTTGTACGATCTTGGTCCTTTAACATTGGCGATAGTTTAAGAAAGGTGAGAGTTTTAATATTTCCGTAGTCTAATATTGAACAGTTCAACACGAATCGTGTAGAGTAGCACTTGATTGGGTTCGCGTGGTATATACACCTATTTCAGTTAACGTTTTCGGATAGAAGCGAAGCCTACAAGACAAGACCGAATGGTTTGCCTGGGTATTCATTATAATTTGCATATCGGTGGGGAAAAAAATCTACAAGTTTTTATTTTGCCCGTGATTTATTTGCTGTGCCCGAATTAGATTTTTTCCATGTTTTTCCACTAGCTGTTGTATGATTCTGATAAAATTTAGTTTGGCTAAAAGTAGCTTACTTCTACAGGTTTAAAACAAAAAGGAAACGTTAAAAACGTTTTTCGTGTTCTTATATTGTATTAGTATTCAGTGCTTGCAGCAGTTTTCTACTTTTACCCATGCTACCTTTCGGTCTTGTCTTGTAGGCTTTACATTTCTATCCGACAACGTTAATCGAAATAGGTGTATAGTATTCATAAATATCATCGAAATATAATGTACGAAATAAAATAAACCAAAAAGGTTTCCTTAACTGAAAAGCTCTTTGTACAGTTTTGCTAATTAGCAGAATTTATCTCTTTCACTTAAAATATTTTTCATTAAACTCGTGAATACGTAATCAAAATATATATATATTAAATATGAGTTAACAGCAAAATCCATGCATTAATTTATAGTAACTGTAATTACAGAACAATTTTAAAGGAGGTATATTAAGATATTTGGTTTGGAGTCATCCCGAAAAATTCCCGATACATTATACAATAAAAAGAAGTAAAGAAAAAAAGCTTTCAACGAATAAATTGCTTGGACGAAACAATATGTTTTCAAGTACATTATATCAGTGTATATACAGCTTACTTCCTTTCGTCTGCAGCCAGACATTTGCCATCCTTTTCTTTTCGCTAAATTTTTCCTGTCGGCATTGAAAGAAAAATATTAATTAGCGAAAAAGGATGTCACTTAGTGAACTTAGTGCTTCAGGCTTTTATTACGAAAAAGCTGTGTATGGAGTGTAACATTCAATCAGTATGCCACTTACCTAGAGTACAATTACAATTGTCCATGAATAGAATATTATTCAAACCACAAGACGGCTTACTCAGTGATATTACTCTGCAAGAAGTGGCAAGAAAACACAGGTATTGCATTTAAACATTTCTTCATAATACACAACTTGTTCGTTGTTTATTTTTTCTCAGTTCCTTTTTTAATATTCCGCTAAAAATGCGCTCTTTTCAATCGAAATCAATTAAATGTTGCCAAATGCATTCGTGATTTTAATTTTCTTCACACCTTGTGCTCAGCTCATACAAATAGTCTCTATTGATGTACAAAAGGAGGCTTATAACTTTCGTGGTTGTATTTCATGTAATTAAATTACTAATTCGAGAGAGTAATTGCCAATAGAAGTCAGACATTGTCTCCATCCAAAAAACGAAATTTACAATTTTAATATTAATTATGCCCTTTATTGGAAAATTCATATATTGAATATATGGAACGCACTCGAAAAGCCATTCATTTTCGGCGGATGTACCTAACTTATTTTTTTTATTTTTTTTCTCAGAACGTATCATATTTCGAGGCACAACGCTGTATTTGAAAAGCAACAAGGAATTCTCGCTAATTATTTGTCACTGTCACTTCCATTTGTATTTTTTAACAGGAGATATTTTAAAAATTCAAGAAAAAACGATGAATTCTAGCAACAACAGCTCGACAGTGTCGCCCATAGCAGTATCTTTACATCCATGGTTTGCGGCGTTTGGTGCTGAAGCTCTCATCATCATTGCTGGAAATCTCATCACAATTTTAGCATTCGCTCTAAGAAAGACCTCGAAAAAGAGTAAATTTGTGCTCCTTATCAACCTATCTATCGCAGATCTGCTGGTTGGCGCTATCCCTCTACCTTTATACTTAGCTTATCTCGGAAGCTTGTTGTCATACTGGAATATACATTGGGGGAAAGCTTTGGAGATTACTCTGTTTGGTGTAGACGTCCTTCTCGGATTTGCATCCGTTATGACATTGACTGTGATTTCTTTGGAGCGCGTATACGCTACTGTGGTCCCTGTTGGTTACCGTGGTCTTAAGCCAGAAATTATTGGTTTTCGGTTGCGTTGATTTGGTTTGTGGCTTCCACCACAGCAGCTATTTGCCTGGTGAGCAATTATGTGTTAAACTCCTTAGAAATCGCCACCTATGTGTCCATGTCTCTACTGAGCGTGCTCTGTTGTGTGATAAGCGTTTCATACATTACCATATGGCACAGGGTCAAGTCCAAAAGAAGAAACATGAGACAGAAGACGAACGAGTATGAAAACAAGTTAGCGCTTACGCTGTTCATTGTAACAGTCACCTCGCTTGCCGCTTGGCTTCCGTTCGTTATTGTCAATGTTCTCTATGTGTTCTCAACGATTCATCTCAGTTTCAACTTTGTCTATTTTTCCAAAGTTCTCCATTATGGAAACTCTTTTGTCAACCCTATTGTGTACAGTTTTAGGATGCCGGAGTTTCGAAAGTCGGTCGTAAGAATGTTTAGCCTGCGTACGAGTCAAAAGCGGCTAACCGAACATCAGCTGACCAATCTCTGCAGTGATCAGACTGAACTTGGTCGAGATACTCTCCGATCCAATCGTGGAACACAACAGGGTGCGCCAGGCACAAAAAAAACCAGTGTAACTTGGAGGAAACTGCAAACTCAAGACGTCTCCGTTCAGCTTGTCACCGACGAACAAGAAGCCGGACATGGAAGGATTTCAAAGGAAAGGTTTCCCATACTTTGAATCAGATTAATCTTCAGATTAATTCCTTTTATAACGCAGAAACTGTATTATTAAACACGACAAAACTCTGTTAAATTTTTCGATAGCGATGAAAAGTTCGTTGCGCTAATGGAAAGTTTAGACATATATTACATTACATTTCGAGAATTTCGCGATTTTTTCAAATTCGCGAAATTTAAGTGTCGCGAAGAAAAATTGGGCGAAAATTTAGTGACGTTTATATGTTAGCTATAAATGAAATAACGCTATAATATTTAATAAATCATCACGTATCAGTCGCGACTTTTGTCAAACATTGTATAAGAACATTAAAGTAGTTATATGGTAGGTCATGTTGATTTTATCGTTAAATTGCCATATACCGGTATGCAAGCAAATATTCGATACGAACGGTCGCATGAAATCGCGAAAATTAAGTGATTTTAAAATGTACGCAAAATCGCGAAAGTAAGGTGTCGCGAAACTGTGATATGGCCACTCCAAATTCGAGAAATTAATGTGCTTCTTGTAAGTTTCCATTTGTATTCAAATGACAAACGGATAATTAGGGGGAATATTTTGCTTTTAAAAAGTATGAACAGGCTCTAAGTGCAGTGGAACTGCATTTAGTCCCAAATTTAGCCATTGAAGTCAGGCTCGAATTTGCTGACCGTGCTTGTAAATGAGTATATCATGTAGATCGCGTTGAGTGACATTTAACTAGCGCTATATATCTATAAGCTGTTTGCTAGCGACTTTCCAGTTCACAACCTCGTTCCCAGGGTCTCTCTTCTTCCCGCCAAACGCAATCGCGTTTGGCGGGAAGAAGAGAGACCCTGGGAACGAGGTTGTCCAGTTCATATATATTTTATTTGTGATTTTTAGTTACAAAAGCTAGCACATCTATAGGATGTTTGCTACACTTCATATATTTATTTGTGCTGTTTAATTAGAGATGCTGGTAGGACAAGGACGTCTTTTAAACTGTTTACTTTTATTTAATAATATATCCTTTAATTTTTAACTTCTTTTCGCCGTTTCTCAAAATAATCAGCACGTTTAGAGAGTCTACACGTGTGCAGTCGCCTCTGTCGTATTTGCCTCAGCAAAATCTTTGAAAAATCGCAAAATTAGAACACTTGCAAAATACGCAGTTTCCCAAATCGCAAAATTTACGTATCGCAATAAACAGTAGCCTTAAGGTACTTATATTGCTGTAAAATGCATTCCCAATACTGACGTCAGCGGTTATTTACAGTCTGAAAATGTACCCTGGTGTGGAAAAAATCTCATAAATATCCCTTGCTTTCAAAGAAGAAGTCTGTTTAAAACAAAACGCCGGTAAAGCTTCGCGCGACTCACGTAAAGAGTAAATAAAAAACTTTTAACCGTTGCTTTAGAATGACTATGTGTCTTATGTATTGACAGTCTCGTTGCGCCTGGAGATCACTGAGTTTTTTAACTTTTCAGTTCAAAGTAAAAAAAGGCTATTTCCGAGTTCCCTTTAACTCTGTTTCACAACGAGTCCAGGTTTGAAACCTGTCATATTAAAATGAGTTTTACTAACACGTTTATTTTCATTCAAATCACACTCATTTTCATAAGAAAGTTTGTGCACCAGGACTCGTCTTGAAACCGACGCAAAAGGCAGCTCGGAAATGGCTTATTTCAATTCTCTTTACTGATTGCAATCAATTTCTTTTAGTTCTGAGAATTTGGTGATACATACATCAAGAAAATATCCCGGGGGGGGGGTCTCCCATATGAAAGTGACGGGGAGGCTCGTCGGAAATTTCAAATTACACCCCTAAAAGGGACCAATCTGGGCGTGGCTCAAGCCTTTTTTGACCCCCCAAACACAGTATGACGGTGTTTTTTATCATTTCAGTTTGCAGGTAGTTATTATTAAATTTACTCACCTTTTTGAGAGTATTTTTACTATTGTGGCCAAGTCGCGTGCAACCTTAAAATATACCTTGATGGCTTAAAATGTCGCCGTTGCGTCCTGAACATCCTAAGGGGGACCAAAATCCGTAATTTACATCCCTAAAAGGGACGACGAACATCCCCGTCACTTTCGTATGGGAGTCTCCCCCCGGGGAAAATATTCCCTAGATTATGATTTTTTTTTTTAACATGCCTGCTTGACACTATGTGGGCTTTTGATGTTAATAATATCAAACGTACGCCTAGAGAAGGGACGGGGGGCATTCGAGAACTGGACTACTCGCTTAATTAATCACAATACAGATCGAGCTGTTTATTGTACTTACCCCGGGGGGGGGGGGGTACATGGTACTCTAGTGACGGTAGGTGCGAATGAGGCAAACATTTTAGACCCCCCAAAAGTCCCATTAGGCTAAAATAAAGGTCCAATGGCCCAGAACGCAACCTAAAAAGTACGACGATACCGCTCAGAAAAAAATATAAGAGAGTTATTTGCAAAACAGAGGTGTATCTTGAACAGTCAGCTGCGGTCTGGTGCCGAGAACGATAAGAACAACTTCCGGTTCGTTCTCAACAAAATAGCTTGATTTCTAAGTTTTCTATCGGATATTGATTATAATTTGAGTGATCAACAGAGAGGTCCAGAGAGGTACAGAGAGTTTGTTGGAGTCACGGCCTTCTCTGTGGAGCACTATTTTGATTATCAACTCGGAGTTGATAAAGGTAAATTAACCGCCATAGCAAATTTCCAGAAGCTGACGTTTCGAGCGTTAGCCCTTCGTCGGAGCAAAGATAACAACATGCCATTTGAGCGCGTGGGATTACAGTTCTTTGTACAGAAATCAACATGTTGCTAGATTGCATAGGCTGAAAATAAGCGTGTAGCTGCTTGAAGGAAGCTTCCAAATAAGATCGCAGACGTTAGAGTGAAATTGGCCAGTCATGATCTCGACCGCGTTCATTTATTAGAGGAAACCGCTGAATATGAAGATGAAAGTTACAGTAACTGAATGGTACACTTTTAATAAGGGACCTTGACAACTGACCGCTAACTTAATTGACTGTCAGGGTCTGTCAGTGTGTACACAAGAAAATACAAAACAAAATACGCAGTAGCCATATGTACGCCACGCGGACCTTTTGTTACAAATCTTTTAACAGTTCGGCAGTGAGTGAGCACTAATCAGTTCAAAACAATGTTCTCCTAGGCTCAGCAAGGATTTTTTTTAAAGAATTAGGCTTGCACTATTATGTGTTATACTTCAGGCCATATGTTGCTGCTTAGCTAAGCCTCTATAATTGCTTGAACTCTTTACCTCACGTAGTCAAAACATCGCGAGATGTGTTAAAAATGTGACACAGGCTACTTGGAAACAATTTCTGAGTTCATGTATCGTTAGCCTGCGTAGCAAGCGTTCCTGTACGAACGAAGAGCCGCGCGAAAATTGGGGCGAGAGCAAAAACGTCGGACGGGGAGGGGGGGTGGGGAGAATGCAGAAAAAGCTCTTCGTTCGCGGAAAAAGCTCTTCGTTCGTACAGGAACGCTTGCTACGCAGGCTAATGTATCGTGGTTATAACTTTTGAGTCTGTGGATGAAATCCTACAGTGGACCACTGAAATAAAAGCAGTTAAAAGTGCTTTCCTATGGAGTTGTTTATTTTTCAATGTTTCTCAAGTGAAAATTTTTGGCCCTTTTGAAAGGCTTACGAGTTGCATGTTTTGCTAGCTGTACATTTTGAGAGTCATTGGAAAATCGCCCTAGGCGATCGTAGTAAGTTTAGTAGATTTATTGTTCCGTTCTTTAAATTAAAGCATACAGGAGTAAGATCTTCAGGACTGACTTAAAAGAATAATGATAACTATATTGATGCAAATAAAACCAGTGAAAGAAGCTGTAGCCCGGTGGGAGGACTCCCATATAAAAGTGACGTGGGTGTTCGTTGTACCTTTTAGGGGTTAAAATTCGTGGTTTGGTACCGCTTAGGGTGTGTGACCACTGTTAGCGCCTGTTTACATATGGAGGGAGGGTGACCCTCCTAGAAGGGGCACCCTCTTAGAAGGGTCAAACGATAGCCCATCCCCCCCGCCCTTTACATGCAAAGGGTTATCCCCAGGGCTATCTCACCAATTAAAGCCGAGGCAACTGGAATGTGACAGTAACCTGATCCCGCTAAACTTGACCCCCTAGGAGGGTGACCCTACCTCGAGCTTTTACGTGATTGGCCCTGCTAGGAGGGTTACCCTAGCAAGCAGATAGGGTAACCCTCTCCTAGGGTGACCCTACCTCTCATGTAAACGAAACTGGGAAATACAATAGAGAAGGGTAACCCTTTTAAGAGCGTGCCCCTTCTAGGAGGGTCATCCTCCCTCCATGTAAACATGCCCTTAGAGATATCCTGGTACCTTTTAGGGTATATGAGAGGAACTAGTTTTGTTTTAGAATTGGTGCCTCTTAGGAGTAAAAATGAGTTTGAGTCATACCCACAAAACGAGATTGTGGTACCATTTAGGGGTTCTGTTCAAATTTCCGACGATCACCCCTGTCACGTTTATACGATGGGAGTTCCCCCACCCCGGAACCTGAAGGAGCAGTGTCTTTATAGAGACGTCGAAATTACGTCGGCACGAATGTTACTTGAAGACCTCGTAGTCGCTGGGATTTGCCCAAGTTGTGCCCTTTTCCTTTATGACGCCGGAACACCAACGAATACGCTACAACCTTAAAATAAGGAATACGGAACCAGTAGATGAAAATACTGCACATGGAATTGAAAAATGCAACAGCTTGACGATATTGACAAGTCGAAGGTCTTGACTGACGGGGACGACGAGGTTGATCGCGCTCATGATCATGAACGGCAGCCATGCGACCAGCGAAACCACAGTGACGATAAACGCTGTCACGGTGAAGCGGTTGTTACGGTGGTCGGCGTCTTGATGAAGACCCCGAGTCAGCCATTTGATTCTGCACAGAAGAATGGAGTAGGATGCAGCGATGACTATGAGGAGCACTGCCAGGAAAGGCATCCACACAAAGAAGGCGATCATATTGGAGTGGAGGACATAGAAGCTCACAAGCGTTATAGCGGGGATGACGAGCGCGCACATCCACACCAGTGTTATGAGTTGTGTGATGATTTTCTTTTTGCAGCGCCGGTATTTGAAGGGCAATAGCGTGGCTATCAGTCGTTCTATAGCAATGCAGCCATGATTTGTCACTGAGGCAAATGCCCGGCGATGTCTAAGGCTGAGTACAAGATGTTTACCACTACTGTGGCCTCGTTCTTCCAGAGATTAGCCATGGCACCCAGAAAGTACACCCAACCTGGGATAGCTGCTATACCAACTAGCATGTCAGCCACTGCCAGATTTACCAGCAGGATCGAGGTTTGTTTACGGAGACGCTTATCAACGAGGACAGCGATTGTAACTGCGTTAGATGCTATGGCAACCAGAGCTTCTAGACTGAAGATGGTACACCATGTTATGGCTTCGCCGGGGTCTATCAGAGAAGCAGCTGTAGCGTTTTCTGATCCTTCCATTTTGCAATAGAGCACTAGAAGAAGAAAATAGAGTAAACATGATCAATCTGAAACAACGAGAGAGAAATTATTTCTTAGAATAACCATTGTCCATGAATGTTTGTGGGGCTACAGGCGCGGATCCAGGCAAAATATGACCGTTTTCTGACTGTACACTAGGGAGTCCGTGTTAGGCCTTTATAGATTGTTCTCGGCAACTTTTTAGCAACTTTTGGAGCTGCGAGCAACCTTGTGCAACTTTTGCCTCCTGGAGAAACTTTTGAGCAACAAATGAGCTTATCAGAGAAGTTGTTCCTTGCAGGAGGGTTACCCTCCCCCCCGAGCCATCTTTTACCGAGCGTTTATATGAAAAAGTTGTCCCTGCTGACCGAGCCAAAACTTGGCCCTCTCGGGTTCGCGCATGCTCTATATGTCCCGACTTGTCCCTGGTAGGCGAGGCACAAACAGCCAAAATGTTTATATAGAAAAAAATTGGCTCATCCCCCAGGGTCACCCTACCTTCAAAGCGAGTGACCCTGCCCCCCGATAAACCACAGCAGAACAACATGTTATTGTAATCAGACTAATAAATTAAATCCGATAAACGTGAATATTGGTGATTATTATTATTCAACAAATTGTAACACTGTCCAAATATGGTCATGATGCCCTCAATACTTGTCGGACGTACTCAACAGATATCCTGCGATATATGTAATAAATGGCGCGCGGTACAACATTCAAATCAGTTCTTGAAATAAAAGTGACAGATTTATTTTTGACTTGTGTTATCAATTTGTTGAATAATAATTATCCTGCTCAATCTTGCGGAATATCACCTGATTTTAGCCAACTCGGCCTACGGCCTCGTCGGCTAAGTATCAGGCGATATTCCGCGCGATTTCGCAGGATAATTGTTAAATATCGCCAATATTCACTTCGTCTTCAGCGAATTATTGTTAAGTATGTTGATCAAATCGATATCCGGTAGATCCGCACTCACAGCTACGCAATCGGATGTCGAGTTTTCTCTGTCGAGTGTGCACACATGTTCGCATTGCGGGCCTATTTTTTAAGCTTTTGTTGTGGCCACTGACAAATCAAAACAATTTGCTCGATTTTTTAAATTGGGATTGTCATTCATGTTTATTATACCCAGCAGACAGACAGACAGACAGACAGACAGATAAAACAAATTAACGGCAAAAGATGGAAAGCGTTTGGAGAAAGAAGATTCCATTATATAAAAGTTTGCGCGCTCTGACTGTATGCGTAACAGTTTTAGATCAGAAAACATTTTCTATTTGGTATTTAAAATATAGACTGAAAGCTGCGCGCGTTCCGATTGGTTAAAAACCCATGCTATAACAAGGTAGAAAAGCCGTGTTTTATCGTTTCGCGCGCGTTAATTAAATCTATATTTTAAAGGTCGTGGCAAACGAGGAAACATTGTTGCGGAAACATTGTCGTTCATAATGTTTCTTGTATGAGCAAACAAACACGCGGGAAGAAAACAAATGTTTTGCTTCCTTGTTGGGCAAACCAAGAAACATTTCACGGGAAACAATGATTCTGCGAACACACGCGATATAATGCGCGCGCAATGCAAAACAAGCCTTGGAATCTATATAGTCTACTTTGTTTCTTCCGTGAGCAAACGGGGAACATTTGTCGCGGACGCAAAATGTTTCTGAAAAAAATCAGAATTTTTGCGACTCGGCCGCAACAGGAGCCCAACAAATGTTGCGTGCGCGGGCAAACAGGGCAACATTTGTTTCCGCAACAATGTTTCCTCGTTTGCCATATGTCCTGAAAGCACATAAAGAAGCCAAAACCATGTATTATACATGTACTGTCATAAACACTCCGGTTATTTGAGAACACTAGAGAAATATAGAAAACACTCGCCTGCGGCTCGTGTTTTCTAAACTTCTCTCGTGTTCTCAAATTCACGTCGTGTTTTATACAGTCAAAGCTCCCGTAATAATTATAATAATAATATTATAATAATAATCAACTTTATTTGATGAGGGTGACACATAACAGTATATCAACTGACGAGCTAGTGGCCCTCGATCCTAAAACTATCAATACAAATACAATAGCCCTTTTCACGGTTAACTTGAAAAATTTGCATAACAATACACTTGAACATAGAAGCGAGGCAATTTCGGGCATAAGCTGCAAAACATCGTGTTTTTATTGAGCTTCTTTAACCCTTTTAATATAAAAAACAGTTTTAAAATGTAGCAGAACTACAATTCTTTTAGTTTACGTTGTTTTTAGAAAAAAATGTAAAACGACTTTTCTCTATTAATAAATAGTAGATTCGCATAAGCAACAGCGAGATTGTTTTACGATCTTTACGGCAAACTTTAACCAAAAGAGTTGTATATTTAGTTCTTCTCCGTCTTAAAACTATTTTTATACTAACATAGTTTAAGGAGCTCAAGAAAATCACGATGTTTTACAGCTTGTGCCCGAAATTGCCTCGTTTCTATGTTTAACTGTATGCAACTATTTCAGGTTAACCGTGAAAAGGGCTATTAATATACCTAAATTATGGACAACTGTTGCAACAATAATAAAACTAGCTAAAAATTACAATGTCAGATTAAAATTTGGCAATGCTAGTTAAAAATCTACGAAGGATATAACTTACATTAAATTTAGACTAAAACGATCCACTTCTTCGTAGTGTGACAGAAAATAACTTTTAAGAGATTTTTTAAAAATAGTTACTGATATTCCCTCTTTCTTTACGTTGTTTGGTAAAGAGTTCCATAATCTTGTTGTTGTGACGCTGAAGGTTCGCCCTCCCTCGGTTTCGTGTTTGAAGCGAGGGCAAACAAGATTTGTGGAACAGCAGTTTAGTCCCGTAAGCGGACACCCTCAGGAAGCAGAAAAAGTGTCCGTAACTGGAGCTGGGAATGATTCTCGTAAGCGGCCACTGACATTATATGGGATAGATGGCCGCATACGAGACCTTGTACCACTCACGCTAAACAGTATCAGTGCGAAAAAAATACCATCGTATAAAATGAATGTTTTAATTGTCTTATGTAATGTCGAACGTGGCAAAAAACTGTATATACCTGACCTTAGCAAGTGCAACGAACATTAACAGTCTTATATACTGCAGCAAAATGCAGTGATGCAGTATAGCTAAGAAATAACAGAGAAACCCAAATCGTACCCCTCGAAAGTGTCCGTGGCCGCTTACGGGAATGGCCGCCTACGGGTCGATACGGGAATGTACTGTAAATACAGAGTTTGTAGGAGAGTTCAAACGGGCTTTTGTCAAGGCGGCCGTAAGTAGAGCTGTCCGCTATATGAGAGTGTCTGCTCAGAGAGCTTCGACTGTAGTTTAAAAAACGAGCAGCAGTTTGTAAAAGCATGCACGCGCCATTTTTTATTTCTTTCCAGTTGAATCGCATTCCGTAAAACTAACCGAGTGAGCGAGTAAAGCTTCATATTAAAATATTTAGACTGTTCTTTTTTTTCCTTTTTTTCTTTATTTTTGTTTTGGCTAACTGTGTAGAGAAAAAAGTCAGGAGACTTTAATTATTAAATGACGGGGGAGATATGCTGTTTTGATTCTCGGCTCTAAAGCCCTTTGTCGCGAAAATTCCCCAGAGGATCGGAGTCCACGCATTTTAGAGATTATGACACCTTTGTGAAATATTAATTTTTATTTGAAAATGGTTTTTCCTAAATAACTCGCGCGCTTTTTAAGATTTTTAAAAAAAGTTTCTGTAAATGTTAGGAGAAATACTTAACTTCAATTTAGTCAAATAAAAATAAAATTGATTTGTTTCACTCTCGAAGGTGGGAAGTATCCTTAAATCGCGCCAAATTAAAAGTAAATGGCTCTTCGAGTAAATAGATCGAAACAAATAACACTGATGATCGGAACATGCCAGAAAATTATAACTGCGATCAAAAGATTCAATCTTCAACTGAGATTTTTCTGCCAAACGTTGGCTGCGATCGATCCGTGACTGAGTTCCCTTGGGGACACGCTGAAGGCCGAGTGAAAAACACTGGTACCCAGTTCAGTTTACACTATGCGCCTTATATCACTTCTTGTCCGGGTACTCCTAATCCGGAAAGACACAATGAGAGAGTATTTTTTAAAATATAAATAGTTGGCTTTATAGTTCACTCACCTTGATACGACTGCAAGAGTTTTGTATTCACTTCGGCTTGCAACAGAGCTTTATCGTGCGTGAGCAAAAAAACTCAAATTCAACCCTGTTTCTGAACAACATGTTTTGGACACAGCTGTTGTGCAAGCCTTGATGAACAGCTGAACAGGACGAAAACATGCATAGAAAGATCTAGAAATGATGGTGAAAACAGTTTTTAAATATTCTCAGATACATGATTTCAGCGTCAAACAATTTGATATTATTTTGTAAACTTTCGTGAGCAAAAGGAATACCGTTATCAGCAGAGTAGTGAAACATGCACATATTTCTTTTAGCCTGCTGGTGGTTCGTCTTTCGCCATGGCAAATTTAACGTTCAGTGTTCATTGATTCATTCAGAAGCCGGGAAAACAAGCGTGCCGGGTAACAGCTTTTACTCACCGCTGGTTTTCCTGTTTTTCTGTTATTGAGTTGCCATCGCGAAAGTAAAACCGCCAGCTGCGTATTTCTAACAACATAAATAAATAATAAATTTTCTTCGTTTCATAATCTGATTTCTGTACGCTCATGGATGGAGGGGGGAGGGGGAGAGGGTAATGTTGATTCATACCGACGAGGGTGGTCACGGGGATTGTCAGAGGCGGACACTTTTGAGGAAGTTTAGGGGGCATTTGCCTATCCCCTCTGGGGGAACTCCCATGTGAAATGGCGGGGACGCTTGTCGTCTCTTATAGGGGTATAAATTACGGATTTTCGTCTCACTTAGGGTGTTCAGGACTGAACGCCATTATTTGTGGCCATCAAGGTATCGTTTAGGGTTGAACGAAAGAGAGAGTGAACGAAGAACTAAAGATTTCGGACAACGCTTTTAAATAGATAAAAGAATTCGATGACAATGCCTTTATCGTCATTAAAGGCAGTATTGCTCTTACTTGTCTCTGTTTTAAAATGGTAGGTGTCAAATAAAGCTTGAGCCACGCCCAGATTGGTTTAATTCCAAATTTCGGACGAGCATCCCCACCGCTTTCACACGGATCGAGTCCCCCCCTCACCCCCTCACCACGAAAAGCTAGAGTCACTCAATAAACAAGTATTACGCCTTGTTTTAAATGATAGCAAAAATACATATGAAATGCTACTTGAAAAAATGGAAAATGACGAGCTTGGAAAACAGAAGGATTCAAGATATACTAATGTTGGTCTATAAATCTCTCCGTGGTGTAACACCTGCGTTCATTACATCCTTATTCACTGCAAGAATAAACGCATACGGGTTAAGAGGCACTAACAAACTGCAGCAACCACGTGTAAATACTATAAGTTATGGCAAACACTCCTTCAGATTTACTGCTGCTAAATATTGGAACACTGACGAACTCAGAACTGCGCCTGCGCCTTTAGAAACAATATCAAAGCATGTACATTTTTAATTTAATTATAAGTATTGTTTTCACATTATTTAGGCCCAGTTCAGACGCCTTACTTCACATGAGCCGAATCGAATTCGATGAATTAAGTTCATGTGAAGTACGGCGTCTGAATCAATTCGAAACGCTAATTGAATTCGGATCGGCTCAGCCGTTCTTCCCGCCTGGCTCAGCCGGGAATAACGGCTGTGGACCGGCTTTGATTCAGACGCCGAACTTCACATGAGCCGAATCAAACGCATAAATTATTATAATGTATTTTTCAATATAACAGCAATTTTCCCATATTGAATTAAGTTCGGCTGAATTAAGCTCGACGTCTGAATCAATTCACCCGGTCTAAATTAATTTGGGTCGGCCTAAATTCGAATTCAATTCGGCTCATGTGAAGTACGGCGTCTGAACTGGGCCTTAGAGTTAACGCGGTACCTTTTAGGGTTGCTGAGCCGGAAAAAATATGACAGGAACTATTTTGTCAATCAACTGATTTTTATTCTTGTCTCATTCATGACATGACTTATCGATAAAATAAAATGTTTATACGAGTAGATCGTATTCGAAGGAATCGTCTTTATCACCATTAAAGAATGTTATATTGTCAGTTAATGTGTTGTTTTAGAATTGGTACCTCTTAGGGGTGAAAATGAATTGGGGCCACGCCCACAAAAAAAAATTTTGGTACCTTTTAGGGGTTCTTTTCAAAATTTCCGACGAGCACCCCCGTCCCCTTTTATATGGGAGTCCCCCCCGGGTCCAGCCCCCCAGCGAAAGCTTTATATTAGAGCTTTGACTGAAAACGTTACGGACTCTCGCTATTGCGGACACTTTCGTGGTACCAACATAACAATTTTATCATTTTGACTCTTGATAAAGCGGACACCTTGAACTTTTCATAACATATTTATGTATTAACTGCAGTCTATTGTTCATTGTGTCAACTTGTATAAACACACTTCCGGAATGTTTATTTTCGCATCGATTTCTTGGTACAGGACTTTGCTTTTCCACTCAATTGCGCCTTTTCCTTCCAGACTCGATTATTTAACGACACGTTTTTTCTCACACTCCGCTATTGCGGACTCTTTCTATTAAATACGGACTCTAAACTACGTCCCGAGGATGTCCGCTATAACGAGAGTTGACTGTATTGACAAGTGATGAGAATATGGCGGAGCTTATCATCTTCAGGGAAGCGTGATGAAAATTAAACATGCATTAACCGACAAATGACCACGCGAGTGAGGCATGCGAGTGAAGCGCGCGAGGGAGGCGCGCGAGTGAAACACGCGAGGGAAGCGCGCGAGGGAGAAAACGCGCGAAACGAGCCTCCGACTACCACCGGCTACGCTGGCTAAACAAAATGCTTGCCCCACACCACTCCCCACCAATCATGACGAGCCTCGTAGCGTTACTAAGCTTGCACTGTATTTATTCACTTATTATAAGCAGAAATTTCTCACAAATTTAAAACATAACACACTGTATTGGTTTGAACTAGCTCGTCCAGTGTGATCGCCAGTCCGGGTGAGGATAGTCCTGAAAACTACTATTGTTTGTGACTGACATTTCGACAATAATCCTCAAGTGTGAGTGGTAGGTTGTAATGGGAAAAAAATGTAACCTGAGCAGAAGTCATCTTGAACCTTCCACCCCAAAGAGTGCTAAGTTCAAAACGAAGGGGAAAAACCTGGAGTTTAATTTCGCAAAATTGTCAAAAACAAACAGCACCACTTGAAAGTACTGCTCAATAGCTTTCATTTGAATGGTCACACGCTTGGGTTTCATCCAGACTCAAAAGGTACAACAACGTTTATTGACACAAGGTTTGACTCCGGGAGTGAATGGGTTATAACAGTCAAGTGAAAAGTTGTTTGTCAGTTTTCACTTGACTCTGAAGACGACTTCCGTTACCCAGCAGATTACCATCACCCGGCCGGCCAGACGACCACACTAGAAATAAGTGAAGTGTTTATAACAGCACCAATGACAACTGAGTAAATCATTACGTTACAGTGAAGGGCGCACTCGACAACGTTTTTGACATTTTTTTGACAACTTTCTGATGGCTTTCATTTCAACTGGCCAATCAAAATGCAAGAACTATGAGAGGCGGAGTTGTCAAGCTCCACGTCAACCTCGTTCCCAGGGTCTCTTTCCCCCCGCCTCTAAGAGCAAGAGAGACCCTGGGAACGATGGCTCCACGTTTGCGTTCTGACAATATGATTGACATCTCTGCTAGCTTCCCAAAGTTCTTGAAAATTGATTTTCTAGTTAAAATGGAAGCCATCAGAAAGTTGTCAAAAAGATGTCAAAAATTAATCAAAAACTTTGTCGAGTGGCAACGGTAGAGCGTTCTTCACTGTAATACGCCTAGCTATATACAAGTATTATATTAATACCATTCACTCTTGTAGTTAAATTATTTCAACATCATGGTTATATAAATTAGTTCCAATGAAAATATGTCACAACATTTTTTTCAGTTCTGACATAAACATTCCATTTCAAGCGTCTTTTTCCTCATCTTTGCTAACAATCTTTCCTAACAACTCTGTTTGAGCATTTTCTGGAAGATGTAGAAACAGTGGGCTTCGCAGAACTTGTAAATCTCCTTCAATTTTAGTTATGGCATCTTTTACATCGTTGTATCTTTTGATATCAAAAATCTTCCTCTTGGAAAGTTTGTGGAAAAACAGTAAATACTGCCTATCTCGGGCATCAGGGTACAAGAACTCCTGAAAAATAAAATATATTTTCTTGAGGTGGACCCATGGAAAACACAAACAACAGTAGCAATAACCTCCTGCCCCCCACCCCCTACAGTAATTTGCTAACTCAAAGCATTTCCCAATAACTGCAGTGAAAACACAAACAACTGTCTCAACAGTACCCCTGCCAGTAATTAATGTGGATAAAGTAGAAATTAATCACGGAATTGTTTTTGTTTTGCTTTACTATGTTCTGTAATTGGTTTAAAAAACTTGCACCATGTACATACATTGTACTCAACCAATCAGATGCAAAACCAAAACAAATATTATTGCGACTTGTTCACACGCGTTTTCCCGCGCTTGGAGTCGGTTACGTGTATTTTTTCGAGTTCTCATTGGTTCATTGCGTTTTTGTCTTTGTTTAGTATAAAACACTCATGAAAGTTTGGGAGAGCTCAGAATATCTGGGATAACAATGGCCTTTGGCCGAATAAAATTAATTTCTTTAAGGCTTCTATACATGTAAGTGTGTAACTCTACAATAAACATGGACATGTTTTCAATTTCTTAAGTTGCAGTTGCAGTTGCATTTATTTTTTATTTAATTTGTAAGCACGTTGAGATTTTTAAGACCGCTGGACGTTCGAGCAAAAAGTGCAAAAAATTAAGTTACCAAAAAAATGCTCATACAGTGTAGCACGGTAAAATTTTGAATACAGTTAAGAAGAAATTATCGATAAATTAGCTCCCAAGCTGACCCCGCGAGAGCAGTCATTACATATTTTAATTAAAAAGACGCTTCATGTCAGTTCAAAACAAAATGGCGGGCGTTTTTATCATTTTTTACGAGGTTCAACATTAATTTTCTCGAGAATGCTTGAGAATTTAATTGCGGGGTCACTTGGAGAAGTGAATTAAAGTGATATGTTTCAAGTAGTATTCAAAATGTTACCGTGCTATGAGTAGTTTTTTAGTAATTAATTTTTGCACTTATTGCTTGAACGTTGAGCGGAATCCGTCTTAAACGCACCAAAAGAGGCGTGGTGGCGTAATGGTTAGTATGTTGGACTCCAGATCGAATGGTCCTGGTTCGAGCACTGTCCGGGGTCATTGAGTTGTGTTCCTGGCCAAGACACTTTACCCTCACAGTGCCTCTCTCCACCCAGGAGTATAAATGGGTACCGACGACAAAATGCTGCGGGTAACCTGCGATCCCGGGCCTGCGATGGACTAGCATCCCATCCAGGGGGAGTAGCAATACTCCTTGTCGGCTTGATGCTACAGAAACCAGGTTAAGCTTTGGCAATGTGGGCCAGTTGTTCACCTGCGGGCAGCTTTACCTTTTTTTAATAAATACAAACTAGCCACTCATAAAATTGCAATTTTGCTGCTCTTTAAAAGTTAATTTATTTGAAATTAAGCTCAGAATGATGTGATTACCTGTCTCGTCAAAACAAAGTATGCATAGCAAGCCATGGCTGTTCCATATGCCACAAAATATGTCACAGGTTCCATGATATCCCATGAGTACTCCCACCATGTCAAACGAGCCAGCAGGCCAAACTGCAAGGCCATCCATCCCAGCCCACCCCACACCACCAAATTGGTTCGCTGCGCAGATTTGCGATCGATTTCTGTTTTGAGATCTTCCATGGGCTTGAGTTCCAGTTTTAGCCTTTCCCACTCTTGCATAAGATAACGCTCTTTTTCCAGCTAAAAGGAAAAATATCAAGTTATTACATGTAGAACTTAGGTGTCACTTTTGATCTTATTCTACTAAACATTTTATGGAAGACATAAAAATCCACAAATCCACTATTCAAACTCACTTGAATAGTACTTTATCATGCATGCAAGGACATAAGTCTCGTGGAATTGGGTATGATATCCCCATGGGTCTCTCCCATTGGTGCAGCGGTATTATATTAACCGCTCCCTTGAATGAATATCAAATTTCGAGGTCTTTCGATGGTAAAACACCATGACTACAGTTCAAAGATCGTTTCCTTGGCTCAGATACTCTGAAACACAGATTGCATAGCTGTCCAGAATCTCTCGGTCTGTCCAAGCCAGAACTTTTCAGTGATCCAACTCAGTTCATCGGGGACAACAAAGCTCTTGATGTTTATTTTGCGGACCCTGCTACTCAGATCAGTAAATAACCATTCAGGTCGATATTGTATTTATTTCTCTTTTCCGGTGGTTCAGGTCCATAGTTGCTTGGCAGTCAAGTTTTTTTGCTTCATTTAGAGGCAGCAGTATGTTTGGTTTTAGATTGTTCACCCAAGTCAGTCTTAGTTTCTTAGTTTTGCCTCATAAATTTAGTTTCTTTGCGTGTTGGATTCTGGATCGAGCGGTCCAGGTTTGAGCGCTGGCCAGGGTCACTGTGTTTAATGTTCTTGGGCGAGACACTTAACAGTCTCTCACAGTGCCTCTACACCCAGGAGTATAAAATAATGGGTACAGGTGACAAACTGCTGGGGGCCAGTAACCTGTGATGGACTATCCTATCCAGGCTGGGGGAGTATCAATTCTCCTAGTCGGCTTCATGCTATGGAAACCGGAATAAGCTCTGGCAGTGTGGGCCAGTTTGGCTCGAGTGCAGCTTCCCCCTTACCTAGTTAGTTTCAGAAAGTTCAAACAATTACATTGCCATATAAACAATATATTAGCACAAACGTAATTAACTGTGGGACTGATATGGAATTATGTAATATAGACCAAGTGCTAAACAAAAATCTCTGGTCTGATAGATTCTTTCATACCTGATGTTGTTCTATGTTCATTCCACTGTATAACTGATGAACTAAAGTTTTAATATGTGCAACTGTCCTTACGTCATCAATAGGAGGCTTACCTACAAGTTAGATGACATCAACAAATTAACAAAACAGAAAACAGCTCCTGAACAGTTCAATTCTGGTTTGGAGGTCTGGGGAGAAAAGGGGGCACGTGGGGAGGTGGGAGGGGGAGTGGACATTTTAAGGCTGGTTTTCACTAGCGACGTAATCATAAGCGCAAACAACATACATATACACGGACGCATTAAAATGTTGATCATTGGTGCCTTTTGTTGGGTCAAATGCTGCTAATGATCAACGTGTTACTGCGTCTGCATATGTTGCTTGCACTAATATGCTTGCTTCGCTAGTGAAAACCTGAGCCTTAAATGGGCCACGATATTATTGTCAGTCATAATAAAAAAATTCCTCCATGCCAATTGAAAATAAAGGCATGTATGAATTTATGCAGGGGGCTTTTCAAATTAGCAATTTAGATTTCAACTATATTGAAGAGCTTAGCTCCAAGGACTTTCGTAATGTACACTTTTCCTGACAGTTTGTGGTTAATTAAATAAATTGCAGTAACAGTTTTCAACAACACTTACTCTCATCAGGGACTGATACGAGATATGAATCTTCATTTAACACCAGCTTAAAGTTTGACTGCAGTAACACATCAACACCAGTACTACCAGAAATCCTGGACCCATCTTCATTGTACACCATGGCTCTTTCTATCCCTTTATCTTCGTCCTGTATATCTTTAAGCAAATCTTTCACACTGTGAGAAAGCGGGCGCAGAGTGAATTCACATCTTTCTCTCCTTGATGGCAAAGGCACAGAAATGACTGGGAAACCACTTTTAAATGCCACAGCAACCTGATAGTCTGGAAGATTGATGACAAGACATTACAGTCGAACCCATATTATGCGGCCACCCCCTATTCCGAGCGGCTGGCCAGTTATCAAAGTCCTGAAACTATATATTGTCAGTATAATACGGTAAATAAAACCCAGTCTAATTAAATACATGTAGTTTGGCCATGTTTTGAAAAGCTGATGACAGATAATTAAGAGTCCAAAATTGAAGGTGACATATTTATTATCGTCCTGATGTGATTCCGTTGTCACTAATCTTTTGATTTTCTATCAAGCTTAAGTGGCCACTTGCCATTTCCCCAAGGGTGGCCGTGTAATAGGGATTTGGCTGTATTGAGGTTTTAATTGAGGGATGAAAGTTGTTTTTTAATATTGCTTTTTCTGTACTACTTGCATCTGTCCACCTACTCAACCAATCAGCTGCAAACCCAAAACCAATCGCGAATTGGTCACACATGTTTTCCTGTGCTTGGAAACGTACAAATATCCCGCGTTGGTGACATATTGTATAGTTAGTTATTTTGTTGAGTTAGTTGTTTTAATAGTTGCTATAGAAACCATAAGTATGCACTTCTTTTTTTAATTCTTTGATCTTGACAGCTGGATAATAATTTCTTATTTAGACAGTCAGGTAGTAGTATCAGATTCCGCCCAACTCATAAAAATATACTACACACGCAACTGTCTAATAAGATTTAGCATAACCAGTGACCCGACTGGTAGGCAAACTCACAATCTGATTGGCTATGCAAGTGTGGTCTAATTTTCGATAGACTGCCCAGGGTCTCAGCGCGCGCAAGTAAAATTGTAGAAACCACAAACCAAAACTAGAAATAAACCACTTTCACTGAACGTAACTTTGTTGAATAGATCGGTCTCTGGGTTATGCTAAAACAATAATTATTAGATGGCTCACTCTTGTTTTCTATTGACTTTTGATAGTTGACACGCACAGGGCTTCACCCCTCGCCAACTATCAAGCTGATAGAAACCTTGAGCTTGCCGTCTAATTGTTAAATATATGAGGGATATATCGATTAATATTGTATTGACTCGATTTCTATTGATTGAGTACCCTGGTGTAAACCAATTAACTATTGTAAAAAGCCTAAAAAAATAAATAATTAAATAATTTCCAGACAAGCTTATTGAATACATTGTATATTACAAGGAGTGTATTAAACCCAGGACCATCCTGAAAAACACCCTGGGGCGAGGTTGCCTCCTGGTAAAATATATTTTATTATCATTATTAACGAACGAGCACAATACCATATTAATTTAAGCTTAAGTTATGTTTATCTTTCCGCGAAGAAAAGGAAATCGTTCTAGATCCTGCAGCCGGCTGGAATCTATAAGCTCTTACCGTTTCTACATCGCGAAGAAACACAAATCCACTGCTTTGATATCTTATTGAAAATTCTATTTCCTTGACGTATTCCCTAAAAATAAAGTAAACAGGTGTATAAAGATGAAAATAGACTTGAAACAAAATTAGTATCAGTAGTATAAAGCTCACAATACTGTCAAATATCGCATTTAATTTGCATTTGCTGTTCACAATATTCTATTTTTCACCAAATCTTGCATCAAATAAACAAACTGTAACTGGAAGACTGGAAACTTAAGATAGTTCTACAAAAGTCACACAGCTATGCCATTTCTTACTTTACCTTAAAACCAAGAAAGCGATCGAAGATCGAAGCCTCGGAATGCCCGCCATGTCAAACGCTCTGCCCCCAAATGAATAAACATGCGCATAGTGCAAGAGCCGTAGAGGGAGGGGTAGGGAAGAACGTTTTACCCAAGGGAAAAGGTCCATTCTTTGAAATCATCTTCTTTTAAAACATTCTCTCGCAGCGTAATCAAGAAAAGCCGTTCTTGTCTTCACTTATTTAAGATGATGATATCTTTAAAGAAAGCTGTTTGTTTGCTCTAATGTGTAAAAATTGAATTGTTCGATTTGCGTTCCCTACACCTCTCCCATGGGGATTTTGAGAGTGATTTTACATGTAAAAGAATGCGAACTGATACACTAAAATTATATAAAGAAACGAATCTAACTAACAATATAGCGGTTTTGAAATCAATGTTGAATTTCGGCTTCAAAAATTAAACCGTCATTTCAATTTTCACAATAAAGTTTATTTTTATAAATATCCGGCCAGCGGTTTGACTAAAAGCCGCCATTTTGACCATTTGCCGGAGCCCTTGGTCCTTGGCAGCTCTTGTCATCTTTTGGCGTTTTTTTCTCCATATCAAGTGTTATAATCAAGAAGAAAACAAAAGAATTGAGCTCATTCATCACAACAAGTAAATGACGATGGCTAGGCTTGCAGTTCTACGAGGTTTCCTCAACGAACTGACGATAGCACACAGGCATAAGCTCAATCATTGTTATGGCAGCCGCTTGTACTCATCTCATCTCAGATGTTCTGCAAGATTTTCAAGTTCAACTGCGGGAAATGAACGAACTGAACAAGAAGAGCAAAGTAGACAAGAACGTATCCGCAGAGAAAAGCGCTACGTAGGTTTAATAATTGGATCATCTGTGGGCTTGATCGGTTCACTGTATTTCATGTTCCGAAGACTGACTATGAGTGCTAAGGCGGAGGGCAAAACTGCTTCCATTGATTCAATAAACAGTGAAAACAACATGGATCAAATGGATAAAAAGCAAAGAGAAGCCGACGAAGAAACAGACGGAGAAAAAAGAAGGATAAACAAGGATTCAAAGAAAGGAGGGTGAGAAGATAAAGTTTAAGCTGGAAAATTTAATCAGCTGAATCAGTTTCTTGCATTTATTCTGAAACATGATTATTTTGGTCAGTATTTGCAGAACCGCAGATCATCACAGCACCACTTCTCCAGGGTAGGGTAAGGGTGGGGTTGTGGCCCTGGGATTTGTCTATCAAATTGCAACATCTGCACCCTGGTCAGTGTAAAACGCAGGCTGCAGACTGGCGGTAAAATACAGATTTCTAGTGAAATGCAGACTGCCAAGATCTTGCATTGGTCATGTGGGATATCATGAGGCGACGTGACATCATGTAAACTGTAAAATCACATATTAAAGATGCGAAGCAAGAAATAGCTACTTAATTACAGTACATAACGCAAAACCCAGTGTATGCTAAATGTAAATATTTTATGACTGCATGCATGCCAAGTAGTCCCTCGTTCCATTCGCTCCAACTACAACTATCTGAAAGATGGGCTGCTTACAGTTCAATTTTTTTGGAGGGTAGAAAAAAAACTAGTCCAGGGAGGGGACTCCCATATGAAAGCGACGGGGATGCTCGTCGGAACCCTGAAGGAGACCAATCTGGGCGTGGCTCAAGCTTTATTTGACCCCTAAACGATACCATTCTAAAAAAGACAGACAAACAAGAGTTATAGTGACGTTAATTAAGTTGCAATCGATCTCCAGTAATGAGTCTACCATAACCAATACCTACAGTATGACAATGTTTTGTTTTTTAATTTCTTCGATACCTTAATGGCTAAAAATATCTGCGTTCCGTCCTGAACATCCCAAGTGATACCACAATCTGTAATTTACACCCCTAAATGAGATGATGAGCATCCCCTTCACTGTCATATGGGAGTCTCCCTGCGACTAGCCGGCAGTTTAAGCGGTTTGTGGGCGAGTGTTGTTTTATCTCGTTTGATTGTTAAGCTGCCATCTTGGATTAGCAAAATGTGGAGAGTTGGGACGAGTGAAAGAGGGCGGGTGAGGGGTCACTTGCCTTTCTGCCTGACTCCTACTCCCTTGTCTAAAGAATATGAGGAGAGAAGGGTCCACAATGTTTCTAGTTGACCTTGTGACCTCAGTTCCAGGTCATTAAATGGCATTGTCATGCATGATACATATAAAATAATTTATTTCACACTTTAGTCTGCATTTTATCCCTGGTCTGAAGTCTGCAGTCTGCATTTTACACTGACCATCTGCATCCTTGGGATGATCAAACTCCTTTCTCCTGTGCTTGGGTCAAAGTGACCCGCACAGTCAGACCTTATCCTACAAAGTAGTTTCTGTACCATGAAGCGGCTAGCTAGGATGGGCTGCTAGTCCATCGCAGGTTAGCCTGCAGGCTGCAGTGCAGGGGTATTTTGGGCGAGTGAGCGCTGAATATTCCATCAAGTGTTTATAAGCTGCCATCTTGGATTAGGAAACATTAGAGGTTTAGGGTGCGTGCAAAACAACGGACAAGGGAGTAGGAGTCAGGCAGAAAGGCAAGTGAACCCTTCGCCGCCCCATCACCCGCCCTCTTTCACTCGTCCCAACTCTCCACGTTTTGCAAATCCAAGATGGCGGCAAACCACTCGAACAAGATAAACCATCACTCGCCCGCAGACTGCCTGCACTGCAAGCTAGTCACAGGTTACCCAGGGAGCATTTTCATGACATAAGTATACAGTCTAGCAAGAGGTACATCCGCCTACGGGAAGTGTCCGTTAGCGGAGATTCAACTATATTAGCGTAAACACTAGAAAAAAATCATTGTTCTTGCTTATCCTTGTGTCCCTTGTTTTTCAGATTATAGAATATGAGAATCGTATCAGACAGTACAGCACTCCTGACAAGGTGTTCAGATACTTTGCAACACTAAAAATTGTGCATATTGGAGAAGACAATGAAGTGTTCATGACGCCTGAAGATTTTGTGAGATCGTTAACTCCAGGAAAAATACAACCAGCAGGTAAAGAAAATCTACGCCTGACGTTTTTCATTCCTATTATTGAGAACTTATAATTTATGCTTGAATTTAGTATAATGCTCTCCAGTAATAATTATTATTGTTTTGTTATTGGTATGATCACGTCATCAGGGCTCCAGGTTGTGACCATTTTGAAAACCATAGCGAGTAGAAAAAAAATATTAATGGCGTGTAAAATGTAAGACTTAATAAAGCTTGTTGTTGTTGTTGTGTTGTAAAATCACCACAAAAGTCACCAATTTGGCAAGCTGTTTTCGATACCGAAAAAATGACATTTTGTAAAAGTGCAAAGACAATGTACGTCATGTACCCACAAAATTATTCGTTGTCAACTTATCTTTCATAATTGCCTCTTTGGGTTTGTATCAAGACCTGAAGAATCGCAAACATGTCCCAGTTTGATTGCGATCATGGAGTGGCCAGCTGTCCCTGATCAATTAAGTTTGGCTCAAAATGGTCAGCGGTTTAATGCTTCATGTACTTGGTAAAGCCACACTCAGGCCAAACTGGCCCACATTGCCAGCGCTTATCCTGGTTTCTGTAGCATTAAGCCGACTAGTGGTATTGCTACTCCCATGGATGGGATGCTAGTCCATCGCAGGTTACCATCAACACTTTTTTGCCTGTACCCATTAATATACTCCTGGGTGGAGAGAGGCACTGTGAGAGTTAAGTGTCTTGCCCAAGAACACAACACAGTTACCCCGGTCAGAGCGCGAACCTGGACCGCTTGATCCAATGTTCAACACGCTAACCATGGGCCACTGCATTTCCCACAATGCTTCATATAATGATAACCAAATGTATCACCCACGCCTGAACAAAGAACGAAAGAGTCTGGCAACCAAAATGTTTATGTCTGGTGACCATTTTACCAGTAAAGGTCGCCAAAAGGCGACTTAGAAAAATCAGCTTGGAGCCCTATTACTTTAATTTATTTATGTTGGATAATTAACCAATCATACTTTAGATCTATGGTGGGGTTGTAAGCAAAATTACCAAAAGTTTAATTTTTAACCTTTTGATTGGAGCAGGTCAGACAACAAACTTGCTTTAATGCCATTTAACAAGAAAATAATAATTTACTTTTTCAGGGTTAGGACTTGATGAACATGAGAGATTTAACCCAGAGGTAAATAGTGACTTTCTTTAAAGTGCCTATGAAACAAAATGAAAAAGTTGCCAAAAATAGTCCTATATGGTATTACTGATAATGTTTTGAATGTTAATTTTTTCCATCGTACTTTTACTTTTCCCCTCGACCTTCGCAAAGACACGCTGTCGTGGGAGACATTTGCTCGCGCGGCCATTTTGATTTGATGACGTCACAGAGTTTGCACATATCTCGCGCCAGTTTTTAAAAGTTAATACTTAGATACAGTGGAGAACTAGCGGAGTTGGAATCGCTTTCTGACATCCTTTGGAAAGGTCAAAAACCCGCTTGTTCTTTGTACGATCGTCTGGTAATCAACCTCGTGCAAACCCTGTGACGTCATAACGCAAACTAACTCGTACCCAGTCTACCAAAAATGTGTCCCCTTTAGTTACAGCAAATTTGGGATGTTTGAGACCATATAATTTCTTTTTTACACTTTTCTAACGAATTCCACCTCTATTTTTTAAATTTCGGTACCCAAATGTCTTTATTTCTCAAAAAAAACATTTTGTTTCATAGGCACTTTAAGCCTAAACAATAATTTATCACGGACTGTGAATTGTTCAAGACACAAGCCACCCCCTTCTTGAGAATGACCTTAGTCAGCTCTGTGAATTGGTCAGTCAACCAGCAAGTCAGACAGTCCATCCGTCCCTCCGTCCGTCCCTCCGTCCGTCCCTCCGTCCTTTCATCCATCAGTCAGTCAGTCAGTCAGTCATTCAGTCAGTCAGTCATGATCAGTCAGTCAGTCAGTATGTCTGTCTATCACATATTATTAAATCGTAAGTCAATCACGACACTCAGCTTGTTATTTGTTTGTTTGTTTGTACAATAAATCATTGAAATTATCGAAAGAATGAATGAATAAATAAATGCGATGAATGAGTCGATGTGATCATAATCGATCAATCAGTCATTGCAATCATTTTATTAATTCTCCACCCCATTTGTCGCCAAACAATAATTAATGTTGCCTCTTTTCTAGAGTAATCTCCCTCCAAGTCATTGGAATTTCATGAAGACCTGCTCTTATTTGTGATCCTCTCTAATATTTCAGAAACACAAGTACAAAGGTGATCTGTCCGAAAACTTGGGACAGGACAGTGTTTTCTTGAAGATGGGAGAATACGGACTCATTTCCTTCTCGGACTATATCTTTCTTCTCACAGTTTTATCGCGTATGTTACATGCAGATCATTGAACTGTTGTTATCAATTTACATTTTTTTTGTTAACATTTAGATAATAATAATAATAAGTGCTATTTGTGGTAATTTGATTCTTTTTGTTATTCAGTTCCCCCTAGAATGTTTGAAATTGCATTTCAAATGTTTGACTTGAATGGAGATGGTGAAGTCGCACCAGATGAATTTGAAAAGGTAATTAAAATGAATGATTTATTTGTTTCTGTCTGTTTTCTAGGAGATGCGGTCACCTAAGAGTTAGCATGTTGGACTCAGGATTGAGTGACCGGGTTCAAGTGCTTGCTGAGGTCATTGTGTTGTGTTCTTGGGCAAGGCACTTTACTCTCACAGTGCCTCTCTCCACCTATGAGTACAGGGATCCATATTCGCAGTCGTCTGGTCGTCCGTGACGACCAAAACATCGTACGGACGACCAAAATAACTTGAATACTCGTCCTTTGGACGAGTAAAATCTGAGTCCTTAATTTGCATATGAGTACCAGTGCCTTCTATTGATTCCTCGTCCAACTGGAACTTTCAGAAAACAGAGACAAATTTGCAGCTTTCTTTCGCGATCGAATCATAATTTTGGGCGCCATGTTTGATAATGCGGTATTTTCATGAGTCGCATGATCGCAGGCTCAATTTTCATGTTGTCAACCGCTGTTATTTCTCTGATGTACTGCAGCATTCAAACGCGAAAAAGTGAAAGTGAAGCTGGCGAAAAACAAGCGAAATATGAAAAGGAGGAACGGCAGCGTGCCTTCCTACCTTCGTGGCAGAAAAACAGGCCCTGGCTGAAATTTGTGCCGCCCTGCATTGCTATCATCGTCTGCCACATCGCAAACTGCTTCGGCTGGAGGCAATATGTTTTGCAAAATTTGCCGGTCAACGTCCCAGATCACTGGCCCAGAAAAAAATGTTTTTGTAGATGCTGGCTGCATTGTGACATCGCTTCACCTGGAGTCCATGAAGATCCACAAAGCGTCTTTCAAATCACTTAATAACGATCGTGGCCACCAAACGTCGTTGTTAACCTACATGTACATTGTAGCGCGATGCATTATACGATGTTAATAAAAAACGCAAACGTTTTTAACATGTAGCCATTCTGTCGCCTTTTTTTTTACCAATAATTCTCTACTTTTGAAAGGGCAACCAAAATTTTGCCAGGGCAAGTATGTTTTTTGGAATACTTGCCCGGCTGACGACTTTTAGAAAAAACGAATATGGATCCCTGTGAGTATAAAATGGGTACCGGTGACAAAATGCTGGGGGGTAACCTGTGATGGACTAGCATCCCATCCAGGGGTCCGAGTAGCAATACTCCCAGTAGTTGCTTGAGTTCATACTACAGAAACTGGGATAAGCTCCGGCAGTGTGGGCCACTAGGCTTGTGAAGACTTTACCTTTACCGTTTACATGAAACATAGAGACTTTCATTAATTTTTGACATGTTTTTGACATATCGGCCGTTTTCATGTACAACATGACTCTGCTGCTGGATCGAGACCTCAGGCAATTGCAGGGACTCCCTATACTTTGTGTTTATTGCCCCAGGGGAAGACTCCCATGTGAAAGGGGTGGGCATGCTTATCGGAAAATTTGAATTAAACCCCTAAAGAAGACCAATCTGGGCGTGGCTCAAGCTTTATTTGACGCCTAAAAGATACCATAATTTTTTATGGCATTTTTTATTTCTTCATGTGTAACCCTAACCGATACCTTGATGGCTAAAAAATATTGGCGTTCAGTCCTGAACACCCTAATGATACCAAAAATCCTTACTTTGTACCCCTGAACGAGACTTTGTCAGTTCTGCTTGCTCTGTAAATTGAGAAGTGTTTCATACTTTTTAGGTTCAGAATATCCTTTTTAGCATGACACCAACTGGACTGCGTCACCGTGATCATGCTGTGACAGGCAGTGTCCTTTCTGCTCATGTGAATAGTGGCATCAAGGAATACTTCTTTGGCAAAAACTTAGAGAAGAGGCTCACTGTACAAAGATTCATTGAGTTTCAAAAGAATCTCCAGCAAGAAGTCATGTATCTGGAGGTAGGAATATAAGACTCTACATGCACTGCTCTTGGGAGGCGCGGTGGCCTAATGGTTAGCGTGTTGGACTCCGGACCAAGTGGTCCAGGTTCGAGTGCTGGCTGGGGTCATTGTATTGTGTTGTCAGGCAAGATACTTTACACTCACACTGCCTCTCTCCACCCCAGGAGGGTACCAGCGACAAAATGCTGGGGGATAACCTGCGATGGACTAGGGGGGAGTAGCAATACTCCTGGTCGCTTCATGCTACAGAAACTGGGATAAGCTCCGGCAGTGCCACTAGGCTCGTGACGACTATCTTTACCTACATGCACTGCTTGCTTGTGAAACTAACTTACAATACCTGGCAATCAGATGTGTATGACGTCAACATTGGTTGTCGTGACATTGTCAAAAGTGTTCAAATGTACAGACACTACATTTGCCCTACCCTGCAAGCAGAGTCCCCTTCGATCTTCCTAGAAAAGGAAGATCGACAGAGACTCTGCTCGCAGGGTGAGTTTGCCCTTTTGAGGCCAATAACTTCAAAGTTGTTAGCCTCAAAAGTGCATAGGGTATATACTGGTACATGTGTATGTGTTGTTTTGTTTTATTTCAGTTCAATTCTTATGACCTCAAAGATGGACAGATTACAGAATGGGAGTTTGCAGACATGCTTCTTACTTACTCCAGCTTTCATGAGAAGAAGAAGCAGAAAATTCTAAGAAAAGTCAAGAAATGTTTTAAAGAAGATTCCCAGGTAGGAACGTAGAACATACATACATAGCCAAACACATCAAATTCAATATTTTCAAGTTCACGTTTGGTACTGTTTGAACAATATTGAGCTGTCCTAAATGCAGAATTATTATTTTCAAAACTCCCAAGTCAGATAACATCATGGTTGTCTACAAGAGCTCGCAACATGCCTGTAAATGGATACCACACTTAATAAAATGAATGCTGTTATTGATTTAAACTTTTTATTAAAATCTATCTACAGTACATGTATATATATTATTCAAATTTAAGTGCCCAGCTGGAGTAGTGCATTTTTGTAAAGTTGACTGATTGCAATCAGTCTCTCAGAGGTGGTTGCTTATGAGAGCTTAAAAGCAAAGAAAAAGCCCAGTTCGTAAATTCCAATGGTGGTTGGGGTCACTTAGGGAGTGGTCGCTTATGTTAACTTTTAATTAGAGAGTTTTACTGAGAATTTAAACAGGGTTTCGTATGGTTGGTCGCTGAGGTGAAGTGGTTGCTTGCAAGAGTGGTCACAAGAAGCTTCAACTGTATATAATTTTGGGATGTTAATTTTAAAATTTGTCAAATGTGTAAGTGAAGGGAAGAACATAAAAGCTATTAAATGATTTATCATGATAGTTAAATAAACACGAGATATTATGACCATTACACCATGCTCATTTTTCTACTGTTCACCAGGGAATAACCTTCAAAGATTATCTGGATTTCTTCTGCTTTATGAGAAACATTGCTGAGGCAGATATGGCTTTGAGTTTTCATAATGCGGCAGGCAAAGCCATTGATCCAGGTACATAATACACACCTTTAGCTTATTTGGTTCCTATTGTTAGTGTATGGAATTAGAGTCTGTCATTGGTGCCATGTTGGAAGTTTTTGTCTTTACTCAATACATGTAATACCGGTACCCCTCTAGTAATAGACCACGAGCAGTCCCTCATTGTTCTCAGGGATAGTCGAGTGGAAGAGATCGACGCAAGCGTGCACAAAAATCACCTCCCACGAGGAGACGCAACGTGCAGTGGTGAGAAAAATCATTCATGAATTTTCCCAGTACTAGAGTGGCTCATTAAACAGACTAGGTTCACATATGAACTAGTCTCCTACGCAGCCGTTATTTGTGTCGTCACGCAACGCTTCTCCCCACTAACGGCTGCTCAAACCTGGACCATATTCCTTTGTAGATTTAAGCCAATCACAGTTGCAGTGCCATTTTCGGAACTCGTTCGCGCCAAAATACACCAATCATAGATTGTGTCTTATCATGACCTTAGCGTCGGAAACGTCAAACGCACGCTAGTATGCCTCCTTTTGAATTTGACGCACACCAGACATCAAATAAAACACGGTTTTACTGAAGAAAAATGTATGATATGAAAGAATAATGTCGAAAAAACTTCATTATAATTACAACAGACATCCTAGTTCAAGAATTGGATCGATCTAGCAAGTTTTCGGCAAACAGTAACAGTCACGTTTTTGCCGATAGGTGTCAAAGTTACTGCAGTCAAAACAAAAGGAAAGGAATGTGATCCAGGTTTGAGCAGTCGTTAAAAATAGCCTAGCTTGCCACAAGCCTCCCTGTAGTTCAGTGGTGGAGCATCTGACTGGTGTGCAGAAGGTCATGGGTTTGACTTGTGACAAATTGAATTACATGTATACATCTTTCTCAGACTTACTGTAGTTTTTTATTTTCCCTTCTCACAGCCACATTCAAGCAAGTGGCAAAGACTGTGACAGATGTGAACTTGAGAGATAATGTGGTCAATGTTGTGTACAAGATGTTTGATGAAAATGGTAAGCAGACAGATTAATAATTAATAATAATAATAAAATATTATTCTCATCAGATTGTTTTGTTGACAAGAGAGTGGATAACATTATTTTTGTGTCATACTTTTGAAAACCATGATTCCAAGTAAAGGGGCACTGCCATTAGTGTAATGTGCAGTTCCAGAAAATATCCATACCCACCAAAAATTCTGAGGGGGGGGGGGGAGTCTCAAAAGCCAAAATGTTTAAAGGAAAGTATGAAGATTCCAGAGGGGTGGGGGGGGGGGGGGGTTCAAACCAAAAACACCTTCTGTGGTAGGGGTATGGATATTTTCTGGAACTGCACAATATAGACAAGTTCAAAATAAACTTAGATCATTGAAGACTTGTTATCTAATGGTTTCATTATGTAGAACAGTGGTACTCCACAACTGTCAGCAAGCCATTGATAATAGGAAGTGAGGATTACTTTAGAATGTCAGGATGGAAATGGAAATATTAAAACTCTATGTTTTGAAGTTTTTTTAAATTTCAACAATTTTGTTGCGACATGGAATTCCTATTGAGAAATAATTGCTTTGATTCTAGCCTCACATGTATACACACTTGAAGTTCATAAAGGATTTAATTTACAGTCAAAGCTCTCTGAGCGGACTCTCGTAAACGGACAGCTCTATTTATGGCCACCTTGACAAAACCCTGTTTGAAATAGCTCATGCAAACTCTGATATATTCCTGTAAACACTAGTCTTTTTCTGCTTCCCGAGGGTGTCCGCTTACAGGAGCATCAGCTGTATTATGACAGTATACGTTACTGTATAAACTGATTACTGATTCATTTTCAAACTAAGGTAGTTAAAATTCTACTTTTTCTTTCAATTTCAGATGATGGAGTTCTAAGCCACAGGGAATTTATTGTTGTGATGAAGAATCAACTTGTCAGAGGATTAGAAAATGTAATTTTACAAATTTAAAGCTTTTTGAATCACAGTGCTATTACTATTAATTTATTAACTTTTTTATATACCTGTACAGTGCCGGTGTTATTTGATCAATCCTTTCCCTCCTGTACTGTTGATCGACAAGAAAAAAACTTGAGGGGAAAAATGGCTGTATGAAAACTCTTTTTGCCACACAAGTTCTTGTTGACCAGCTGTTTTTGTGATACCATAAAAGCTCTATTAAGCCCCCGGGGGGCTTATTTAATTTCAAAAATCATAGTACATTTTTGAAAACTTTACTATTACACCACTAACTAAAACAGAACAATGGGTTGCGTGTGGCTGTCTTAAAAATACAATGTCATTTTATACCCTAACTCAACTACAGTTCTGGAAATTAAACGCCAGAAAATATTGCTGAAAAGTCATTTACATCAGCCTGACAGAAAGGGGGGTTGGGGCTTATTAGAGAGGGGGACTCGTAGTCATGTTTTTCAAATTTAAGTTTTTTTCGGAATTGTTTTTTTGTTTTGCATCATTTAGCCTAAAGTAACAAGAATCTGTTGATTCATTTTCAGCCCAAGGACACAGGATTCAGCAGGCTCCTGCAGGCTGTTTGGCACTGTGGAAAACACTTCACATACACAACACTGCATCCTAAACAAGCTGCGGCTGCTGATGAATGAAAAATGAAACACGATGGATGCAAAGATAAAAAGTCTACCTTGAAATATTCATTGTACTGTCAAGATACAAGTTACAGAAAAGTGTAAAAAAACAATGTACAAATATTAATGTGTGTTAGCTGCTGTCAGTCAGATAGATACAATATGAGCAGCAGATCTGTATGGGCGTTTACAATAGCAAGCCGAACAAGCTTATGACACAAAATGCATCTACAAATGTAAATGTTCGTGTTTATCGACTATCTTGACTATACAAATCATTTTAGGCAAGTAAATGATGGAAGGAAACGTTTCTGTAAATCAGGACGAAATCTGTATCTGATTTACAGATATTCATTAATATTTTCTTTGTGATCTTGAGTCAATAAATGTGGTTAACTTTTTAAGTCTGTGGATGAAACCCGAGCAGTACATGTACTTTCAAGTGGTGCTGTTTGTTTTTGACAATTTTGGAAAATCAGTTTTAAACTTAGCCTCTTGGGAGTGAAAGGGTAATAAACAGAATCCCTGAGGCGTAAATTAAATCAACAAATTGGAAATAACTTTATCCAAGTTAACGAAAGAGAACATTTTAAGGCACACATGCTTATCACTATTGCTAATCCATTTAAGAAATTAATGTGTCATTCAGGTAAGATATTCAAATTTTGCAAGTTTCTTGAATTCGAAACTGCTTTAATTAATTACAGTCGAACCTCCGCTAATGGACACCTCCTGTAGGCGGACACCTCTCGTAAGCGAACACTTGGTCATGTTCCCAGCTACATACAAACACTACATTTTTAACCTCCCACAAGCGGACACCTCTCTTAAGTGGACACTTTTTCTGGTCCCGAGGGTGTCCGCTTACGGGAGGTTCGACTGTAATTTTCACATAGTAGTGAAAATAAGATAGAATAAGGTCGTTCGTTTTGAAGTTATATTTTCTTGTGCTGTTATGATGGTATGATATATTTATTATACATGTATCATGGAATTGTCAGTCTGTTAAAATAAAATAAACTTCACAAGCAGTACTAGCACTCTTGACTTTGAATATTTATTTGTAATGAATGGTGTACATGCAGTGGTTTCATTAACAAAACGGCAGATTTTTCAGTTTATTTGACCTGATTTGAACCCAAGTAGCCATCTACTTTGGATTTATTTTCAGTTAAATTCTTATGAAAAACTACCCAGGTTGTCGCCTACTTAGGTTAGCTCAGAAACATACTTTAATGACACCCCTGTACAGGTGGATTATTTCTCAATACAGTAGAACCCCACTAACTCGAACTCGGTTAACTCGAACTCCCTGCTATCTCGAACTCAAACCCATTCCCTTGTTTTCAGTCATTTACTATCAGAAAAATCCTCACAAAACTGTTTCGTTATTTTGAAAAAGTCAAAAAAGGGCATTGAAAGCAATACCCTTGATGTTTTGAAAGCCAACTGGGATAGGAAGAGGGTGGGGTGTAGGGTGATTGCTGAGCACTACAGTAAACATAGGTATACAATGTGTACAAATACCTTTATTACATGCTTACAACAGTTACAAACTACTCAATTATCTGCTAAAACTGTCTACCAGGGGTCCATGGCTAATTGGCTAAAAAACCCAGAGTGTGCATCATACTTTTGTTGATGTCATCGGAAAGCTGCTACAATTTGCAAAGTAAAAGGAACAGTGTTCAAAATAAAATAAAAAAACATTCAGCTGTACTATGGTATGTGCATTATTTACGGTATACTCGGTCTGGTAATGTACATGTAGTTTGAGGGAAACTTTCTTATAAACCTCTGGCCCCGGTTGTTCAAAGGGTGGATAACGCTATCCACCGGGGATCCACCATATAAATCACTATCCAACGGATAGCGTAGTTTGTTTGTTTTATCCGGTGGATAGCGTTATCCATGCTTTGAACAACCGGGCCCTGGTGTAAATTGAAATTGAACTGTCAGAATATAAATCCCACTTCTTCAAACACTGTTCCAGCAATCAGAACCACATACTTTTATCACCAGTAAAAATGACGATTAACTTTGGCTGATAGCACACATTATTTCCGGCGGATCGAACTAAACAAGTTTGTGTATTGCAACTTAATTTACTGTAGGTAGACTCCATCTGTCGGAGAGAAAATTATGATGAGCAGCCTAGGAACTAGCAGCTGCAGGGGCTGGCGCACGAGGACCTCCTTCTCCACCCTTTCCTGCACCCAGCCTGTGAGGGTCCTGAGATGGATAGTGTATCGGCGGGGGACCAGGTGGAGGGCGTGGCATCCCATGCCTCAGAGGCGGAGGCATGCGGGGAGGTGGAGGTGCACCATAAAAGGGAATTGGAGGGGGTCTGAATGGTGGATGCCCAAATGGAGGGGTGGGAAGCCTCCTGGTGGTGGATGTAGAGGATGCCCCATGGGAGGAGGGGGCATGCCTAGAATCTGCCCAGGGGGAGGTGGTAGGGTGAGTGGAATGGGAGGGGGGCCTGATGGTGGTGGTCCTGAGGGTGGTGTAGCAAGGTTGAAGAAGTTTGTATGGCTTTTGTCTTCCGTGGGAGGCAGCGGGAGAGCTGAAAAAAAGAAAAGAAAACACATTAACGGGAATAAAGGGCAGTCTACACAGTCTCTCATGTGTTTAACGATCTTAAAATTTATGACTGTAATTACAATGAAAATTAATACCCTGATCAAGACATTCAACTGAATTTTTACAGTTCCATAAAGAGTTTTGACATCACTAAAGGCAAGTATTAGTTAAGAGTACAATCATAATGTAGATTGCCAAAAAGAAACTTGTTAAACATTGATGGCCAATGGAGTTCAATTCTCACACAACTGTTGTCTAGATAATTAATCAGTTTCAAGGAAACTACCTTATTACATGAAATTTTCGCGACACATTAATTTCGTGATTTTTTAAAAATTGGAGTGTCGCGAAAAGAGTCACTATAAATTAAATAACGCTATTATAATAATACTAAATCATCACTTTTCAGTCGTGATAAGTCGTATAAGAACATTGTATTTCATGATTTTGAAACTCCATTAAAGTAGTTCAAATGGTAGGTTGTGTTTATTTTATCGTTTTATTGCAACATAATACCGGTATACAAGCAATTCAATACAAACCCTCAGATGAAATTGCGAAAATCGAGTGAGTAAGATTTTAAAATTTCCGCAAAATCGCAAAATTAAAGTGTGGAGAAATTATGGCCACTCCAAATTCGCAAAATTAATGCGTCGCAAAATGTTCATGTAATAAGGTAACGCAACACTTACCTCCTGGTAATCCTGGTACTGGAGCCAGCGAGGTTCCTCCCTGCTTTCCTGGCCCAGTGGCTTGCTGCCCTTGGGACTTGCCCCACATGATTTTCAGTCTCCGTCCTTTTAGAATCAGTTTGTTAAAGGAGCGCTCTGCTGCTGTTTCGGCTGATGCCCGTGCCGTAAAGCAGACAAACGCACAGTTCTGTCGTGGAACCATTGTTATGGATCGAAGTTCGCCAAACTGATAGAAATAGTCCCTACAAATGGAAAGGACAAACATGTCAGCTTATACCGTAAACTGCCACTTATAAGAAACATTAAGTTGATGTAGCAATTCCATTTACTGGACTTTGGGAACAAAAGCAAATTTCAAGTACTGAGAACATTAACCACAACTGGAACATAATGAAACGGAAGAAAGAAAATTAAATATAGTCTTACTAATGTTCAATTATGATTTCTGCGAGGACATTTATAGTAAGGAAATAAGGAAAAGTACATGTAGGTGGGGCTTATAACCAGTTTACAGGTAGAAGGGCCTATAACCAGGGAGCTTATAGACCCTTTTTTAAATGGCTGCCAATTTAAAATTATTTCATATGCATTTAAATTAGCCTGACTAACTTCATTTTTGAGTTGACAATTCAAAATAATTTTTACTCTAGAACGAGGTTAGTCAGGCTAATTTAAATGCATACAAAATAATTTAAAATTGGCAGCCATTTTTAAAAAGGGTCAATAAGCAGCAGTTTACAGTATTAGACATGGTTGGCTGCAAAAAACGTTAAACTTTGTGAATCTTATGATCAAATTTTCTCACCTTAAATCAGTCTCTTCCACCTTCCCTTCGAGTCCTCCAACATACAGTGTAGTGATGGACTTGTCAGACGGAGGCTCCAGCGATGGCATTGTAGTAGCCTGTTTAAGTAGCCGGTTCGCTACTGGATCACTCATTCCATAGTATCTATCTTTTATGTTCTGATCTGCCAGAGGATCATTAGGGTCTGTGGGCATGTCATGCCTGGGAATGAATTTCACAAAATATGAACAGGAGCCCTGACTGCAGCTGAGCTACCAAAATTAACTATCACATTCTAGTGATTTTATTTTAGAATTAATGGGAAACATTTTACGTGCTTCTAAAGAGTTCTAGAAACACAAGTGGAAGTCCATTGGTGAAAATTATAGAAAAAAATATTAATTTTGCAATATTTCTTCATTTTAGAAAATCGTCCCCCCAGATTTCGCTCGCCCAAATAATCCAAGATGGCGGCTCCACGATCGATCAATTTCAGCACAAAAAATAGAGGGACTGTGAACAGTCTATTGTACGAGCTAGAGGTCAAACAAGGTTTTGTCAAGGCAGCCGTAAGTAGAGCTGTCCGCTTATGAGTGTCCGCTTAGAGAGCTTTGACTGTATGAGGAAATCATTTTGTTTTTGTGATTATCATAATGCAGATTTTCCTAGCTCACACAGTGAATATATCAACAGTTCGCACTACATGTAGTTCTTTTGAATAAGGTTTTCTAAATTTGAATATAATATTGATAATAATTTATTCAATTTAGCACCGTCGGCTTTTTCCTGAAAACACACAGTTGTGTAACCCCTTAAATCCACCTGACAATGTGAAACTTTACCCTGGGTGCGGGTTTTCTCCCTTTGCAAGAACTGCGAGTGGTGAAGCCGCGAAAGCAAGCTGCAAAAGCAAGCGACGACGGAGAAGCCGGAGTGGCGAGTGAAAGCCGCTCCATCGTTACTCGCTTTCGTGGGCTAAAGGAAAACGAAACCCTCTGGCACCCAGGGTAGTTAAACTTACATGTAGACCACAAACTGACAATGTTAAACACAGACCTGTAAGGGCATTCATCTCCACGCTTGCACTCTCCCTTAACCCAGAATGAGCAGATATGAGGTCTGTTCCTCTTGTAGTAGGGTGTGGTCCTGGCTAGTTTAAGCAACAAATCACTGGGTGCATTGGCTTTACCAAGTGTCCCACCAGGCGTGGTGCCGTCTGAATTAGCCAACTACAAAAAAAGCCATCATGCACAAATTTAAATAAGAGAGGTTTTCAATTTAGATTGGAAAGTAACGTAATTCGGAATTGCTTTCGTTTTGCTTTACTATGTTCTACGATTGGTTTAAAAAACTTGCGCCATCTACTCAACCAATCAGATGCAAAACCAAAACCAATCGACTTGGTCACACACGCTTTTCCCAAGCTTGGCGCCTGTTAATTGTGTGTTGGCTTCAAGTTCTCATTGGTTAATTGTTGTTTTACGTTTGCTGTGATTGGCCATTGTAATTGCTTTCAATTGGTTTTGGTTTTACGACACTCTTAGAAACCCACTCTAAAACATGTGCAAAACAAAAAGATTTGCAAACTTAACTGTCACAAAATTTAATGTGAAATCACAAAATAAATGTTGCAGACAGGCTAATGTCATGTACATGTTGATTGTATCGTAATAATTATTGTTCTTTAAGTTTCTTGTTTGGAATGTTACAAGGTCCCTTTGGGACCATTTTTACTTCATGCTATATTATTTAATCAGTATGCTATAGTGTAATATAACCGAGATGCCATAAGAGGAAAACACCCTCTATTATGGACAAAATCCAGCCCTCCACCTGGCGAAAGCTCTGAAGTTTGACTGAAAATGACTCCCGCTATTGTGGACTCGCATTGTATTGTATTCATTTCGATTTTAGCAAACCTTTCAAGTCAAGTTGTAAACAAGTTTAACCGCATGAATGGAAACTGTTTTCCATTAAACCTCATCAAGTGTTCAGCCAGTTTATACATGCTTAATCGATCCATAACAATAAAGTTGCACTTGTAAATTACATTTATAGCCAACAAAAACAAAACCAACCTCTTTTTCCACATTCTGAGTGTAAAATTCTTTGTTAACGTCAGATTTTGGTACGTCATCTTTCAAGCCAAGGGCGTGGTCCCTGACTTGTACTGGCAAACCTGGAAACAACATACAGTGGAATGTTCAAAATCATGATTGTAGAACTTGATCAATTTAACACAAATAAAAATGCTTCTTTTTAAAGGATGGCTAAATTTAGTTACCGCAAAAAGCATTAGACGTAAATGCCAAAAGGACTATTGACTGCTCACTAACAGGTATTTAAACTCTGCTCGCAAACCTCAAGTCATTTCATAACTGGGATAAATTAAATTGAGATGAACCAGTAAAAGGTTGACGTCATAAATGAAGAACAGTTTGAGTACTAATAAATTGCAACAGTGATCACTTTCTCCTATTTGATAAGCATTTTAACTATCCATGTACATTGTAGCTGCCAAATCCTGGCAACCCACCCATGAGCCGTCAGGCAAAGGGAACAGGCACCCGTAACACTGATAAGACAGTGGAAATGTGGAGGGAGGGAGGGAAACACAGGCTTACAGTACAAGGTGCTGAAACCTCAAACAAACATTTTAATACTTCAAACTTACCATAATCAAGATCAAGTAAGCACGTTTGACAAACATTCTTTAACTTTGAACACGTCTGGCAGACCTCTGTCTTCTTAAACCTCATACGCGCCCCAGGACACCAACGAAACACTGTGAATGGTCGTGCACAGATCTGCAAAATTGAACAAAAACATAGCTGGTAAATAATTTATTGTAAACTAAAATATATTATCACTATTACATTGCAGGAATCCAAGCTGTTATATTTTTTCATTCACCATCAAAATGGTCGCCTCAGTCTCTTGAGCATTTTGGTAACTCAGAAGTAATGTAAATACATTACTTGAAATGTGAACTGCTTTCAACTATTTTGGGTACAAGAAATATGTTACTGAAAATACTGCAACCAGTATTGCGATCGGTAGTAGGCATTTTTTTTTTAATTTAAACCGATCTGTTTTGTTTTACTACTAAATTTTCGGTGGCTTCTGTCCACCTTCATCAAAGTGAAAAAGTTTGTTGGTGCTCGCACGACACGCCCGTGTGTAGGTGATTGCCAATTTAGACTTTATAGTTGCCATGGAAGCTAAATTGGACGCAGCTCAGAATGATTAAAGATCATTACAGTACAACTACTCGAAGGGGCCTGTTTGAAGAAAAGTAACCAATCAAAACGTTAATTGAGAACAAAGGATGGCGACCTTTTTCGTAAACTGACCAATCGTGTTGAAGCATACAGACAATAGTTCTGCAATAAAATTTGACACCAACAAAGTGCGAACCTCTCGGGAAAACTAGAAAGTTTTTCCAAACTGGCCCGCTTCAAGTAGTTGCAGTGTAAAACATGACAGACAAGATAGGTCTTTAAAACAGTAAGTATAATAATTTAAGGCAACCCACCTTACATTCTCTACCATATGTTTCTCTTGTCTGTAGAAATAGAAATAGATAATAATTTTGTAATTATTACAAAATTATAACAAATAATGAAGATAATTTACAGATATTCGCTACATACTACAATAAAGAGTGACCATTTTACAGAGTCCAAACAAATGCATTCCTGGAAGTTCTCGCAACTTAAGATGAAGATGATCGTAAAATGATCGAAACATGTATTGCCCTAAAATCAAAGCTGTTGTCTTATTCCTGGAAGAACCTGAAATTTTAATCTGGAGGTCCCTGGTTCAAATCCTCCACCCTGCCACTAGCTGGATTAATTTTGTTCTCTGTAGCCCCGAGTTAAACTCCTTGGTCGTACTTTGTAAATAGCCAACTGGTCAGCCTCCTGCCAGTGGGGATTCTTACAGCGCTTTTCAATAACATGCAAACTCTCGGGAACTCTGCTCAATCAACGGTTTCTTTTTTGCTGCCGTCAATCATTTAGTAATCCATTCAAAAGTTCACGTCCGTGGATTGTCAACCAATCACAATCCACGGACGTGAACTTTTGAATGGATTACTAAATGATTGACGGCAATGAAAAACGAAACCGTTGATTGAGCAGAGTTCCAGAGAGTTTGCATGTTATTGAAAAGCACTGTAACAAGTTTGTATTCAATTTGCAATATTATTTTGTTTGTTGATTTACAGTGTCCTCTATATTACTACTTTCTTTCCACTTCTTTACAACAATTAGCTCTTGTTGTGACCACTCTCATAAGCGACCAAGCTCTAGTTACGACCACCATTGTGAAACCCGTTTGAATTGTCACTCAAACTCTGTAATAAAAAGCTCTCGTAAGCGACCTCTTGCGGCATCCATAAGTGACCGCGACCACTTTTGGGAATTACCAACTGGTCGTTTTCTTTGTTTTTAAGCTCTTGTAAGCGATTCCAGAGGTGGTTGCTTACGAGAGCTTCAAGTTCTGTATTTTATTACCATTCTTACAAATTACGCATTACTATTCTAACAATATTAATATTACATTACCATTCTAACATAAGGATTATCTCCAAGGCATGTTTGACAAAGAATGGGAAATTCCTGAAATGTGATAAATATGGGAAAATTAATCCTAAAAATTTTAATTATAGATGTTATCCTTGGAGTATCATAATGGACAATATTATCCAATGTACAGAACATGGACATTAAACTCATTTATAAATTAAATAACAGATAAACTGAAGATATTGCGTGAGCAAAGCTATTGATCATTGTACTAGTAAACACATGGAAATCTTGTTCATTTCATAAAAGCAACAGACTACACATTTCAATGGCTTTTCGGCGCAACAAACCACTTGGAAAATTGGAATGCCAGCTTACACCAAAACATGGCCTTGATCACACGCCGCTACATGCCACAGACTACTATTGTAAGATTGCATGCCGTAGGCTCAATTTTGGCAGCTCTCTCTCAGGTCCGGTATTCATGGGCTCATTATCCTGAACAGCGGCTGGTAATCGAGCCTACGTATGCCGTAATGGTTGCCGTAAAATGCATCCTGGAGTTGGCTGCTAATTCAGGCCATATTTTGTCTCAATACTGAATTTGATGCCAGTTGATAAAGATGATTAATCAAATCAACCACATGAACGTTTTTTTCTTCAAACAAAACAGCTTGACATCAGCATACACTTCAATAACACCAGAGGTTAAAAATAAATTAAAAAGAATGAGTAAGCCCGTCGTAGATACCCAATGTATCCTCTAAAGTGATAACGCGAAGATTAATTTCACTTTGTGAAGAGCAAAAGAGCACGGAAACAGTAAGCTTAAAATATTTTTTTCGGAGTCTAAAATCTCGAACACACGTGAACGAACTACATCAGCAAACAAAGGCCATCAAAGACAGAAAACAGTATTAAAACATCAAAAGTAACAACAGTGATTATCTAGTAACTTCATCTTAAGTATAAGAAGTATAGTCAACCAATGTTCTTACCGCATTTTCCCAATTTTGTCGATTATAAGTGTTTGCACTCTTTGAAGTCGCCATGTTGAAATGTAACAGCCTCGCTTTGGAATTGTACTCGGGTATTGCGGGCTCAAAGATGCTGATTTTTTTTTTTTGGGGGGGGGGGGGGGGATTTTTGCACAATAGATTACATAGATTACGCAGTGAAAAAATCGATAATCCCTCATCATATAATTATTTTGAGTCATAACCTCACATGACTCAAGCTCCAAATGGTGTACTGAATATAAATGAGATTTCAGTCAAACGGAAATAATGAATATGCCATTATTCCGCTGTATGATGTATTTTCTTATATGATAAACGCTCGAGATAATTTTCTGTTATGGAAAATATTTTTCAACTGACAACAGCTAGCGTGTAAGTATCTTGTTCCTAATTTCTCCTAACCTATTTCCGGGCCAAGAGTCTCTTGTCCGGGCCTATTTACAAGAAATTCAGGTTGGCAGGTAATAAGATTATAGTAACTGATCAGTCTCAGTCGCCGAGTCCCAGGACTAGTACTTAGAACCTTGATACTGACTGATAACCAGGCTCCTGATATAACCAAAACATCAGGAGGATTTTACTGATTTTAAAGGAGCTATGTCACGATATTTTAAGTCATTTTTGCGAAGTTGAAAATGACCTTCAAACTGAAGAAAGACTCAAAATAATAGTTTACCGTAAAGGTAGAAAAACACCAAAGAGGTGATAATAAACCCAAACCGGGAATAAGGATGGTTCAGGATGGAGAAGATTTAGACGGATTGCGAACTGAAAATTGGCCGATTCAAGATTGCAGGCAAAATCACTTGAACACATATCTCTCCAACCGTATGGATTTAATAATCACTGAACTAAGGACATAATAATTAAATTCCCGCGCGCAAACTTTGGCCAACTTTGTGCTGTTTTTTGCATAAAAACAATGCAAACCCCTTGGCTCCTCAGATCCGTGACTGAGTCATGTTTAATAGTATACATGGCTCTTTTGAAGCATTCCTTGTATCGACAACCGGACTAAAACTTCTTTGGAATATTTCCAGTCGGGGCCAAGGTCATCAGTTTTTAAAATCCATGAAGGAGAACAGTATTCATCAGACAGTTATGCACGTGAATGATATCATATCGGAAATCCATTGTTTTTATGACTATGCAAAATCGAAGCCCGGCGGAGAAAATACAATACCGGTTCTCGTGACGTAGACATGTTATTTGTATAGATCATGAAACATGTACCCCTTGATTTAACATCTTGAAGATACTGGTACATACGTGGACGAGCTGTAGTGGACAAGAAAAACTTGTTCGCACACTCTAGTTTTATCAAACAAGTTTTACTTGCGTGTCACCGCAATACAAGTCCCAGTTGCCAAGCCAGTCGGAACAAAGAGGTCCGGCCAGGATCAGCTTCAATTAAAACCTGATTTTTATTGCATGGATAGTTCCCCGAAATGTAGCCTGCGTAGCAGTCGTTTCCTTTCCGAGAGCGTGGGAGGCGCGCGAAAAAGGCGAAAAGAGCGGGAAAAAGTGGGAGGGGGGAGGGGTGAGACAGGAAAGGAAACTGCCTCACCCCTCCCTCCTCCCACTTTTTTTTCGCTCTTTTCGCCTTCGCGTTTTCGCGCCGCCTCCCACGCTCTCGGAAAGGAAACGACTACTACGCAGGCTACCCGAAATGTGAAATGCAGAGAAATCAAATACCATAAAATTCTGATTTTTTTTCATCATATCTCTGATTTTTCTGAGATGATCAGAGATCACTTTTCTTTGTGATAGCCAGAAAAACCTGGGTAAACCCGGCTGGGATTATTTGAGTCCTTACTGAACTGATGCCGGTGGACGAACCGACATCAAAACAAACTAGAATCGACAGTACTGTACTATGGGACAGTGGAATATTTATAGCAAACGCGCAGCTCACAGCAACGCAGTCAGGCCAGACCAGAAATAGATTCCACTGATCCAATCAGAAAGCAGAACGGGAAAGAGGTATTAAGCGAGTTGTAAAACTTAACTTGGACTTGGCGCATGCGCTCTGCTATCTCATGGGATCTCCCAATCTCGTTCCCAGAGTCCTCGATACCTTTGTCCAGCGGTGGAGCGGCCAACAATAACAAGGACCTCTGGGCTACCTCTGGAGGGAAGCGATGTAACGAGGACTCTGGGAACGAGATGTCTCCTAGTCACGTGATAGAAGCTCTATTTTTAAAAGGCCTTGCGAATTGCAATTGAGGCTTCAAGAAGGGGGGGGGGGGGCTTATTTCAAATCATAAATTTTCGAGAAAATTCACACAAATCTTTCAAACTGTACTGTCAGTACACCACTAACTAAAACAGAACAAGAAATGGGTTATGTATGACCGTTTTACAAATGCAATGTCATTTATGCCCTAACTCAACGATAGTTGTGGAAATTAAACACCACGTTTCAATACAAAATACGTGACTGAAATGCCAAAATATTGCTGAAAAGTCATTTACATCTGCCTGACGGTAAGGGAGTGGGATTATTAGAGAGGGGGCTAAATATAGCTTCTACGGTATGTTTGATGTTATTTTATCATAAACTGAAAGGCGCTCATATGTGCGTGATCCCTATAAAGTCAGAGAGGGTTATCTAAGAGAAGCATTTCCCCCATCATGGGTCTCTTCCAATGATAATTTGAAATGAGCTATATCAAGAGGGCTATCTGATTGGTCAGTTCGAGTAACGTGATGTCGGAGCCTCGAGCAGAAGGAATAAAAATAAATATTTTCACAGCATGGCGCGAAATTATTATTCAAATTATCATCGGACACGGTCACACGGGGAATCCTTCTTTTAGATCATCCTCTCTTGTTATAAAGTCAATTCATGAGGTATTAAAACAATGGAAAGGTGAACTGAATATAAAATGGATGATACGATTAAATTATATTTTCGCTCTTCAGCCAGAGCAAGCCCTGCTTTGCCCACATCATTACTGGGGTGCGGTTTTCTATCGGAAAAAACTGCCACACCTTTTGCTGGTTTTTTTTTTAAGATTGTCCTCCGCGCCCCAAAACTATTCGCGCTCAGTCAGTTTTCCTTGCGCCGTCCACACAGGCTGAGATTCTCCGCCGATATGTATTAAACGGCGACAGGAGTCCATTACCCTGCGATCAGGCCAATTTTTCTCGCTCCTTATTCTCCTTACGGGGGTCGTGACTCGCACTCACGCGACCACGTAAAGACGAAGAGTAAACGAGAACGCGGAAAATTCCCTGATCGCAGGTTAACATGCGCATATGCATGTATCGAAGTGTGGCCCTGAGAGAATCAATTCAGATGTTGCGAACCGGGGGGGGGGGGGGGGGGGGGGGGGTACTCCCTGAAATTTTTGGTGGGGTCGTGCGGCCTGCTTCTTGAAACCCTTACCCTACTTCAGACCAAAATATGTAATTTTCCATACGCTATTTCAGACCTGACCCAAAATCGATACCTTATTTCAGACCTATAAAATTAGTACACGTGTCTAATCAATGACTTCAGCTACCCAGGAATGGGTTCCATTTGCGCAAACATTTGAAAAGGGCTTCAAATCGGCTCAAAAACATACCCTTTGGGGCGGCACATATCTATATAGCTTATATAAGGCAACCTCGTTCCAGGGTCTTTCTTCCCGCCAAACGCGATTCAATCGCGTTCAAAAAGAGAGACCCTGGAACGAGGTTGATATAAGGGAGTACCCCTCCCCTCGGGGGTTGCGAATAGACGAGCCTCCAGCTAAATGTTCCCCGAGTGAAAATCCTACGCAGGCTATGTGAGGATTTTCTAATCAGTTACTGTCTCCCTTTTTTTTGTTCAATAATAAAGAGCCAAGCCATTGGGGCTAGTTGGGAGCATACTGGACAAGTGAAATGTTTATTTTTCGTGCACTCTGTACCTGTGTATACAGGTGACATAGAATGACGTGAGGCTTCGTGTTGTCCAAAGGTCTCCAAACAGATATCCAAACAGATATATCTTGGCTGTAAGTTTTACCGATACGCAAATTGCAAACAAGAGGTTTCAGAGTCTTTGGAATGTTAAACTGTATAAGGTCTCGGTATTTGGCACCACGCAACACTTCTCGTTGAGGCGCGTTGCGTTACCAGCGTTACAAATTGAAAATGGCCAAAATATTTGGAACATGTTCGTGGCCTGTTATATTTTTTTCATCAACATTCCTCGCTAAAGAAAAAATCCCTCTAGCACCCAGGGTAATCTGGGTAATGAGATGGCTAAGAATCGAGAATAGAGTGGAAAAAATAGCGAAGACAAAATCTCAAATTGTAGGAGCGCCCGTAGCGAGATCTACAAATCTGGGTCATCAGCTCCTAGGATGGTGAAGTGCAGGCGAGAGAGCCTGCTTGCACGGTTAATGCGTCTTGCTCAGATTTCGATAGTAAAAAAGTTTATTACTACACCATTTTGATATGAGGAATTTGAGACAATTCGGGGCTTGCGGCCAGGGGGCTTCTGCGGCAGAGCTTCTACGATCTTGTACAATGTGTATATTTTATGGATCGGATGGATATGGGCTCCTGGACTGCATGCTTGGGAGATAATTGATATGGTGCAGACTTTGACTGTCATGACCAAATATGTTCGAAACAAAGAGATGATGATTGCGGAGGAACTTTCCCGAGGAACGAGATTGTGCAATTACGTAACATTACCGGCGCAGTAAAATTACTTGAGATGTCACACAAATAACACCATTTCGCAATGCAAATTTCACCCCCCAAAATCACGCAACTTTATAATCCACAACCCTCACTTTTGATTTGCAAAGAATTAGCGATGACAAGGAGAACAATTTAGTTGACGAAATGAGAATTTTGTAAGGAAACGTCATCGTTCTTCTTTCGAAATTTGATTCCCTTTGTTGGGAAATTTTTCACTGGCATTCACGACTCACGTGAACTGATTATCTAAAGGCGAAAGGTCTTTCATCATATTCCCTACTGTGCCAGCTCGACCAATGAAATAGCTAGTTCCAGTATATCCGAGCCAGGGCGGCCACTAAGCACATCATACAAGAGACAGTGGACAAGCTGACATGAGTCACATTTTATACGACGCGAACTTTAGCGAAGAACTTTTGAGTCCTTCTCCAAAAAGATTCAAAATGAACAACCCAGATACACAAAACAACACTTTCCTCTTTACTTCTGAGTCCGTTGGTGAAGGACATCCTGGTAAGTTACGGAATTTTCCTTCAATAGTAATTCGTATTTTCAATTTTTAGCACGCGAATTGTAGACGTCGGCGTTTAAAGTTCATCTCGTGTTAAAATACTAAACGTGGTGTGTTTTTTCGTAGATAAGATTTGCGACCAGGTCTCTGACGCTGTTCTGGATGCTCATCTTAGACAGGATCCCAATGCTAAAGTTGCGTGCGGTAAGTTGAAGAAAGGCGTTGTTTCTGCAGAAATTAAACTTGTGTACTTTGTTGTGCTTTAGTTCGGCATCGCGTCCACTGTTCATAACCAAATATAAAACAAACTCTAGTTCAGAAAGTGGAATTTGCTCTCTAAAGCTGTTCGTATTATGTAGATCCGAAATTAGGTTCGAAAAAATTGAAATTTGTACGACCTTTTACTAGTCTTGGTACTAGCGATACATCAGTTGGTGACGTCGGAAAATATGCGTTTCGTGAAGTTTATAAGCTTACGATAAAAAGACGAGTCCTTATAAATTCAACGGGTGTTTGTTCGTCGTTTTCGTGTTCTCTGTTTATGCTTATTTCTACAATTCGGTGGCACAAATCATTATTTTTATTTCGAGTGCCGTTCCAAGATACGAGTTGTGGGCCATGCTATGCGAATGGAGTAATTTCCCGGGATCCAGTGAAATTGCGCAATGCTGTATTCAATATTCATAGCAGATCACATGGTTCGATGGATTCGATCTTTTGCTTATCCAGTGTTTTTGCATATAAATTTCTTCAAGAAATAACTGCGTTCGTGCGAGCATTTTTTCCTTGTTTTGCTCGTAGTAATTAAGCTAATATATTCCCATTCAACCCGTTTCGCTTGAGTTTCGTAGCAAGCTGTCGGCAAAATCCCGCCAAACCGGTTCGTCATGTAAACATTGACTACGTTGTGTATATTTTACGCACGTAATGTCGTTTTCGTTCCTGGCTAGTGATTATCACGAAATATTTCTCCGGCTCGAGTACAAATGTACGATAGCCACGTGAAAATTCTTATTTAGTGTTATCACCGGAGGTAATGTGGTAAATTAAACGATAGTTTGAATTTTATCGATTTTGATCATAGCAAGAGTTGATCATTTTTAATAGCCCCACACTCGGGATTTTCTGGTGACCTGTTTTCCAAATACAATACAGGCCACTCTTTTTCCAGTCAAGCCAGTGTTGGGGGCGGAAAGTTGCTGCGATACGTTGATTGCCATTGGCACGATCCTTTTGCATCACAAAAGATGTTTTTAAAAACATGATCATATCATGCTATAGCTTTGTTTATTTGTTTTCTCTATTTGTGTTTTACAAATTAACACATATCAGCAGTAGAAAACTTTATTTAGTGTCGAGGATTTTAGCCGACCACAAAGGGTCTACTTATCATAAACACTTGACTAAAATATACTAGTTATAGCTACCACTAAAGTGCCAACGACACAGAGGAGAAAATAATAATTGATAGAAAGCTTTAAAATATATAATGAAAACATTCTTTAACCAGCATTTAAAATATTTTAAGACAACACCGTCCCAGTTGATTTGATGACAAGGTAACAAAATTGATAATATTAGGCACCCCATCCTAAAGTTGCTTAAAACTGAAGGTGTCTTTGTTTGCTGAATTTTCTGTCATTTTAATAGTTGCATTAAAAGTTTAAAGAATTTTAAAATTATTCTTGATCCCTCGCACTGCGTTTGGGAAGAAGCATTGTGTGATGGCGACACCAGATATTTTCTAAGGACTTGTTACAAAATTTTCCCAGCATCTCATTATGGTTTTTAGGAGAGCAAAGCTATTTTGATAATTTAACTGTAGATTTTTCTATTCAAGAGTTTAGTGTATGACAGAACTGGAGACAAATGAGTGTTTCCAAATTTCCGTAAGACCAGCAGGCAGGAAATAATCTTCCAAGAGGGTCACAACTTTTTTAATTTAGTATACATGTTTCGGATGATCCTTCATCCATCTTCAGTACAAGTAACAGAACATGCTAGTGGGTGTGATATAAATATAAGAAAAATACAATGGTATGGAAAATATAAACTAGTTACAACGTGGCAATAAATGTAGAATATATAACTAATTACAACTAGACAAGAAATGTTCTACATTTATTGCCACATTGTAATTAGTTATATTTTCCATACCATTGTATTTTTCTCACACCCACTAGCGTGTTCTGTTACTTGTACTGAAGATGGATGAACGATCATCCGAAACATGTATACTAAATTAAAAAGTTGTGACCCTCTTGAAGAAATAAATGTTTACTTATTATGAATGCGAAGCTCAGACAACACGAACAAAGATCAGAACGTTTTGAAATAACAAAATAATCTATGTTTGGAAAAATAGCTTCGATTGGCTAAAAATCTCAATAAAACTCTGGAAAATAAAGGTAAAATTTGATCTATAGAGAGCCATAAACATAAGAATGTGTGTATTGCACAGTGGCTATTCAAACAGGAACCGTACTGCACCTTGTACTGTCTTGCACAAATTTTGAAGAATTGTGAGATTTTTCACTTATTCAAGCCAAATTTACGTGCAGCGGTGCAAATGATTTGTCACTTGTCAGACCTTTTATCTTAAAAAGCTCTGACTTGTTGGCAAAAATAATCCGGGTCATGCTAGCTAATAAAAGTTTCTCACTTCAAAAGCGTGTGATTTGCTTATTTTGATTTGATCCATTTTTTGTTGAATAGAAACCGTTTCCAAGACAGGCATGATTCTTGTGTGTGGCGAGATCACATCAAAGGCTAATGTTGACTACCAGACAGTGATCCGTGAAAACCATCAAGAAGATCGGCTATGACGACTCCAACAAAGGTGAGGGTTTGTTATTATCATGACATGCCTGCTTGGATTTGTTAGAATATGGTTAAGTCATTGATCAGTGTTGGGTTAGAAATCAACCATTCATTACCAAACTCGTACGGCTATCCCCATAAAATGTCTTGTTTCCCATCACCCGACCGACCCAATTTTTTCAAAAAGTAAAAAAAAGATTCTGATACATTGCCTGCACCCTTTTCTCGGGTGTTTCTAAGTTTAATATGCTTTGTTTACATCGTGAAAGTGGGTGAGTTGGTCGGTTAAAAAGAAAAAGAAAGAAAAGCCGAGAAACAAAATATTGACAAATTAATAAACAAATAATTCCAAGCAAGCCTTGATTATATCGCCGTGACCACCATTTTGCAACAAGCCGATGTCACTCTAAAAGATGTTTGAAGATATCATTACGAGACCTGTGAGGGCTGATTTAGATGTCAGTGACTTTACGAGAGAGAGCGTGATGGGAAACAAAACGGCCTAAATATCAAGTTTTGTTGGCAGGAATCGTTGTACAATTAGTCAGATGATTTTAGTCAAATCCTGTGAAAATGCATTAACCTTGACTAGCAAGTTGAAGACTAAAAGGGTTACAGTAACTGTAGATTGATTATGGTTTTAAAGAAATGGTTATGTGAAGCAACGTTTTTATTTGACGCTTACAATGTTCATTCTCCTTCAGGTTTTGACTACAAGACCTGCAATGTGTTGGTTGCACTTGAGCAGCAAAGCCCTGAAATCGCCATGGGAGTCCACACTGGCAGAAATGAAGAAGATATTGGTGCCGGTGACCAGGGCCTTATGTTTGGTTATGCTACAGATGAAACTGAGGAACTTATGCCTCTGACTGTCGTCTTGGCCCACAATATGAACAGAGTGCTTGCTGAAAAGAGGCGAGACGGAACCATGAGCTGGGTACGACCCGACTCCAAAACACAAGTTACTGTCGAGTACAAAAATGAGAATGGTGCAGCTGTCCCCATCAGAGTACATACCATCGTTATTTCCGTCCAACACGACCCTGAAATCACACTGGAAGAGATGAGGAAACAGCTTTACGAGAAAATCATCAAGGTACTGTTTGCTTCTAGAAAGAAATATAAAATAGGAAATAACAGCACTTGTCAATTTGGATTGAAGTAGACTTTAATTACAGTACACTACATGAGTTGAATACTAGAGCTATTGCAAAACAAAGTCTTCTATTACAGCCTAGTCCATGTTAGTAAGGTAATTTGAGTAAGCGCTGAGAAATGTCAATCATTTATAGTGGACCTAAAATTTTGTAAGAAATATAGAGTTCATCAGACGTTAAATCTTCCCATGTGCAAAACTAAATAATTAAATGTGTGAAAGTGGGAGGAGCCAAGCCCCTTTTATAGTGCGTTCCTGCATTAAATGTCGTTGTGAGCAGACTGTAATAATTTTGAGTGACTTCTACTAAGTAATGCTTTAACAAGTTCGCATTCTTTTGCAGGAAGTCGTCCCTGCCAAGTATCTTGATGATGACACGATCTACCATCTCCAACCTTCTGGCGCATTTGTGATTGGCGGCCCCCAGGGTGATGCTGGTCTGACAGGAAGGAAGATCATTGTCGACACTTATGGTGGATGGGGTGCACACGGTGGAGGTGCTTTCTCTGGAAAAGACTTCTCCAAGGTTTGTCCAGAATAGTTTGTTCTCTTTACTGATCACATAACATTTATTTTAAAGGAGCTACGTCACGGTTGGCGCATCTTGAAAATTTCTTTCAAGTTTGCCATTCGCAATCCGTCTTATCTTCTCCATCCTCAACCATGCTTGATCCTGTTTTGTTTATTATCACTTCTTTGGTGTTTTTCCACCATGGTAAACTATTATTTTGAGTCTTTCTTCAATTTGAAGGTGATTTTGCATTTCGCAAAAATAAATCTAAAATATCGTGACATAACTCCTTTAATGTTGGTTCTCAGAATTTGTCAGGTATACCTCTAATGATGTTGGTGATGTTTTTGTTGTCACCTCACTGTTCAACAATGTATCGATAATACATTGGTAATATTTTATATCTTGGTTTCCAATGTGATGAAGTAATATGGAAGTTTTGGTTGGTTTTTCATGTCCTCTAACCAGTATTTTTGCTTTTTTTCAGGTGGACCGCTCTGGTGCGTATGCCGCCAGGTGGATTGCCAAGTCTCTTGTAGCAGCCAAACTGTGCCGTCGCGCTCTTGTCCAAGTCTCGTACGCCATTGGCATTGCGCAGCCTCTCTCCATCACTGTGTTCTCATATGGAACTAGCAAGAAGTCTGAAGATGAACTCTTGAAAATTGTCATGGAAAACTTTGATCTTCGCCCTGGCATGATTGTAAAGTAAGTATTTTTAAAAATTGTTAGTCCAGTAATAAAATTTACTGCTAAGTTTATTAGGGATGTTTGCTTTGTTGCATTTGAACAGGGATTGCTTTGAAGATGTGAAGCTTAACTATAGTCGCCGAATAACACCATATTTTCTCGATTAAACCCCAGGGCGTTAATTTAAAACTCTACCTTGTAGACCTGGCGTTTATTTGAGCCCGGTGTTTATTCTGGGCCCTGATTTTATTAAACACGGGTATTGCAATAATTTTTGACAGCCTAATTTTTTTGCAGATTTTACATTGAGTTTTCTGAATTAAAAAGGCAAAATTTAACAAAACATTCACAAAAACATCGACTATGAAGACCAAAATGTCACTAACTTCGTCTCTAGTCGTAAAATTTGATACAACCAAGTCGCGGTGAATGCGATACTATACTGTTGAGTGAGCAAAACTGATAAATTGAACAATGAGAAATGCCGGAACCTCTATTTTAAAACTCGACCTGATAGGCCTGGCATTTATTTCGAACCCTGCGTTTATTTGGGGCCCGGTGTTAAATTGAGAAAATGTGGTACTTGTTTCATGCCCTTTATAGCATAAGATCTTTGGTATATCGAGCTATGGCTGTTGCATGTAAACCCAAACTGAATAATGTTTAATTTTATACAGTGATTTCCCAAACTGTTTTTAGGATTCTTGTACATGTAACTAACTATTCTTTGTTTTTGTTCAGGGCTCTGGACTTGAAAAAGCCCATCTATCAAGATTCATGCGTGTATGGTCATTTCAAGCCTGGTTTCACATGGGAGGTTCCAAGAAGCTGGTTTATTGATGACCCTGGAAACACTAGAAGAAAAGTAACCCTTGGAGTAGACATGAATGATTCAATTTAAAAATATACCGTGAACAGTGTTGTTACAAACGTTGCAATCCAACCTCACAACCAAAAATATATAAAGGACACAGAAGAATTTTCACAGTTTAAGTTCAAACAAATATGAACATTTTTTTTTTTTCATAATACTAAGTGTATAATTTGTATTTGCAAGTGTTAGCTCTAGTTTTCTGCTGTAAAAAAGAAAAAATTGCAAGCTCATTTTAGTAAGCCATATAAAAAAGGAAAAGCTATTTTATAAAAAAATAAAAAGCAGTGGAAGCAGTGTAGAACCTAACTTGTGACAAAATACATTTACAACTTAAATTATGTTTATTATTTATTACCAACTAGGCAGTCAGCAAGCCTGATGAATGCAATGTTCTTGTTCCGACACTATGGACATTTTAATATTGCATTCTAACTTTTGTTTTGTTTTTATTTTTTCTTTGTTTTTTTTTGTTTTTGTCACATGTTAATTATATGGTGGCATTGAAGCATACATTTTAGCAGGTAATCGAATTAATGCAATAAAGGGCATGGATTTGTCTTATCAGTATTCCTGTGGTCAGTGTTTGTTTACTGTCTGATGATACTACCTTATTCTCACTAATTTTCGCGCAAAATTGACTGATCCGTATTTCGCGAGGCTTTATTTATTTCACCATTTCAGAGAAAAAAAGCGCTCGAAGGGTTTGAGATTTTAACGAAAATACCATCTTTATGTGCTATATTGAAAATTATTACTCGCGAAAGAAGTGAGAATAAGGTATTTGTTGCCTGAACGCCTGGAACAGGCTACTTGACGTCTGCATGCCCAGAGGGTACTTACAGTATATTTATTTTGTCTAAGCAAACATGACATATACACTTATTCCTGTTTTTCTCAGTAAGTTGTTTCGCCCCTATTTAAACTGTGTAACGTTGATTTCAACTAGTTACCATTTAGCCAGCAATCCAATTGTCTATCGAACTATAAAAGCTAACTTTTTTGTTTCACTTTGAGCGTTTTTAGCACCAAACAAACTAAAAGGGCAGCATTAGCTACCTATCAAGTATACTAGTTTAATCATAAAGATAATATCCAGTTTCATGCACTACAATACACCGAGTTCATAAATCCAATGTTTGGTTTGGTCAGGTTTTTCAAAGAAATTTAGGATAATCAAACTAACAGGTTATGAAAAATGTGTTTGTCTCTAGAAGTTTGAGCTTTTTTGGTTCAACAGGTCAAAAGTTATGACTCGTTCAAATTTAAGACATTTGTATGGAAAATCGCAACCTATCCTAATTATTGAGGAGTTGTATTTCAATTTTGGAAAAACATGAAAGCGAGGCTTTTTAAATAGGATAGGTTGTCATTTCCAATACAAAATTTAAATGAGCCAACTTTGCAAGCCATTTAACCAAGAACTTTCCAAAGGTGATATATTTTGCAGTGTTACATTAATCTGGTATCGTCAATTTTTATGGCTACTGCGCTTGCGCAAGTGGCCATTATTGTCGCTCGTCGAAGCATTCTTTGTAACATTCCTTCGTAAGACTTTTTTGGTAACAATTCTTTGAATAACTGAACATGATATGGCATTGTTCGATTGCTTCGCTTCATTGACGGTGGTGTCAAGTGCAATGATTAAAACTGGAAGATTGGCATATTTAGTGAGCAATATGGAGAGAATTAATTGCGTTTGCAAAATAAATATGAAAGACAAGTTTGTTTTTAAATGTTTCTATTTACGTAGGTGTATTTCTTTGACAACTGCACGAACAGGGTCGCATTTGGTTGAGCCACATTGTTTGAAGCTTTTTTTGAGAAACCGCTGGTCTTTTAGAGTCCTTCCGCACATTCATTTGTTTGAGTTGTACTATCGTTATTGAAGTTTCCTGAAATAAAGATAATAAAATATTATAAGTTGCTAAAAAGGGAATAGGTTAAATTAAGATATTTACTAAGAGGACGGATAATTTTTTTTTTCTAGTTAGTAATGTTTATGTGGGAGCTGTATTTGCTTGGCTAGGCTTCCAGGAGACTTACGTTTAAGCCTCACGCGCGAGGGGTGAAGCCGCAGAGTTTTTGAAAATCATTCCGGCACAGCTTTCAGTTGTTTAAAGGGTGATGAAACAGTATAAAACGAGCAATTGATAACTGAAGAGATAAATGAAATTTCTACAGGTAAAAACTTGATAGACTCAATTTAGTCACACGCGCGAGGGGTGAAGTCAGAGAAGAAAGTATTGCTGAGGGACCAAATAATTTTGTTATGCTAGCGTGAATTTATGTGTCAGCGCGAAATGCTGCTGTGTAAACAAAGATATTTACATGTTAAATTAATATCGTTAAACTGTATGACGACAATCAGAAGAGTATGAAGTGATGAGTGATTTGAGAATTTTGTTATGTCAGCATGAATGCTGCGAATGCTGTTGTGACAAAGATTCAAAGCCGCGTATTGGATTGCAGAAAAAAACTAATTCACCGGCGCTTTCGGGAGTCTGTCGTTGGACATCGTGACAAATGATATTTTCAAAACGAGGGAATGATTTTAATATGGAAAATATCTTCTAAAATTATAGACGAACTTATCTGCTTGGTTTGTGAGAAATATCGAGACCAATTAAATTCTTGGTATGAGACGAAAGATAAGATCATCTCATTTGAGCACAGTCTCGTGTTTTTAAAGAAAACAGTGGGTGATTTGTATTCAAATTAGCTTGTTTTTAAGTCTGTTAGATGTAATGATCAAAAATGACATGAAGGTGGGGAGTAGATAAACTGAAACAGAGTAATAGTTTGTCTCGCAACTGAGAAGTCGGCCGAGCGTAGTTTACGTGATGAGCAGAAGTGTTGCTAAAACAAAAAAGTGGAACATGAGCATTTTGTTTACGTTAAAACGTGGAACGCGTGTAGTGTGGCAGTCTCGTGTTAATATATCCTCTCCAGTTAGCTATGATATGAACAGAGTCCACCTCACGCGCGCAGAGAATAAAAGCCTGAGATCAGGCCCACTCCTGAAAAAAATTTGCGAGCGAAGGCGAGACCGGAGTTCCGCTTCGATTCTCGCCTCGCAGGCAGCGGACTCGTCTTCGATTCGCTTTTCGCAAATTTTTCTTCAGGAGCCTGATCTCAGGCTACGCGAGGCTCCGAAGCCCGTGTGTGTGTGTGGTGTGTGATTGTGTGGGTGTGTGTGGGACTGGTGTCGGGGGGGGGGGGGGGGGAGGTGGGGAGGGGGGGGGGCGGGGGGGGGGGGTCGGGGGCGGGTGGGGGGGGGGGGGGGGGGGGGGTGGGGGGGGGGGGGGGGGGTGGGGGGGGGGGGGGGGGTACTCCAAAAAAACGAAAGCATATTGTGGGTAGGGGGTCCTGTCCGCTGGGCTAATAAACCCCTTACCCTTCACCAGAACTACAAAACGCTTTTAAATTTTGCGGACCCTGTTCCACACTAAATGGTTAAAAAGATAACCCAGTTTCCAGGACGATTTTTTTCTAACCCAAAAGGGCTAAACTTGAGTAAGCAAGCAGTTGTAAAGCTTTTTTCTACGGCGTTTTCGATTCGAGTACACATTAACGATACTTTGTGCCAACTTCTAGGAAACTGATACCCTGTTTCCAGACCAAAAATTGTTGTTTGTTTTTTTAATACCCTGTTACCAGACAACACTGCTTAAAAAACCATACACCCCTGTTCCTGCGCCACGCTCTCTATATACCTATATGAGCGTATATAAGGGAGTGACCCCCCCCCCCCCCCCCCCCCCCCCCCCCCCCACCTACCGGGAGCGAAGCCGCGAGAAGAAAAGGACACAGCATGGCCTGCGTAGCTGGCCGATTTTGTTGGCGCGCGGCCGATGGCAAAATGCGCGCGTTGCCGAAGCCTGAAACGAAAAACGAGGTTTGGCAAACCACGCGCGTGGCCTGCGAAAAAACTGCTAGCATACGCAGGCTGAAATGTCTGTTTTTGGAGGATTGGAGACGATTGACCTGTGAAAGCCCAAATTACAGTTGTTTATAGTACCCTGAGGTGAAAAGGTTTTTTTCCTGCCTCTGCTCAAACACTGATGACGGTGAGGAGCACGACCGGCAAAACCGGAAGTAAAAAAAACAAAATCGGCTTTTTTTTGCTGTCCTTTATCTTCGTCAAGGACAAAAATATCCTCAGCACGCCCTGTTGTAGTGCGGTGTAAACCAAGTCTTACACATAAAGTATTCGATCTACGTCGTTAAGTTTTAGTTAGCATTTCTGTGAAATGTTAATTACCTTTTTCAGCTAAAGCCCTTTGAATTGAGGTTGAATCCAATCACAGCTTCAGTTTCAGTTGAAAGACTGTTGATGACAACTGCTCGTACCTATGTGAGTAGATTTCAAACAGAATTCACTAACATGGTGGAAGTCACGTTTTGCTGTGTGCATCGTTGATCGAGCGAAAGATAAAGACGGAACAAATACAGATACATGTTTGATCTTGGTGAAAAACAACAGTGGACGTTAAGAACTATGTGCTACATGTTGGTTGACATAAGGATAAACAGATTTGCGGTTTTTTTTTTCTTTTTGTAAAGGATCGTAAAGTCATTAAGTTGCGTCTTTATTGATAGAAGATAAAAATTTTAAAGTTTTTGTACCAGTCCAAATGCTGTGTTCCTGTTGTGCTTCTGTGGCATTATTTGCCTGCCGTTTGGGGGGGGGGGGGGGGGGGGGGGGGTGGTCTGGGACGTGCCGGGCAAGTTCTAATTTGTATTAAGTGGTATAGTGGGGGAAAAATCGAGAATTTTTCTTTACCACAATGCATCTTTTTTTGCGTGACATTATATGCAGGAAGGCAAGATGAGAACTGTTCTTTTTCGATGGCGCTTTTTTGTGTAATAATTCGTCGTCCTATTTATTAATATGTCAATAATTTTGCGGCGTGGTAATTGGTCGGGTTTTATTACACAATTACAGAGATAAAGGCAAATACTTTGACAGTATTTGGCAGGGTTTTTTTTTTCGGTTTCCTCAAGTTTCTTACCTTTCGTGAAGTCAAATCCTTCGTTTTTTTGACTGTGATTGAAACGCCTTCCGTATTAAGCACGTCCTAATGACTGCAATAAAAGGCCAAGGAAGTGAAAAACTTTTGTGCTACGCGCTGTCACGCAGGCTACTTTGTGTTGTGAGCACAGTGGAGCAGAAGGAACGTTTCAGGTCTTACAAGGGTCAAACACCGGAAGACGTTGTCAAACATGTCATGACAAATGAAAATATACAGTGCACAGCATAAGCGAGGTTTAACTTTGTGCTGTTTGTGTGGAAGAGCGGCTCAAAGTGTCCGTTGTCCGTATTTAAAGGGCCTCATGTTATAGATAAACTAGTATAGCCTGATAGGTAGAAAATGCTTACCGGGGGGAAAGAAATTGCGCCAGTTATGCGCCATAAGTAGGAAGTTTGAATGGAAATAGAAAATTTTATTTCTTCGGCATGAACTATATAAACCACTGAACGCAACAAAAACTTACGCAAACAGCAAAGATCAGCGAGCAGATTCCAATATTACTTCCTTTGGTAAGCTTCTTCATTCACTTTCGAGCCTTCTTCATTCACTGGAAGTGCAACAGCACATGAACGCTGGTTTACACATGACGCTTGTAGTTTATTACTAATTATGTTAATTGTGTAACCATAAGTCTCCAAAAAATGTCGTTTATCAGTGTAAGTGAGGGTTGTATACGATCACTTTCAATGATACTCGCTTAGAATATCTGTTTCTTAGAGTTTTACAAAGAGCAATCAGCCCCATGTAAAACAAAGCTCTTCATAAAACATCTGCAACTCCTTATGGAGCACCCACGAGTGTTTTAACGAACAACAAAAGCCGTGCTTTACATTCTCAACAAGCAAGGCCTTCTCGTTGATGTTCAATCTTATATTGACGATTTTTTTTACGGTTGCCGAGAGAAAAAAACACGAAAGGAAATATATTTTGATCGCATGACTCATTGAGTTTGTTTGAGCCAAAAAAAATACTCGACCGTTAATATCTTGTTTGATCGCATTAAATTAGTGGCTTAATTGCCATTCAACGTCAACACCTTGACAACGAGTGTCCACGCTGTTTGCCGCCGCTGCTCGACTCGTCACTCCAGACGACCTTTTTTGCACTGGGGGGGGGCTCCATAATGGCAAAGAATAATTATCTGCTAACGTTAACTCCAACAGCCAACTGGCCGAATGTGTGCCAGCTGTCGTTTAATAGAGCAGCCTTGGTTTTTTTTCGAACCTCGTCGAACTTTCAGTTGTCGAATTTTATTGATTATTAATCGCAAACTCTCACGTTTTCACTAACCCTGGGTACCAGAGGTCTATTTATTTCTCCGTCGAGTCGAGATCCGAAGTCCGGCCTGAAGGCCCGACGACGTGCCGGACGAGCCGGCGGAGCCGCGAGAAAATAAACCTCTGGCTACAAGGGCGCATCTGATTAACGTTCCCGTTGAACTTTTGTCCCATCATTTTAACTTATTACATGTTTTTAAACCAATCACAAAAGCGTGTAAGTTGGTCCCCTACTGTGATCACATGTAATTGGCTACAGTGGAGGAATATAACAGCCACCTGATAGTTTTTTTTTACAAGGTGTCAAATGGCGGGTATATCGTTTGAACGAAAACAACCCCCTGTAAAGTTCACCTGTCGCTATTCGTGCCCTGCGATTATGTCGAAGCTGTGTGTCGTCGGTTTGTTAATGGTGGATACGTTCGGAAAACGCCCGAAAACTAAAAACATTTTCCAGGTAGGAGTTCAGAGCTTTGGCGATCGACACATGATCTTTCACTTTCCAGCTCGGCCCCGCGAATTCCTCCCTGTAAGAAGTGTTTTAATCGAACGATATATGAGGCAACTCCTCAAGGAGTTAACAACCTCCTTTTAAGAGCGGTAATCCATGAAAATTTTCCTTTATCCCACCCTGGCAAAGCAGACGAACAGCATGCGCGAACTAACGATGTGTTTCAAGCTCTCCTGGTTTGGGTATCAAAAAGTCCGCGGCTGCAGCATGTGCAGGATATCAACAAGCCTTCGGCCGCTTAAAAAAACGTCCTTTGCGGCGAAATAAAATTAATATCAATGCCATCTGCTCGTCGCTCGGCGCTTAAATTCGGTTCCGACACACGGTCGAACGTTGTTTTAAGTAAACTATCCGCTAAGGCCTCTTGCAAAGTGCTTTCTCCAAACTTCCATCAGAATCCCCGATTATTCAACCAACATGCAACACAACCCCAATCCAATCACTGTTTTCTATCGTCTCACTATTCATCGCCTCGTCATTCACAGGCCTTTTTTTCCCCCCCCGCAGCCGTAATATTATTGTCAACCAATCACAGAGACTATAGATTCAAATAACCTGTGTTAGGGTGATGATCGTTAGGAAAAGGCCAATCAGTCCAGATCTGAGTCCATTCATGTCTGGAACTAAAATCCATTTAACATGGCCCTTGGCCCGATTGGCTTCGGCGTTTTTATCAAAGCAATAGCGCCCCCCTGCATCCAGAGGCTTTTTTCGCGCGGGCCTAATACAAGCAGAGATTTGAAACCGGAAACCGCGCAAGGAAAAGCCTCTGGCACCCAGGGTAACGGTTTCACCCCCCTCCAAAGGGTTTCTCTGTACAGTGATTCTTCCTTTGAAAACCTTTCCCCACGGGGGGTGAACTCCCCCCAATATACATTATTTTTTTTTTCTGTTGTCTCTCTTTTTTGTTCTAAACGGCGTTATATATTTTACGAAGGATTTTTTTGGTCTTAAACGGCGGAAGTATATACGCAAGGGGTATGCATTTTGAAGCTTTTCGTCGGGACAAACACAAACTGTCCGTAAAATAAGCGGGTGTCCGTATTTAAAAGCCGGTGTGGGCGAAAGGGGGAAAGGGTGGATTGCGCTTTCTTACTAACTTTCGAGTGCCTCCCCCCCGAGGTTTGTAGGGGGGGTTCCCCCCGCCGGTAGGAAGGCCCCGAATTTTTAATCTCGCAAAAAAGTCCTTAAAACAAGCCCGGAATTGAAAAAATAACAGCACACATGGACTACAATTGACATATATTTTTAAAACTCTATCACTGAGGTCTATAACTAGAGGTTTCATCTTGCATTTGCGCGCGGCCCATCAGATTTCGCAGTTAGGCGTGTATTTTTAGACATTGTTTTTTCCGCGCTTGTGAAACTACCAGCCAAGCCGAACTCCATCGCCCACAAAAAATGTGGTCAGTGAACGGCGCCAGCTCGTGACAATTTTTTGTTCAAAGACGGTTTGTGTCCGTCGATTGAAGCGCTCGGCTAAAACTTATTAGTAAAAAACCCTTAGGCCCTTCTAAATCAAACAAAAGTTAAATTCCACTAATAAATGCACGAAGTTTGAAACGAGAAATATTTTAATGGGAAATGCCTGTAGAAATGTACAACTAATTGCGACTGAAAGAGCACTAAAAAGGCAGCCTGAAATTAATTTACGGGAAGATCAGACAATTATTTAAGCTTTGAATTCGTCCAAAAAATGAAAACCCTGTTTACAACACAAGTTTTAAGCTTCAGTCTATCCAGTATTGTGTTACCTTTGTTATTTTCGAAGAGATTGTCAATTCCAGCGGAATTAAGGTTTTTTAAAATCAGCACAAATAAAATATCCCATGGATCCAGAATATACGGCAGTTTCGTTAGCGTTTCGTGACAGTCAATCATTCAAGATCACTTCACAGTGAAATTACTCTTCGAAGACCACTCTCTTTCTTTTCCATCCATGTAGATATTGAGGATTTCCTTTGTCTTTTTACTTCAATGAACTTGATTTTAAGCTCAGAACGTTCGTTAATTCTGTAGTCGCGCAAGTTTTGCCCGCCGGATAACATGGTTAAAACCAAGTGAAACCTTTCGGCTGCGTATAGCTGTCCGTTCAACTTGTAAAATGAATATAATGTTCAGCTCCACAATTATTTTCGAATCTTCCCAATGTTTAAGCTAAACCATCTGCACAATTTTCCAAGAATATTACGTAACTTTGGAGAAATTGAGTGAACATTAATCCGCGGGAGAAAACTTTGTCTTTGCTTCTTTTTCATTCAACTTGCCAACTGGACACCGCGCCAGAAGTTTTGCCGCCGAATTCATAACAAATCATGCTTCATTTAGATTGAACTGAAAAATCACTCAGTCGACTTTTAGTTTTTTACAAAAAGTATACCGAAAGTTTGACCTAAATTTAGTGAAGTATTTTAAACAATTATTACATTCTGCTGTGACGCTTTTCGCTTTCCTGCCGGCAAAGTTTCTGCCTTGAGTAGCGCTCACATATCATTAAAATGGTTCAACGTGATTGGCTGCTGGTTTCGCGCGAAAAAATGTCTAAAAATAGCCTAAACTGCGAATCTGATGGGGACCAAGACCCAATACCCAGAGATGGAAACCTCTAGTTATAAGACCTCTGACTCTATTGAATAATACAGATCAAGTTACTCTTAAATCTAAACTTGTGAACCAAATCTCAACCGTCACAGTAAGTCTGTAGTTCGTAACCTGAATAATGTAAACACTTGACCACTCAAACATAGGATGGTCTGCCTGTGGTATAAACATAAACATTTCTTGCACTTTTTTAAATTCACAATTGGATTTTTGACAAAACGAGAAAACTTTATGTGACATGTAATTTACAATTTACTGGACAAAGGTATCTATCGATTGACAGGATTTTACTGCGGCCTTTCTATTTCGCTCTTCTGTGACTTCTAGCCCTATGAATAGGCTCCGTGAAAGCGAGCCGCACGAAGCCTGGGAGAGAGGGCCCCCCTTTCTCTCTCCCAGTCTTCGCGCGGCTCGCTTTTCCTTTCAACCCCATCGCGGAAGCCCTATTCATAGTGACTTCTGGCTCTGTTCGGTCCATTTTATCCAACCACACATTTGACACACATGCTGAGCCCTTTTGCAGTTCATTTTTGGGGTACCCAGTCTTCTCTCATTTTGATAGAGCCTGGAGATTAAAATTTCGGATGATGAGGGTTTTTTTCGAATTTATCGTTAACGTTGAATTCAGCTTTAGAATCTCAAGATCTGGTCCAAAATTAAATGTGTCACCCAGCAAATCTACAAATGGCGGACCTTCGATGTTATCTTCGTTGATTCAGGCTTCATTTCCAGTTAGCGAAATTATAGCTTTTAATTCACTTTCTTTTCAGCCATCGGTCCCACGGACGCACCTGTCGCACCCCTCGCACCTACGGGCCCGATTATTTTAGTGTGGTTAGCCAAAGCAAGATATGTTGCCTTAGGGGTAGGGTTATCAAATGCAATACGCCCAAGAAAAAATAACAAAACCAACAAAAGTGCTGCACTATCCTCAACGGCGACAAACCAGAGAACGAAGTCTTGACCTATCATTGAGAGGTCTTGTGAGAGTTTGAGCCATGCACGTGGCAAACATGTAGCGGGTTTTGCGTGACGAATTCAAATTCAAAGTTTGTGCTTGTTTTATGTAATTTGGTTTCATGCATTATTACATTTACATGTATCTAAAACATTTATAGCAACAACCTGTAGTTTGTTTTATAATTTCACGGAAAATCAGACAATAATGTCGTCACTTCACTATTCACATCTTATATTTTTCGCGTGACAACTTGTTGTTATGTAAATAAACAGCCAGGAAATACTTGCAATTAAAAGACTAAAGGCTAGTAACCAAACCCAGGTGTTCCCCTCCCCGCTTACTCGAATTGGCACGAAATGACTTCCTGAGATAGGAAGAGCCGGCACACAAACCCCGTTCCCAGGCTCCCAGGTGAACGTACGTAGGAACTAAGCTGAAGGAATTACCAGGTTTAAGTTTTAATTTAAATCAAATTTGCTTTTAATGAAAAAGAAGTGACTCTTTCAATCTTTCGGTTCCTATTAACGAATTTGTGTATGCATTCGCAATGTTTAACGCCTGAGAAAAATAATTAACTTTCACACGAGATTTATTTCACACACGTAATTATTAATTAAATATTAAATATGTAACTTCAGAAACTACGAATCTTGGCAAATATTTGCCAAATAAAAATGTTTACATTAAAATAACCGTCACACATATGTATATACAGTGGATTGGGCTGTCATTTCTCTCATCACAAGAAACTAATAACTAAATATTAAGTAAACTAACCTCAATTTCCAAAGTTTTCAGTATTGATTTCCTTGAAGACTAAACCTTTTAAAACAGCAAAGCGTCTAGCCCAAATACAGTTGTAAACAAGTCCATCTTCCGTTCATCCGTATTCCTATTTCCCATCGTAATCATTCCATTGCGAGACTGCATCTTATGTTTTTAGTATCGACTTGTTAATTTTTCGCGGAATTTCCGAGAATCCACCTTACTGATTGAAATCACGAGAGTCCGTAACCCATTCCGTTTACTCGGTTCATGGGCTACATGTATGCGCATTCTCTGAGTAAAAGTTGCAGTAGCCATGAGCACGCATCGCGGGCCTATTTTTTTACAGCGCGGACACTCCAACAGTAAGCTCTTCATTCATCGATTGTTTGCTTATTACAGTTTACATTTTGACTTTTATCCCTAAAAACGTACCGGATATCAGTCTGTACAATGCAAATTAATTAATTAATTTCATTGCAGTGCTCAATACTCATTAACAGTTTCACTGAACATACCATTCAAATGATTATTTCACTTGTGAACAGATTCACTGAATACACCAATTATTTTCAACATCTGATATCCCTAAAACTTACAGGATATCCGAGTCTGTACAGTGTAAGTAAATTAATTCCATTGCAGTGCTAATACTGGATATTATGTTTATGATTGAATTATTATTTCACTTTTAAGAAGTTATTTTGACTTTATGTTCACTTATTTTGTATTTTTTCAGAAAAAAATACAAAATAAGTGAACATAAAGTCAAAATAAAGCCAAAGTGTTCACTATCTTTTGCTCTATGCTTGTAGTAGCGGATCTAGGGGGGAGGGTGGGGGATCCAGACCCCCCCCCCCCCCCCATGTCGGACCTTAGGGGTTTTTTGCTTTCTTCATCATCCATATCATCTCCAGTTCAAAAATTATCCTTCAATCTACTTCACATTTTTGGGAAAACCCTAAAAACGACCCTCGTCACTTTCGGAATTAGCAGCCGCTTCTTTCGGGGGGGTCGCTACTTTCGGAGAACAAAAATCGTTAAATAAAATTATACGGGTTTTGTTTTTACGCCGCGCAACATGAAAGAACAGTAATGCTTTGTGGCATAATCGATACCTTGTTGTAAAGTGTCTTACTGTGATCACGTTATGACACTGCACGAAGATTGTTACTTATACATTTGACTATGATTGGAAAAAATATTTATATGTATATAATTTAAAAAAATTTAATTTAAAAACCTTGGTCTCGCTACTTTCGGGGGGCTCGCTACTTTCGGGGGCTCGCTACTTTCAGGATTTATTAGCAGCCACAAAGTTTTACGTTTCTTTCGGGAGGTGGTTACATTCGGGACTTTACGGTAGTCCTTTGCCTATAATTGCCATCTCAGACTATACATTGGGTACAGTAAACACCCACATATAAGAACCTGTAGGCAGAAATTTTGGATTTTAATACCCAAAATATAAGAACCTGTTTAGCCAACCAAAGCCACAAGGTTCTTATATGAAGAGTCACCCTGAATAATAAACAGTGCTGTAGCCAAAATGTGGGACTATAAAATATAAATTTGCTATACATTTGGTCCTTCCATAAAAAATATCATTACAGAAATTACAGACATACAGTACTGTATAATCTCTCTATGATTCCTTGATGTTCTGGTCATATAACAATAGCATTTTCTTTAAAGAAATTTTAAGAACCTATTAACTATTTTGCCTAAATTGTTAGTAACTACCCCCAAATATAAGAACCTATTTTGCCAGACTTCAAAAAATCTAGGTTCTTACTATGTGGGTGTTTACTGTATTCGAGGCATAAAACCGCAGCTTTTGAGACCTTTTATCGATCGCGTTTCTTTACTGTCCCTCGCGATACTTTGGTAACCAAGCCTTTATTGATGTCATCGATTTATTACGTCTAGCTATTGACATCTCCGCCTCCCACAATTCTTGCAATTTAATTTGCTAGTGTAAATAAAAGCCATCAGAAAGTTGTCAAAAATTAATCAAAAACTTTTGTCTTGTGGCAACGGTAAAGCACTGTTCACTGTAAACCAAAAAAAAAACCGTCAAAAATAACTGTTTTTTCACGTTGTTTATGTATTCAGTGCGTGCAGCAGTTTTCTACTTTTACCCATGCTACCATTCGGTCTATTCTATCCGACAACAAATAACTGTATACATCTTGTCTAAAAGCCGGTGAGTTAGCAAACCCAAACGTGAGGTTTCGCTTGTTTGATGGTCTCTCGAACATAATTCAAATTTTCCTCAGAACCTGTTTGGTTGATTTCAAGCCAGTGGAGGTTTGGCAAGTTGATGACGTGTGGCACGATGGATGTTACTGCGTGACCCAGTGGATTGCCTGACAGGTCCAGTCCCCGCAGATTAGGAATGAATTGAAAGCTCTCCAGCAGACCACGCAAGTCACGTTCATCCATATTTAAACTTGAACAGATATAACGAGCTCAAATTGGGAAAGAAGCGGAGGCTTTTGGTGAGTGGAGCAAGAAAACCGCTCACGCTGAAATCACTAAAAGTAAGGTTCAACAAAGGCAATGTTTTGTTAAATCCACCAAACAGCGCCTCCATTTCCTCGCCTTGTAAAATGCTTCCACCCGTCCCAGTTAACTTGAGTGTTTTTAAAGACGACATTTCGGGAAGTGACCGACCAAGCGTCGCGGCTATTGCTGGAGTCAGGCTTATTCCACTCAGCTCCAGTCCCTTGAGAGTCTTGTGTGTGAAACCAGCAGCTGCGTTTACTTCCGCTGTGCAGCAATGTGCGTGACCCAGTGGTTCGGCCGTTACGCTCAGTTCCTCCAGATTAGGAATGAATCTTAAGCTTTCCAGCAGACCACGCAAGTCATGTTCATTCATATGTAACTTCGTAAGCTCCAACTTGGTCAAATTGGGGAAGTAGCGGAAGCTTTTGGTGAGTGGAGCAAGACAACTGATTACGCTGAAACCACTGAAAGTAAGAAATTCCAAAGGCAATGTTTTGTTAAATCCACCAAACAGCGCCTCCATTTCCTCGCCTTGAAAAATGCTTCCATCCGCCCCAGTCAACCAGAGCATTTTTAACGACATTTCAGGAAGTGACCTACCGAGCACCGCGGCTACTGCTGGAGTCAGGCTTATTCCACTCAGCACCAGTCCCTTGAGAGTCTTGTGTGTGAAACCAACAGCTGTGTTTACTTCCGCTGTGCAGCAATGTGCGTGACTCGGTGGTTTGCCATGTACACTCAGTATTTCCAGATTAGGAATGACTCTTAAGCTCTCCAACAAATGACACAAGTTACGTTCATCCATATTAAACTCTCCAAGATACAACACTCTCAAATTGGGCAAGAAGCGAAAGCTTTTGGCGAGCGGAGCGAACACAACCTTTTGTGCTGAAACCACTGAAACTAAGATTGCTCAAAGGCAATGTTTCGTTAAATCCACCAAACAGCGCCTCCATTTCCTCGCCTTGCACATTGCTTCCATCCGCCAAAGTTAACCTGAGCATTTCTAAGGACGACATTTCAGGAAGTGACCGACCAAGCGCCGCGGCTGCTGCTGGAGTCAGGCTTATTCCACTCATTACCAGGCTCCTGAGAGTCTTGTGTGTAAAACCAACAGCTGTGTTTACTTCCGCTGTGCAGCAATGTGCGTGACTCAGTGGTTTGCCATGTACGCTCAGTTCCTCCAGATTAGGAATGAATCTTAAGCTCTCCAGCAAATGACACAAATTACGTTCATCCATATTCAACTTTCCAAGATACAACCTACTCAAATTGGGGAAGAAGCGAAAGCTTTTGGTGAGTGGAGCAAGACAACTGATTACGCTGAAATCACTGAAAGTAAGATCGCACAAAGGCAATGTTCTGTTAAATCCACCAAACAGCGCCTCCATTTCCTCAGCTTGCAAAATGCTTCCATCCTCCCCAGTTAACTTGAGTGTTTCTAAGGACGACATTTCCTCAGCTTGCAAAATGCTTCCAAACGCCTCAGTAAACTCGAGTGTTTGTAAGGACGACATTTCAGGAAGTGACCGACCAAGCGCCGCGGCGACTGCTGGAGTCAGGCTTATTCCCCTCAGCTTCAGTGTGAAACAATCAGAATCTGTGTTTTCAGTGACTACTTCTGTGCAGCAATGCCCGTGACTCAGTGGTTTGCATTGTACGCTCAGTTTCTTCAGATCATGAATGAATCTTAAGCTCTCCAAGAAATCACACAAGTTATCCAGATTCAACTCTCCAAGATACAACTCTCTCAAATTGGGGAAGAAGCGGAGGCTTTTGGCGAGTGGAGCATGACAACCTCTTGTGCTGAAACCACAGAACTCAAGCTCGTGCAAAGGCAATATTTCGTTAAATCCACCAAATAGCGCCTGCAATTCCTCGCCTTGCAAAATGCTTCCATTCGCCCCAGTTAACTTGAGTGTTTGTAAGGACGACATTCCAGGAAGTGACCGACCGAGCGTCGCGGCTGCTGTTGGAGTCAGGCTTATTCCCCACAGCACCAGTTTCTTGAGAGTCTTGTGTGTGATACTAGGAACCAGTGTGTCCACTGCTGCAGCACAGCAATCATTCAAGTTAAGGCGAAGAGTGATGATGTTGTTACATCGTGGTAACAATCTGGCAAGCTTCACTGCTCCAGCTGATGTCAGGTCACATTTCCCGAGAAGAGTGACTAAGTTAAGTGTGGCAACTTTCAATGCTCGAGTTGGTGTCGGGTAACCTTCCTCGCGACGAAAGTGAAAGTCGACAAAGCCAATCTCCAAAACACACTTACTTGGGTTTACTACTTGTTCCAAAAGATCACACACGTAGTCACCGCTTTTTTGGATTTTAATCCATTTCAAATGTTTACAATTTCTGATGACTCCACCAAGAGCTTTCACTACTTGGTCGCTTGGACAATAGCATTGTAGAGATGTTAAGAATTTCAGACATGACTGTTCTGAACTCAAATTTGCTGGGAGAGATGAGGAAATGTCAGTAGTTTCTGTAAATAGTCTGGCATGGTCATCACAGCACAGATTCAACTCTGTTATGTAAAAGTGAAACTGACCATTACGAAAACAAAGGATGGAAATGAAATTGCAGGGGCAATCGCAGCGGCATAGGCATCTAATATTCTGGAACTTTCTTAAAAGGTCTCCAACGGTGACAACTTCAGAACTCTCAGTTATTCTCAATGGGACATGCAGACAATCCAGAAACTCTACAAACTCGTACAGCGTTAAAATGTTGTATGGCCTTATTACGTCTGTAATATAAAGGAAATTACCAGAATGTGTAACTTGAGTTAAATCTTTCCCCTTCGCCTTTTGTAGAAGTTCAGTAAGTTGTTCGGTAACAAGGACGATTCCACCTGTGCAATTAAAACAATGACTTAAGAGTTCAACTTTGGAGTGAACTTCTTGGAAGGAAATGTAAACCAAGTCACTGAACCTACAGTGCTTATCAGTGACGTCACACAGTGGTACTGCTGTCTCGTTTTCTACATCAGGTATTGTCTTTGATAAATCCAGGGTTGGGTGAGAGATTCTAACTGATGTCAAGTGATCAAGAATCTTCACAGCTCCACCGTCAGACAAACCACAAATGAACTGAAACACATTTTCCAAGGTCTCGCAATCTTCCAAGGTAAGCGCGTGGTCTTCAATTCCACCGAGATTTCCTTCAGGGACACAGCTGTAGGTGATGTACCACGCCGCTAAGAACTCTTGTATGCTCTTGTGAATAAAGGATACCATCCCTGCTGGTCGAAGATTTTCTGCGTACTCGGTAACTTGAAGTAGGCCAATAATGAGACTTTCTTCACAAAGGATGGCAGCGGACAGTTGATCATACTCAAACACATGATCGTCCTTCAGAAGACATTCCAAAGCCACCTTCCCGATTTCAGCGAGGATCACTTTGAAATCTTGTACTTTGCCAAAGCGAGCAGGAGACTGCTTCCCTTGGCTGTAATCTAAAACGTGCTGGACGATATCCAAATACAGTTTTGTTTTGGTTTCAGGAAAGTACTTCAACTTTCCCTTTTTCCACAGAGTGCAAAAGAAGAGAAGAAGTAACGGAACTCTCGCTAGGTCTTCCAGGTTTTGCTGCCAAAGATGACGTCTCAGCTTTTTTGCTTCTGTTTTACCACCAAGCATTCTCCTCATAAACGCCTTTGTGTCCTCCTGACTAAACCCGGTGATCTCAGCATGCACGTCTTTAAATTCTCGTAGCTCGTCAGCTTTGGAGATTCGAGTCGTTATCAGGACACAACAGTTTCTCAGTTTCTTTCCACGGAATATCTCGTAGATTTCAGAGTTGATTCCGCAGCGATACTCGTCGTAGCCATCAAACACCAGCAGAACGTTCTCTTGGTTTTGGCGATATAACTCAGCAGACCTTCCGTTAAGGCTTTCTCTTCTTCAGGAAAAATATTACAGCGACTTATGACATCGCTGAGGCTTTGACATTTCGATACTTCTTTGAGATTAATAACAACAACAAGCTCGAACTTCTTTAAGGAATTTTTCTGGTTCTCTTCATGCTCGTCGCTTGATGTGTTGTACTCGTCGCTTGATGTGTCTTCATCCTCACTTGCCGTGTGTTCATAATCTTGACTTGTTTCTTTGTTACCTTCACTCGTGTCTGCATCATTTTCGAACCTCTCCAGTGCATCTCCCTGTTTGTCTTCAGTCTTCTCGTCATCAAGTTCAGCCCAGTCCACAGCCAGTTTCTTAACAAAGGTGCTCTTCCCTATTCCAGTCTGCCCTTGCACGAGTATCCTGTTTGGTACATCTCCGTTCTTGTTTGGAGTAAAAACATCAGTGTAGTGAGTCAGCTCAGACTGTGATGATCCAGCTGGGGTTTGTTCCTCTTTCACCCAGGACAGTCGAGTGTAGATCTGATGAATGTTCACCGGAGATGCTTTGGACCACACAGAGGTGGGCACCTTAGCGGTTCTTTTGTAATGCTCTGCAAGTTTACTTCGACAGGTTTTCACATCGAACGTCTCCGTTGGAGAAGCTTCTGATCAGAGAAAAAAGAGAAATACGCAAGAATTAAAACCAACGACACAATTTGAAATGAAAGGTTAACTCCTACAGTTTGGATTAATATTCCTTTCAGAAAATAGATGCACTGATATTTTGCGGGGTTTTTTTAGGGCGTAAAAACTATGTTTTACAACTAATACTGGAATTATGACATTCTCAGGCCCTCGCAAAGCTGGAGAGAAAGTGGTTCTTCTCTTTCTGCTGGGTTAGGGGGCGGAGAGGGGGGTTTCCTGTCACATTTACCCGTGGAGGTATCTTGTATATGTACTAACAATTCAGGACGAGCACTATTAATAAAGTACTCTGTCCATACCAGTAACAAGTGTGTAAAGATACTAAATAGTAATTCTCCATATTGACTGTCATAATCCTCCTATCAGTACCAAGTTTAAAACAGTAATTCTCCTAACACCCATACATTTATTTTAACCCTTTCAGTCCACAGATTGACAGATTGAATGATTAATTCTCCTTAAATTTGTCTGTTATTACTGCACAGATAAAGTGTAAATGAAGATATTCTGGCTTCTTAGCCCCTGGGGAGGGGGATTTGGCGTGAATTTTATGCCCTATACCACGGGGATTTAGTAGGTTTTTGTTTGATCGTGAAAACAAATCCCGGGGGTGTCCCGGGGATCAACCCCCGGGAAAGCCAATGATAAGTGCATAAATTGACATTAGACGAGAAAATCAGGACGGGTTTCCTGTTTGCTACACACTGGAACTGGAAATTCAGCAATTGCTTCTGGATAGAAATGTAACCTGGCCTCATACTCGCCCTAGTCTCCAACGGCTCTAAGTCATTTACACCATCCATTTCTACCATCCATTTTGAGGCCACTTGGAAATTTATGGGTGTTCCTCCCTTTCATTTTTCAGCTTCAAAGAGGTAATTTTTCGCACTAGACCTTAGAAAGTTTGTACATACGTGCCACGACGCCCCATTTATACTCGATCGATGGATCCGCGATGACGCCGAACCCTCCCCTCACTTAGGCGTTTTGCTCCACCTAACCCCCACCCGATGCGTCTAACACCCCACCCTCTCTCCAACGCCGTTCCCATGGGTGTCAGGTGACCAGTACATATCGCGGACTCAACCTCGTGAATAATTTAATTTCAAAATTAATATGCATTTATTACATAAATTAATGATCACAGCCCATCGAGCGAGCGATCGAGTGCTAATTTGCATATCGTCTTCAACACCCACACTCGTTATTCACGAGTAAAAATGTACGGATAAATTTAAGACGGGAAACTCGTCCTTCACCGGATTCATATCAGACGAGTTTTCCGTCTCAAGACGAGTTTCCCGTCTAAGACGGTTTTCCGTCTCTAATATGAATTCGATGCATCAAGAGAGAAATAGACCAGAAACAAGAACAAAACCCTAGTTTAGAGAAAGAAAATGGCGATCGAAACTTAGGCATAATTCGGTGTCATTTTCTAACGCTTCCAACAATTTTCTACTCTCATTTTCGATTGGAATATCAAGTACAATCATCACGCTAACAGCTGACCATTTTTTAACAAAATCTGTAAGAGCATTCTAGCAATATCCCGCTAAATGTCAATTAGGCGCTTCGATCGTGTTTTGTGGTGCCAAAGCGCAGTTCTTCAAATTTAAATAAAGAGAAGAAGAATATATATATTATTATTATAATATATAAAGAGAAGTACATATATAGCTTTAATTTAATTTAAATGAGGTTGTATTTGAATTCAAGCTAAGTTAAACGCTCGACAATAGGGGCCAGCGGTATCCCGCATGATCGTAGGGTTGCGGGTGGGCCTGGGGTTTTGCAGGGCCCTTGTTGTCTTACAGCTCTCCTGTGGATGTCAAGCCATTTCGAGCGTGTTGCCTTTCGTTGTCGGCGCTCAAAGTATTTGCTCCCGGCCCATCCCTCCCTTTAGGTAAGTATAGCATGAGTATGTAGTTGTTTCCACTGATTATCAGTGTGACGGTGTCTGGTGGTTGCCGCTCTCAGGGTTGCCATGGTTACCCTACGCGCTCGACTCGTCTTGCATGTGGCTCCACCAACCTTACAGGCACCTTCCCCAAGCTCATCTATTGTTGATGAGTTTAATATTGGATGCACGGTGACCCCTGTTTTTCATTTCATAGATCACTTCCTTTACTGATTCTCTCCATTTTAACAAGATTATTTCGCTTTTTCTACTCATTTGCGATCAATATTTTCTACGAATGTGGGTGTGCATGACTTACAAGTATCTTTCTGTAAGGCTAATGTTACCTAAAGGAATGACATCAGCTGCAAAAAGAAATCAACACATCCATCTTATCTAGAGTTCTCCATTTTACTGGGTTTTTTTTGCTGATAGCGATGAAGTCAATATCGCTTCACATGACCAAAACATCTAAAAACACTATGGTCTTCAATGCGCTTTATCTCCGAAACGAGCACAGTGACCCCCCAATTGTTTTGCCTTTCTGACATGAAATGGTCATTATCTAGAATTGGGCGCGAACTTCCTTAATATAGTCATAGGGAATTATTTTATAGTTGATCCACACTGGCACCATTTTGTGTTAAATAAACTTACATTTCCCCATAAAAATGATCTATGTCAGCAACCTTTAATTAAAGGCTTGTAAAATACCGCCTCACTCATAAAACAAACTGCCTTATCTTATGTAAAGAATATAAAACTAACCTGGTTTGTTCTCCTTCATCCTCTGGCTTCTGACTTCTTGTTCCAGTTGTTTGACTTTGCCGCCCGTCTCAGAAACATCTTTCTCCAGTTGTTCCACTTTGTCATCTGTCTTGGCAAAACCTTGTTCCAGTTGTTCCACTTTGTCATCTGTCTTGGCAAAACCTTGCTCCAGTTGTTCCATTTTGTCATCTGTCTTGGCAAAACCTCGTTCCAGTTGTTCCATTTTGTCATCTGTCTTGGCAGAACCTTGCTCCAGTTGTTCCACTTTGTCATCTGTCTTGGCAAAACCTTGTTCCAGTTGTTCCACTTTGTCATCTGTCTTGGCAAAACCTTGCTCCAGTTGTTCCATTTTGTCATCTGTCTTGGCAAAACCTTGTTCCAGTTGTTCCATTTTGTCATCTGTCTTGGCAGAACCTTGCTCCAGTTGTTTAACTTTGCCGCCCGTCTCAAAAACATCTTTCTCCAGTTGTTCCACTTTGTCATCTGTCTTGGCAAAACCTTGCTCCAGTTGTTCCACTTTGTCATCTGTCTTGGCAAAACCTTGCTCCAGTTGTTCCACTTTGTTGTCTGTCTTGGCAAAACCCTGCTCCAGTTGTTCCATTTTGCCACCCGTCTCAGAAACATCTTTCTCCAGTTGTTCCACTTTGTCATCTGTCTTGGCAAAACCGTGCTCCAGTTGTTCCACTTTGTCATCTGTCTTGGCAAAACCTTGCTCCAGTTGTTCCACTTTGTCATCTGTCTTGACAAAACCTTGTTCCAGTTGTTCCATTTTGTCATCTGTCTTGGCAGAACCTTGCTCCAGTTGTTCCACTTTGTCGCCTGTCTCAGCGAGTCCTTTTTCTACATCTTGAACTCGGTTCATTAATTCTTCACTCAGGGTTTTCTCAACAGACACAAGTGTTTCCAATATTCCTTTATTCTCTTTCATCAGCTCCATCACTGCTTCCAACTGCTTGTCATGTTCCTCCAGATGAACTCTTGTCGAAGATTGCTGATCTTGAAGGGAGGCTACAGTGTTTTGCATTTCAATCTGCTCTGTTCTCTGCTGATCCAGTGATTCCTGAATGGCTGACTGCTCTGCTACAGTCTTCTTGAAATTCTCCACGAGTTTTTTCACATCTTGTTGCACGAGAGAAAGAAGATTTTGATCCACAGCATGCCCCATACACAGCTGACAACCTACAATCAAACAGAATATCCATGACTTGACAAAAAAAGGTCAATGTTTATTAGGGGATTGATTGTAATCTGGCTGATTGCAGAATTGGTTTGGTGGTTAGGGTTGTCAAGGAATGGGGTGTGATAGGGATATGGATGGGCGTGGTATGGGTGAGGTGAGATACGGGTGGGGTGTGGTAGGGTTGTGGTGTGGGTAAGGTGAGATGGGTGGTGTGATAGGGGTGGGCGTGGCATGGGTGAGGTGACATAGGGGTGGGGTGTGGTATGGTTGAGGTGAGGTGAGATAGGGGTAGGGTGTGGTAATGGTGGAATGTGATAGGGATGGGTGTGGTAGTGGTTGGGGTGTGACAGGTGTTAAATTGGGGCATGGCATGGCAAGGGATAGGATGAGATAGAGGTGCCAGGGAATGGGCTCTCAGTAGTGAGAGAAAAGGAAACTATAAATTATGGAATCTCCCCGAGGAGGCTGAAGGATGAAAAAGTCATTAAATAAACATACACGTACATACATATCTGTCTTGATTCAACAAAAGGTGCCTAAAGAATTAACCATTTCTTACCACAACTCACTGGTTTATTAGCCTTTTTTTATTTTATGAAATTCGTTTCAGTGTTGTTCATAAGAGGATAATTAGAACTTGCTGTACCTTGAAATGATCTGCCCCCCCCCCCCCCCCCCCCACAGGCCCCTCTCCTGCCGCCATACTCTGCAGCACATCACCCTTTGGTTTGTTTTCCTTAATGCTCCACGATTCCCCCCTAAGATACATCAACCACAATCTACTTCGAAGTGCAGGGGTTTCATGTCTCTACAAAGTGTGATTTAGGACATCGGTAATTTGTCTCTTTCACCTACCCTTCATGAGATATACTTTGGATGCCCGGTTTTAACCTTCTTAAACTTTCAGTGACATGACATCACAATAACTGACTGTATGATGATATGATGCAGAATTAGAATAACTTAATTATAGTTACCTTTTGTTTTCCAATCAGAAAGTTGATCTAAAATCGTCATCTCCATACCACCAGTCAGTCCCAGACTTCTCACCAAGGTCTCTAGTTTGAAGAAACAATCATTGAAGAGGACTTCCGTCCAGTCAGTGACATTACAATGGCCCCACTTGTTCCTGACATTGTCCCTGACATCATCAGCTGAAGTCTGAATAGACATCAATGGATTTAGGGAGGAGAAAATAGGTGCAGGATAAGTGCATCCCAACAAGCGAAGGATGGCACTCATGTCCAGTGACTCATCAAAGGCTGAAAACTTGGCAAGGTAGTCTGGCAGAAACAACTTGGCCAAGTCAACTGAACTGTTGATGTTGTAGTTGTAGAGGTTTTTATGATTGCCATGCAAATGATTGTTGTTAATATTCTGAAACTTCAATCTTCTAAGGTTGGGATCAGTATTGGCCTGATGATAAGTCAGTGTCTTCAGGGTACAGGGTGCGGTCAGACCACTGTAGTATGTGTCCAGGTTTGCATAATGAGTATCCATTCCTTGACTGACGAAATTCCGTAAAACTGGAGCTGTTACTTTGTTCATGGCAATGCCAACAACCAGCCATCTTTTCTCCTCGTCAGAGACCATCATCTTCAGTTGATTACTTGCTGCAGTTGTTGTTATGAAGTGAACTTACATCTTGGAGGGTCTGGAAAGAGATGGATAAAAAGAAGAGAATTTAGAGTACAGTTTAATAGTGTACTGACTAATCACTACATTGTGACTACAATAATATATAAATTTACTTATTATGTTCATAATGAAGTACATTATATGAAAACGTAAAAAGGTTTGAAAACCACTGCAGAAACCGTGTACGATGATTGGATCCAAACAGATCGTGACCAGTCAAAAACGTGATTCTGTCAGGAAGACATGTGAGGCTTACCTCATCCACAAAGCCATGACACATGAGCCCCACAGCATGAACAAACAAGATGAAATGTAATCTTATCGACCTTATCAGTTATTATCTTCCTACAGGGGTACGCATTTCTAGCATTTTCTCTTTATTTCATATTGTGACACCACATTATGTATACTGTGTGTCCCAGGGGCGGATCCAGGAATTTTTGATAGAGAGGGTCCCAGGGTTTTCCCGAAAATGTGAAGTACGTAGAAAGATAATTTTTGGAAGTAGACGGCAATAGTTATTACTAGAAGCTTCCACAAGGGGAGGATGGAGGCGCACCCCTCCAATGGGGGTGTTTGAGGGCCTTCCCCAGAAATTTTAGATTTCAGGCTCTGAAAAGTGCATTTTGGTGGATCCTGGAGATGGTTTTGCCATGGATAATGGTGAAAGCAAAAGAAAACCTCAGGTCTGATAGGGGGTCCAGACCCCCCGACCCTCCACCTGGATCCACCACTGTGTCCCTTTTTTAACAGTGTATTATATATCATGTCAAATCATGATTTTCTTCAATAAACCTGAAGAAGACTGGTATTGGCCAGTTGAAATATTGTATTTACGCATCTCACGTTGTTTGTCAGTCCATGCTATTTATATTTTATTACTGTAAGGCGCATTGAGTGTCATAAATGCGCCATATAAAAACTTATGTATTATTATTATATTATTAATATTACATGCATATGGTCAAACATTCTGACAAATTCTGAACTAACCTTAAAGAAACAGTGAGCATAAAATAACTGTTGACTGTATTCAGATGGCAGCACAATGGAATTACAGGTCATAAACTATCCTATGAAGACAAAATATTAATACAAAAATGATCAAGTACCCAGCTGTATGATATGGCAAGGATATGTCATGTTGCAATAGCATCTTTGCAGACAAAAACTGCCTGTTTAGACAATTATTGGAGATGCAATGGATGACGATGTCAATATTGTTTTATTCATCTTCAAGTTGAATATAATATGGCTGGACAAAGTTTACTTGAATAATATTTTTTCTCACCATATTAAAAGGTACATGTACATGTACAAACCAATCAGAATGCTGCAGACATCATTACAAGTGTTATAAAAGATGTGGTTATTGTTCACATTACAAGTGTATCACTGACTATCACAACAATAATTTTGATTAACAAATGCAATCAAGTTTGATCATGTTATTGATTCAACGTAATTTGATTGGATTTGAGTGATTTGATTACACATGATTTATTATTACAAATAAAATGTTTGATTATATTCAGTTACATGATCTCTGACTCAATACAAGAAATTTACATTTAACAAATCAATTCACATCTTTCAAAAGAAGATATCTGTTTCTCATTTCCCCTTCTTTTTGTTTATATAATCATTTTGATACTAAGCCATGCAGCTATAAGCTAATGCACCAGTCAATGTAAATCCCCGACCCCCAACCCAGGAAATGGAGGGGACTTGGACTTTTGGGTTGGTAAAGTGAGCAATAATTTTATTGTTCCCGTCCTTGGGACAATCTTTTCACGCAAATGTCCCCGCCTGTCCCTGGATAAATTTTCTTGCTTCTTTTGTGAGTTCTTTCAACAACAAACACTTGCACAAGAGTCATCTCCAGACTCCTCCAAGAAATTCCCCAGCTTGGGTATCGAAGAAGGAAATCTCATCCAAGACCCCTGGTACCAGGGCGATGTTGATGGTCCAACGTTGTTTTCCCCCGCTAAACTCCCCACATTTCCCGGGTTTGGGGGATCGGGGATTTACATTGACCGGTACATAATGCCCTCGGCCTATTACAATGATTGACCCATTGCAGCTAATATGATGGTGAGAAAATATGTTAATGAATGGATTATAATGCAATAACTTGTCTCTAATCCCTGGCCTTCCTTTCTTAGTTACAAAATTAAATTATGCAGTGATCAATATTTCAATAATAACGCCTAACAAGTTCTCCCCTAAATAAATATTATCAGCCACCGCCCTTGTTATGCATCAGTCAATTCCAGCAGTTCCACCCCCACCACCCCCCCCCCCCCCACCCCGAGGGGCAAACAGGGGAATTTGCGCACATTGTCAGTCCCGGGGGTGGGGCACGGGGGTGGTTCATTTGCCCCTGGGCATTTGACACATGTGGTTTTCGAAACTGGCATGGAGGAATTTATCGGCCAAGACAGATTGACTAGTCCGTCAAGGACACATGCATACTGCAACCAAGAAACTATTTTTTTTTTAATAAAATAATAAAAAATAATAAAATAAAAACCAAGAAACTAGACAAACGTCAGGACACCTTTTTTCAAGTTGGCGGCCATCATCGTCGAATTCAACACAATTCACTCCATCCTGCGATGTTGTGTAGACGAAAAGGTCTTTCTAACACTTTTCTCATATCTAAATAAGTTATTTATTTGGCTTGATTTTGGGGTGAGTATTTTCTCGATTCGAGAATCGTGAGATTGAAAAACTCAATGTCTGCAAGTAGCGATGGAAGTTGGAAGGATGGAGCTTCAGGATCAAGCCGACATGTGTTGTCAGCCGGGCTTTCTACTGGCTTAGTGTACTGAGGACAGGGCATACTATTATTACAGTCGAACCCTTATTTTAATAAGGGTTTATAAAATACATTGTATGGGTTTATTAAGCGGCCAACCCCAATTAAGCGGCCAGCTACCAAAGTCCCAATATCAGTACAAGACTGTAAATAAACTCCTATTAAGCGGCCAACCTCCATTAACCATTTCCCCGAGGCTGGGTGGCCGCTTAATCGGGGTTCAACTGTATATGAAATGTTATCGTCAGAACGTTGCTTTCGTTTTGGGGAGAGATGTCGACATGTTCATACATTGATTACATTTCATCACCCAAGTAGCGAGTGTGTTTGGTGTTACGAGTTCTATCCTTTAAGAGTCCTAATTGTTAGATTATGAGCTTCCATCTTCTGTGATCGCTTTGATTGCTACAAATATCTGTAAAATCTTTTCAGTTTGTAGAGCTTTTGAAATAAAATTTTGATTTCTGCCTGGAATGGGTCTTGAATGGTGTTGTTTTCTAATGTTTGTCTGGCGTAAAACAGAATGTGATGAATGGTCGTACAGTCTGAGCTTCAGTATTTATAATTTACCGTTCTACCATCGCAGACGAGCCAAATATCGACAAACATTGTTATGATCATTTTATTTTTGAGAACGATTGCATTGAACTTTATTTAAAAGCACCAGTGCAGATATTGTTTTTGTAATTATCGCACCCCATACCGAGTGGTACCTGACCCGAAACAAAAGCTTTTTGTACCTACGTGTTCTGCTTTTTATGGGCGACAATGAAGAACAATAGAAATTTGACATACATGTATACAGTAACCAGCAATTAAATCAACATCATTGCGCATCATTGCGCACTCCCAGCGTGACAGTAGCCCCTTTAAAATGTCATGATTCTCCACCTGTTTTGTTTTTCCAAATTGCAATTATTGTACTGTAAATCATGCTTTCTTCAACTACCTGCAAATTCTGCTCGTTAAATGTGAGAGGTTTAAAAAATCAAAAAAAGGAGAACCATCTATACTTATCTTAAAGATCAAAATTGCCACTTTTACTTTCTACAAGAGACTTATTCTGAACCAAAGGATGAAATTATTTGGAAGAGTGAATGGGGAAGCGATATTCTTTTCTTGCATGGCACAAACCAGAAAAAGGCGTCTTTTTTCTGGTCAATCCGCTAGTTAAAAACTTTGAAATTGAATATTCTTGTAAAGATTCTCAAGGACGAATTATTCTGGCCACCGTTATCATCAATTCTGTCCAAATATCTCTCTGTAATATTTATGCTCCGAACAATCTTCAACTCCAAAATATTTTCGTTCAAAATTTAAATCAATTTCTGGTGTCAAATGCTAATATTAGCCGGCTTATTGTTGGGGGTGATTGGAACGTTGCACTGGCTGCTATTGATAATCAAAAGCTCTTGTGAGCGACTCGTGAATGATATGTTAAACATATTCCACTAATGGTTGTTACATAAAACAGTCATTTCTGCCACGGCAACTTTCCCGATCGATTGACCCTAGGTCAGCGTACTAACAACAATATAAAGAAATCTCTATGTTAATTTTAACAGCCAATGTTAAATGCGTCGTAGTAGTCGAACGGTTAACGACGTGGACTTCAAATTCAAAGGTCGCCGGTTCAAATCCCAGAAATGTGAAAACGAAAAATATATTTTTACAATTTACGACCTCTTACTTCTTTTTTTCTTTCTCCTTTTTAATGAATCTATTACAGACGCAATTCATACAATTGGAAAAAGCAAATAAAGTGAAAAACGACATATACTGTCCCGAAATCAACATCAGTCGAAGTCCGCAGTTCGTGCTTTGAAAATCGAAAAACTTTATCCAAACCCGCATTTCAGCCCTTCAAAGATTTTCAATGATCTGTTCTCCGGAAGTCAAGTATTTTCTAAGGTTATTTCTTCTATTTGGAACTCTTACAAGCTATAAATCGAGCCGAAGAGTCATTCTAAGAAGCTATGAGCCTACGGTAGTCCAAAGTTAGGTCAGCGTACTAACAACAACACAAAGACATCTCTATGTTAATTTTCATCCCAACGTTAAATTCGCCAAAAGTAGTCGAGCGGTTAATGGTCTGGACTTCAAATTCGAAGTTCGTCTCTGGAGTCGCGGGTTCAAATCCCAGAAGTGTGGAAATGAAAAATTAACAAAAAAATCACTAAATAAAATAATAAAATAAAATAATATAATAGAAGAAGAAAAAAAAAGAAAAAAAAGATAAATTTATAATTTAATACATAAATTAATATTCATAAATTAAAGTTTACAGCCCATCGAGCGAGTGAAATTTGCATATCTGTTTCCACAGCTATACTCATTTCATTACATTCACTCGTAAAAAGGATGGAATTCCGGGGAGACCAACAAGTTATCGTAATTACATACTTGCAATGTCGGAAGAATTAGCCTTAATTGACATATTGAGAAAGAAAAAGCCAAACACCAAGCTATTTTCATACGAATCAAAACCACTAAAAATGAAATCCAGAATTGACTATTTTTTAATTGCAAAATCAATGTGTCATCTCGTTACTCACGCCGATATCAAAACTTCAATTGCTCCTGACCATAGAGCGGTCAAACTAAATATAGAACTGACATCCAACAAGCGAGGCCCTGGACTCTGGAAGTTCAAATATATAACTCTTTGTTACATGATCTTGAATTTGTTACCTTGATCGAAACCAGTTACCCATGTATATACGTGAAAAGTTCTGTGAACTAGAGGATAAAAGGCTAAAATGGGAAATGATCAAAATGGAATTAAGGGGCTTAACAATACAGTATGTAAAACGCAAGGCAAGGAAATCTTGAGAATACATACAAAGTTTGGAGCAATGCCTAGCCGAAATCGAAGAGATCATTAACAATAACACCGATCTTGATGGTAATTTGGAGTCTAAAATTAGACAGCAAGAACAATTAAAGAAAGAACTACAACACCTCTACGAAAAGAGGGGCGAAGGTGCTATTTTTCACTCTAAAATAAGATGGACCAAACACGGCGAGAAACCAACAAGATATTTCTTCAACTTGGAGGTTAACAATTTTAACCAAAAAACCATCACTGAGTTGAAAACCTCTGAGGGGTTAAAATAACCGATAATGAAGAAATATTACATGCAATAGAAAACTTTTATCAAAAATTGTACTGTTCGGAATATTCTGGATCACACAAACGGTTTATGGACTTTGTTCATTCTATCCAATTGCCTAAGCTGAGCGATGACGAAAAAGAAGACTTAGAAGGGGAGTCAACTATTGCGGAATGCCGTCAGACTTTAAAGAGTTTCAAACTCGGGAAATCGCCAGGTGAAGATGGCTTTACTGTTGAATTTTATGTACAGTTCTTTGAGCTATTAGCAAGTGACTTAGTTGAAAGCCTCAATGAAGCATATCAAAGAGGGGAGTTGTCGATTTCGCAGAGGAGGGGTATTGTCACCCTTATCCCAAAACCTGACACTGAACCTTCGGAACTCTCCAACTGGAGTCCAATTACCTTGCTAAATGTCGACTATAAAATTGCATCTAAAGCCATAGCCTTGCGAATCAAAAAGGTACTTCCACAGCTAATCCATACAGACCAAACTGGCTTCATGAAAGATAGATTCATCAGTCAGAATGTGCCCCTTCTATGTGATCTCTTAGAGCAGACGGACCTTCAAAATATACCAGGCATTCTCCTTCAGCTTGACTTTAGTAAAGCTTTTGACACAATAGAATGGCAAACGATCCAACAAGTAATGTCAATTTTTAACTTTGGCGACTCCATTAAGCGCTGGATAGGAACTTTCTACTGTAACACAGAGAGTTCAGTTCTTAACAATGGTTTTACCACTAATCTGTTCAAGCTGTCAAGAGGAGTGAGACAAGGCTGCCCACTTTCACCATATTTGTTTACTCTAGTGGTGGAGATTTTAGCGGCTAAAATACGGCAAGAAAATTCTGTTAATGGCATTCGCATCTTCAACAATGAGTTTAAGATTAGCCAATTCGCTGATGACACCTCTCTTATTTGCGGAAATCTAATTTCAGTTCAGAACGCCCTGCTCATACTCAAGAAGTGTGAGGTTTTATCCGGTCTTAAATTAAATGAATCTAAAACCAAAGCCTTATGGCTTGGTGCATGGAAATATCATGCAGACAGACCTTTCAACTTTAACTGGACTAGAGAACCAGTAAAGGTTCTGGGGATCTTTATTTCTTATGATACTGCTGGAAATAAGAGGAAAAATGTTACCAAAAAAAAATTGAAAATCTTAATGCTAAGCTTGGTACATGGAGATCACGCCAACTTTCTATTTTTGGACGCTGCTTAATTGTTAAGAGCCTAGGAATATCACAAATAGTTTACTCCGCTTCCATAACCGATATCAAAAGCGAGAGTATTCGGGAAGCCCAATCTTCAATTTTTAAATTTATTTGGAAAGGGAAGCAAGACAAAATCAAAAGAGCCGTTCTATACCAAGATTATAAAAGAGGTGATCTGCGAGTAACAAACGTGGAAACTCTGTGTAAAGCTTTATGTTTGGCCTGGATCCAGAGATTTCTAAAATTTGATGACGGGGGTGTTGAAAATTGGAAAGTTGTCCCATGTTCCTTCTTTAAGAAATATGGGGGCTTGTACTTCTTGCTTCATTGTAACTTTGATCAAAAATTTCTTAAATCTGCTGAAATGTCACCATTCTACAAACAGATCATGGGGACCGTGCTTTCTTGAATTGAAATGTATCTACGATCTAAACGAGTATCAGGAATTGATCCTCTTCAACAATAAGGATATTCTGATCGGTGGAAAACCGGTTTCTACCAGGACTGGTTCGAGAAAGGCGTTTATTCAATTTGTGATATTATCGACTTCAATGGAAAATACTTATCCTTTGAAAGCTTTTGTCTGAAATTTCCAGTAAAGTCCAATTTTCTCGTCTATTTTCAAATTCTGTCGGCAATTCCCAAACGACTTCTAGAAAAGGCAAAGACCTATCCTAACACCAATCCTTGTCTTCAATCCCATACATATGTAGTTCTTTTTTTGTGACAACAATACGGTGTATTAATTTATAAAAAAATTATTTTAGTTTATTTTGCTTGCAAATCGAAATAACCCGCTTGAAAGTATCGCTCCATGAGAAGATATGCTGTGGAAGGTCGCGTTCCCATTTTCTAGGACCCGCTGCTGAAGGTTCATTTTTATTCTTCAAAGGGCACCAACAAAAATTTAAGGGGTCGGATTCCTGCCATCCTTTATGGCTCCGTCAATTCCAAGCCCGACCATGCCCTCCCCTGAGTTGATATTGAGCCTTGTTTGCGTCCCGCACTTTTCAAGTGTACCAGAGCCCCACCCCACCCCACATGTGCAAAAATGTACACTAGTGTTGCTTTCCATGTGCAAACCAAAGATGGCGGAACGAAGCTTCAACTTCTCCTAAGGTGCGTTACAGTTGTTAAAATGTTCCAAAAACCATGACAATGATTACAGGTATAAATAAAGAGCCAGGCAAAGAGCTATGGATCTGTGAACAATTATAGTGTCCATCAGTAATAGTTCTCAAGAAAATAAAATGTTGAGCTTGTCCCGTGGGTCGGGCATTTGCACTCTTCTTGAAGCCCCACCGTGGGGATTTTGTGCATGTAAGCTGACCCCACCGTGGGGCATTTTCAACATTCTGACAAAAAAACGAGGGGGGGTGCGGATAAAAAATGGAACGCCCCCTTGAACGACAGTGTAAGTAAATTATGATACCTTGCTGAAAATACAAACGCGGCTGTTAAAAATTATTCTGTAGTCGAACTACAGAAAGGATGTGGACAATTTAATACAAACATGCCATCAAAAAAACAACAATATGAATAATTGCTGGCGCAAAAGACATGAAGCCAGGAAAATGAAAGCGAAAGCAAATTGCGGAAGTGATTTCCTCTTCTTCGGTACAATGAAGAAAGCATTAATCTGAAGTAAAACCTTACACATGTAGTTACTGTATGTACACATACCTGACAGCTTTAGATCTGATCATCAAACAACGGACTGGAATGAAGATCTTGTCCAACATGCAAACCCAAACATATAACAAGCTCTTTCACATTCTTTCTGAGCAAAAAAGTTGTGTCCCATTCTCGTTCCCAGATCCTCTGTTTCTTTTGGTCACGGTCTTGGTCACGTGGTTCTGGTCTCGTCCCAGACTGTAGAGGTTGATTCCCATGATGGGGGACTGGTTTGCGACGCACGTCTCGGGCACGCTCTAGGGTAGGGAAGGGGACGTAACCATACAACCCCCGGGACAACCCTCTCTCTTCTCATTTATTAAAGCGGGGGTAAACGTGAATTTCAATGAAATTTTAAGAGGTTTAAAAGAAAATGATTTTTGGAACACCAACAGACAGTTGATACCCACGCGGGTGCTCTTGAGTGGTCCATTTACTAATTTTTAACTCCAAATTCTAATTTTAAAACTACATTAAATCTTCAATATTTCTTATTTCCCTAAATTTTACAACTCCTTTGAGAAAAACTATTTCCTCAAAAATACCCCAAAATCACCCAAAAATTTACAAAACACCCCATAACATAGATTCATGTTTTGAGCATAGAGTTTTTGGATTGCTTGAAACGTGAACGAGATATTTCCATTAAACCCATGTTAAGTCTCAGCCCCCATCAAGCAACCACTTGCCATTTCCCCGAGGGTGGCCGCCTGCTCCTGGTTTTGATAGGAGTGGGTTACAGGTAGGACCCGTTGGTTTTCTATCACGCTATCTAGCTATCGAGCACGCTTCTAGTTAGTCCAGTCCCTGAACTCTCTCTTTACCCCGCCCTATATAGGGTCTGAACCCAGCGGGGTTCCAGTCCCTATGCGCGGGGGTAAGAGAGAGTTCAGGGACTGGACTAGCTTCTAGTATGAACTTGGCTAGGTGATTGCACCTCCACTATAAATGTAATCTACTACATAACTTGCTTTGCATTGGAGAGACAGGAAGAAGACCGTAGGAGATCGTTTCCGCGAACATTTGAGAGAGGTTAAAGTGCTAGCCGGATTCTTTTGCAATTGAGTGCTACTACGATTAAAAAAAAATCACTTTATCTTTTCTCTTGAGATTTCGAAAGTATACTTGATAAATACTTACCATGCCTGGTTGTCGTAATACTTCCAATGCGAGAGCGGGAATTTCTCTGCATAATTCCCCAAAAAGCGGCAGCCTTCTTCTTGCTCAATGGAAGAGATTCGTCTCAGGGGCACCCAACGGATCGTTTCGGTGAAATGTTAGGAAGGCCTATAATCGCCTCAGATATTCGGATTAAAGTTTGGAGTTTTCTTTAGGGAAATATCATCTCGAACTTTCTTATTATGGAAAATTAATGCCTATTATTTTCGGAGAGATAAAAATTTCGTTTTGGGTACAAAATAAGGTCAGCTAGGATTTTCGGAAAGGAAAAATCAGCAAGGAAGAGCTGAGGTTTTCGGGAAATGACTAAAAAAGCCCTAATCTAAGTCTAAAGTTCCGAACAGATATAAATTTTATAGCGCAGCTTAGAATTAATTTATAGATCTTTAAAAGCACACCAGACAGCCTAAAATTTGGGAGAAAACCGTCGTTGGGTGCCCCTGTCGTCTCCACACGCAGGGCAAACTTCAGTCCCACCGGCCGCTTTGTTGTTTGCTCCGACCATTCAAAACAATCTTCCGTGAAGTTCACGGAAGATTGTTTTGCCAGGTCGCTTCATGTTGAAGGCTCGAGGTTCAGTTCCTACAATATGGATAAAGAACGAGAGACCGAATACTTCCCCTTCTTCGCGCGACCGTCGAACGGTGAGTAAATTTCGCGGGTGTTTTTTTATAATTTGTAAACAATCGAATGCATATTTCAGCAGTTTATAAATTAATTTATTGTTATGGTTCGATTATCGTTACGCAGGAAACGTTTTTAGGATTACAAGATTTCATAATTATATGTAGTTTCGAGGTACATTTCGGTATGTTTGCTTGTTTTCAGCGGAGTAAGGTCCCGTTTACACGAGCGCGGTTTCATTTGTAACCGTATCGCTTTGTATACGGCTACACCTTCCGTTTACACGGGGACGATGTATAACCGTGTACTTTTGAAAACGCTGTCCAAAGTGGAGCGTTTTCAAAACGATACGGTTACGAGTGCCGTGTAAACGGGGTAACCGTGTAGATTTGAAAACGATTGGTTTTTGGCGCGAAAAAATGGTGAACGCAGCGCTTCAAGGTATTACTGATCGTGTCCAGATCCCATCCTGTCACGACCATGACGTAACAGCACCGATGGAAACGAAAAATCGTTTTCGTGTAAACGCTTTGTATCCGTGCATGTACTTTTGAATACGGTTACGAAATCATGTAACCGTGTAGATTTGAAACCGCTGATTTTTCGCACCTCTCGCTTCCATGCTTCAGGCACATGTTTTACATTTGAAATGTTTTTCTTCTGTAGATGTCAAGGACGATAAACGAACTTCTCTCCCCGCATGACAATGCCGCCCAATCTATGGAGATAGATGAGGTGGGTGTAGACTTTTTAAAAACACATTTTTGTAAATTATTTATTTCAATTGTGTCAATCATGGGAAATTATTTTATGTTTTAATGTAAAAAAAAGCCGAAAAGAAAACATGAAATTTTGATCATAGTCGCGGCACTTTAAAAACAACGACAAAGACGCCTCTAAACAGTTTTAATATTCCCGGTCATTCTTTTGAAAACATGGTTGTTTGCGGTCTTTACAGCCTTTCCCGGCAAGGCAATTACAACCCTAAAAGTTCCAAAACTTCAAAACACTGAATTTATCTTTCAAATCGGCTTGGTTCCTCATGGGATCAACGAAACACCCCTCTGTAACAGACCTGGTGAAACCCGACCTGGTGGGCGAGTTATTTTGCCCTCCCTGGTGGAATTTTGACCTCCCTGCTGATTATATAAAAAATCCCTGGTCAATTTTATTTCTCCCTGGTGTATAACTAGTTTCCCTGGTGAGGCGTGTTCCCCTGCCAGAAAGAAATCACGAGTTTTGAATTTAACAGAAAAGTTACAGAAATATTCATGTTTTTACGTTCGCTTTTGGCTGCCTGCTTTCATATCAAACTACCTTCGTATCAAACGCACGAAATGCAGTCTCAGACAACCTAATCTTTCAAAATTTCCTGGGAGGGAAGCCCCCGGACCCCGTAGTAACACCCCTGTAATTCACAAGGACAGAATACTACTCGGATGAACCAAAAATCCAAATGAAAAACATTGGGTAGAGCGGTGCGTAGATAGCGTAAAAATGAACTCGACAAGAATTTCTGACTACAACGTAAACAGAGTCTGTTTAAAGGTCAAATGCAACGAAATTTGGCATTTTTTTCTTTTGTCGCGAAAACCGTTCTTTATATTAGCATCAATCATACTCAACCCTCAAAAGCTGGTTTGGGCGATTTGTGGCGCTTATAAGGCACGAAATTCGATAATTTCCGAGAATTTCCGACGGCTTAACGAAAACGAACCAGGAATGACCGCGCTTGGAATGGAAACGAATTTGCTGTTTTTGTGATGTCATATGTGGTGAGCTTGTTTTCACGCGCGTGTTTTCGCGCGTGTTTTCAGCAACGTGTGAAGGTCGATGCGAAGAAGCTTTTACTGAATTTCTCACATTATATTGCTCTCTTATCATTGACACGTGAATGGAGAACTACGCAGTGGAATTAAAGAACTTGCATTTCTTCAAAAAGGCGAGTGCTCATTTGATTTTAACCGACAGAATTTGAGTTTGTTGTTGTTTTGGAAATCCTGAGTTTCACCGCCCGCGCTAGCTAGCTTACCGTTTTCAAATTACAATCTCCGTGTTTAGAATCAATTCCTTAGTTTTAATCATTTGCTTTTCGTTTCTCCTTTTTACTAAACAAACCTTCCGTTAAGTTTCATTCAAGAAAGAACCTAGTGATACCGGTAGTCCCGGCAGAAAATAATTCTCGACAAGTATAAATTTATAGTTGCGCCGTACGTTGAAATTGAATGCAAGCTTGAATTGAGTTTGGCGAGGCTTCGCATAAAATGAAAATTGTAAATTGCCACCCGACCGAATGCAAAAATTAGATTAACACGGGAAATGAAATTGTAGAAAACTGAGGAAACAGTTTTACTCGAAAAATGCTTTGAAGAGTATTGAAGAATGAAGATTGTCCTAAAACTTGCCGGTTGCGACTTTGAATGGTTTTTGTGTTAATTTGAAATAGCTTCTCATTTCAGCTGCTTTTAGTGGTGAAATTCTGTTCGAGGCAACATCGTCTGTTCTTCGCAGCTACGTACCTTTCTGTAATTACATATTTCGGTATAAGAAATTAATCGTCCGAGTTTCTTGTTATTTGGATTCATTAACTTAAGTTTTATTTCTTCGGTAGTGTTTATAGCGACCTTGCGTTAATAAAAACAGATTTTCAAGATTTCTAGCATCACAGAACCATGCACGTAGGAAACAAATAAAAACGTTATTTGCCGGCCTTTTTATTGTAGGCTCAGATTAGAAAAGTAGTTTGTGGATCTGTCAAATCAAACCTGATACAAGAAAGTTTGCGACTTTATACCTTTAGCTTTCTGCGTTTCGCAAAGGCTGAACGTCGTGAACGACCGCATTCCGTGTTCGTCGTGCTTTTTGAAGGACATTCTTGGTCAATACTTCGCTTTATTATATGGCAAACTGGTCCACGATGAAAAGGAACATTCTGATTGGTTCCCTGAGCGGTCCGAATTTTGCAATACGGACCGCAAAGATGGACCGCTCACAAACTCATTTCGCCAAATTCCTTTTATGAAACATTGAACAAAAGAAAACTGTTTTCTATTAAGAAGAAAATTTTTTCCTCATGTCTGGCGGACAATTTTGGTTAAACTTTTCACAAAGTGGCCTGAAAAATGCAAGAATATGCTTAGCGTTGGCGCGCGCGCGTTAGCCGAGAATGGTTGCACTAATTTCTCAGCAAATTTTTTAAAAAGCCATTATAATAAAAACTTTATTGAACTAGCTTGTTCGGTCCGTATTGGGAAATATTGGTCTCGTTCTTTTTTTGCAAGTTTATGGACCTCGCCTTCGGCTCGGTCCATAAACTTGCAAAAAAGAACTCGACCAATATTTTCCCAATACGGACCTCACGCTAGTTCAATAACATCTATTTATTCCATAGTTGAAAATGGTCGGTAAAGCATCAGCTTTCAGTCGAAGTCTTCGTGGCTTGAACTGAGATCCCAGGTGTGCCCTAACTCAAGATTCTGCTCGAAGCTTCCAGGGGAGAAATGCACGGAGCAAAGACGAGATGCTGCAGTTGGCGTGAAATCTTTCCTTTTCATTAATCTCACCCATTCCTTGCATCTCTTCTCGTCTTTAGGGAATGTAAAAAAGCTTACGCCTGATTTTGAACAGTTACTACAGTTAAAAGCAGCACAAAACACCATACTTGTTGATGTTTTGAAACTGCAGAATTTTGTAATTCTCGCTCTTCTCGCGGACTCGCGCGTGTATGTGACGTCATATGTGGTGAGCTTCCCATTTCCGATAATTTTCCGAAGTTTGCCCGAACGCTTCCGTTTGCTGAAGCGGAAAAAAAGGCGGTTTTGAAAGTCGAATATCTCGACGACGTTTTGTCCAAATCGTTTCAAACTTAAGAATATGATTATTCATAATATTCCCTATTATTTCGACTTAAAACTAATCTTTCTAAAATTTTGTTGCATTTGACCTTTAATAGACAAAGTTCAGTGTTCCATAAGTTCAACTGAGCTAGCAGACAGTGCACGTGCATGCACCTGGCGACATATCACGGTAAAACTAATCATTACAAGCAATAACTGGCAGTAACATAAATCAACAATGATATTAGAGCGGTTTTCAGTTGAGTGTCGTGAAACCAAAACCAAAGTAATTACAATGGCCAATCACAATAAACGCAAACAACACATTGAACCAATGAGAACTCAAAGCAAATACATGTAACCGGCTCCAAGCGCGGGAAAACGCGTGTGACCAAGTCGCGATTGGTTTTGGTTTTGCATCTGATTGGTTGAGAAGGTGGCGCGAGTTTTTTATACCAATCATAGAGCGTAGTAAAGCAAAACCAAAACAATTCAGCGATTAGTTACGATTATGACAGTCAGTTGAAAACCGCTCTATAAATCCGCACTTACTTAAATTACATAGAAAGGTATTAAACTATGACGGCCAATACTTTGAAAACTTAATGACTGATTAAGTCCGTAATTGAAGATATAAATCCTATCCTAGCAAGGATAACGTAACAGTGTTCCGAGCATACGACCCCCGGGGAGACTCCCATATAAAAGTGACGGGGATGCTCGTCGTCTCGTTCAGGGGTCTAAATTACGGATTTTGGTCTCACTTAGGGTGTTCAGGACGAAACGCCGATATTTTTAGCCATCAAGGTATCGTTAATTGCACGGGAAGAAATAATACAAAAACACCGTCATACTGTGTACCGGAGATGATTGCAACTTAATTAAAGTCACTATAACTCTTGTTTGTCTGTCTTTTTTAGAATGGTCTCCTGTAGGGGTTTAATTCAAAATTACCGACGAGCATCCCCGTTCCTTTCATAAGGGAGTCCCCCCCCACCCCGGGCATACGACACACTTGATAGCTAACAATATGAATTTTATTAACCAAGAGACTAGTATTAACTTATTGTCGCACATTATATTAAATTGCTGACCACATTCAGAAAACGTTCAGTTACATTTCTTCTGCTAATAATAATAATAACTTTATTAAAGTGTCAAGAATTATAGCAGTTGCCCACTAAGTAAGGACACTGTAAAATAACATTAAACTAAAACTATAAATCTTACATTTTCCTCCTCCCCTAAACTAAAATTCAATCTAAAAATGATAACTATTAACAGCAAGACAAACAATATCATCTGCTTTGAATAATGAGAAATCTAAAAGCCGTACACCAATGAGACAAACAATCTCCTGACTCCTCTACCCTGGAGTGTGTTTTACTCCTTTAGTTTCCTTTCTTCTCTCCCTCGGAACTGCTGTCTTGTTTCTTTGGATCTTTTCCCTCAGCGACTACCAACTTTTTCTTTAGCGCCAAGAGAATGGCTTCTTCAGCGTCCACTGTTTCCTTTAGCTTGCGTACCTTATCGCCCTAAAAAAAAACCTCATCAGTAGAAATCAGGGCGCTGGAATGGATGGGCGGTGAAACGACCACTGCGCTCTTGTGCGATGTTTGATGCGGAGTGAGACTGGGTTTGAGCGCCCTCGAGAGCGCTCGCGTTCAAAACATGTCGGCAAATGAAGTTCAATAGCTGATGCAGAAAAGGGATTGCCACAAGAGAACGGTACGGGATCTCCACTTAGTTTTTGTAGAATGAACATGTCAACATGTTGGTAAGGCTGTAAGCAATAAAGAACGGGTTCAATATGTAAAATCAACAACGATTTTATTTAAAATACGTCGAGCTACTTCGAAACGCGTTGCTCTTTTAGTGTGGGCGCGAAAAGACAGATGTTGATTGCCTACGATCTAAACCAGGGCGCTGGAATGGATGGGCGGTGAAACGACCACTGCCCTCTTGTGCGATGTTTGATGCGGAGCGAGACTGGGCCGCCAAGCGCGCTCGAGAGCGCTCGACTTCAAAACATGTCGCCAAATAAGGTTCAATAGCTGATGCAGAAAAGAGATTGCTACAAGAGAACGGTACGGGATTTCCACTTAGCTTTTGTACAATGAACATGTCAACATGTTGGTAAAGCTGTAAGCAATAAAGAATGGGTTCAATATGTAAAACCAACAACGATTTTATTTAAAATAAGTCGAGCTGCTTCGAAACGCGTTGCTCTTTTAGTGTGGGCGTACGGTGAATTTGGTCATTTGACGTTGTTGTTTTTGCAGAGAACGGCTAAGAAATGTACCAATATGTAAAACGCAAATGCAGAGCCATTATACGGCTAATTAAACCTATTGTTCACGTTCTCGTACAATGGCTCTGCATTTGCGTTTTACATATTGGTACATTTCTTTGCCGTCCGGTCTGCAAAACAACAACGTCAAATGACCAATGTCACCTTATAATTATTATTATGAGAGAACAACTGTGCACTGACGTCTATAGCGTGTAACTCAAAAAGTTCAAAAAAGTTCAAAATGAAATTTACACCGATGAAAAAGCGAAGGTTGCTCTATGCATACGCCGAAAATTATCGTTTTGTTTGGTTTAGATCGCAGGCAATTAACGTCTGTCTTTTCGCGCCCACACTGAAAGAGCAACGCGTTTCGAAGCAGCTCGACTTATTTTAAATAAAATCGTTGTTGATTTTACATATTGAACCCATTATTTATTGCTTACAGCTTTACCAACATGTTGACATGTTCATTGTACAAAAGCTAAGTGGAAATCCCGTACCGTTCTCTTGTAGCAATCCCTTTTCTGCATCAGCTATTGAACTTCATTTGCCGACATGTTTTGAAGTCGAGCGCGCTCGACCCAGTCTTGCTCCGCATCAAACATCGCACAAGAGCGCACTGGTCGTTTCACCGCCCATCCATTCCAGCGCCCTGGTAGAAATACAATACAGTGGTGTTGGCATCAGAACCAACAAAATTCAGCGGTTTCTTCGCCAAATTCATTCATCACAAGAGAAAGGAAGGAGAGCATTAGAAGTTAGCGGTAGGAAGTCTATCCTGAAACAGTTTATTAACAATCAAGATAAGAGTGCAAATACACGTCGACATCGAAGAGGAACGCCTAACACATTTTGACACAAGAAAAACTCTTAAATTTAATTATAGCCGAATCTGGGTATGTATGCTACAGCGACATATTATCAGTCTCGTTTGGTAGCCTGCGAGCAGGCTCTCATTCGCGCGATGAGCGCAGAGCCGCGCGATGAGCGCGGAGCGTTCGAGCGCGGAACGCGAGGGAGTGGGACGAGAAATTGTTCGACGCCAAGGACATAATGAACTGCTGTCTGATTATGCCAATGACATGCATGAATTGTTCAGTGGATTACAAATAGCAGAGGTGGACAAGGTGACATACTTCACAGAAGGTCTGTTATCACCCATAAAGTTGAAAGTGTTGGAGCGAATGCCAGGAACACTGCTGGAGGCAGAGGAACTTGCGCGGACTTTTGACTCCATTTCCAAGCGAGTAAACCAAACAAAAGAAAGTGACCAAGTAGAGAGATTAATCACAGCACTTATGGTTAATGGAAAAGTACCAACAATAGAAGTAGGTACCAGTAGCCCATCAAGTTCCAGTCAACAGCAATCCTTACACGCGCAAATGGAAACATTAACAAAGAAATTCGACAATCTTATGACTCCAACACCCAAAGCGGACAATGTTGCGGCATATTTCGAACCAGGAAAGGACGAACAACGTAAACTTATGGAACTTGTCCACGACCTGAGAAAAGAATTTCAAACCTTAAACCGACGCGTGGATGCACGTATTGATGGCCTCGTTCAAAGACAACCGGATACAAGACCCAACCAGCAACGATCACGGGATAGAAGACCTGTCTGTTTTTACTGTGGAGCGGCTGGTCACCTCCAAATTAGCTGTCCAGAGCGACATTCGTACGAGCGAGGACCAGTACCCAGGAACGCGCTGCAACCATTGCCGAACATGGAACGTAATCGTTACCAGCCGGGCTTCCAGCCCCGACAGCGAGCCTTTTATAGTTACGACAATGGCGAGTGGGAGTACTATTCTGAATACAAACCAGACGAAGAGCCATATCTGCCTCGCTCGCGGGGATAATTTAGAACGGGGCGCTCGCTCGCCCGGTTTAATCGCGCTTCGCGCTCTCGCGAAAAGCCTGTGGAGGAGGCAGGAGCCATATGACCAGCCAGCGGAATGGGACAACTTTTATGACTATGAACCAGAAGAGGAATATTATAGCCAACCCGTAGAATGGAAACCAGTCAACTCAAAAATAAATCAGTATCAACAACCCACGGATAATAGCGGAGTGGTCGCCGCTGCCCAGTTTATGGAAACAAATGATGACAGTTCCCCACCATGTAACACCAAAGAACTGCCATGCTTAGCTCTGTACAGCCTGGTGCCATTGACTGAAGTCGATGACCAGTGCGCTGACGCTGAAGAAGAGTTTAATGAAATGGAAACCACTGACCAGTTCATGGAACCAGATACGATGGGCATCCTCCGCCTTTAGCACAAAATGCATCCAAGTTGGTAAAGACTGCGAGTGGCGAAAATTTGCCTATTCAAGGAATATTACGTACAACTATTACCATAGCAGGCGGTAACTACCCCTGTGAATTTAGATGTTAACGCTGTGCTTTTTCTGATGATTTTAATTTTTAATTGCTTGACCCAGGAGGGTTTCAAGCTAAGGTCGGAGGAATGTGAGGGGAGAAAATGAGACTCTCTAGTTTTATTTTGTGGATTCGTTTTGCTGTGGTAGAAATATAAAATCCAGCGTAAAAGTAATTTATTTAGCTAATAAGCGTCAGTCTGTAACTGTAACCTGCACAAAGCTGTGATTCACCTGTGTGTTGTTGAAGGTAATTAATGTTTTAGGGATTGTTTTAGTTTTGTCCAATGAGACTTTAGGAGTGTTTGTTTATGTTTCCTAAATAGCGTCTTTTGGCTATGATCTAATATGTATCGCGTCATTGGCTTGGCCTTAAGTAGAATTGCATTGTAAAATATTCTTTGGTTGCATTCTTGAGAGTAAAGTGTGCTTTGCTGGAGAAGTTCTGACTGTTTTACTTGTCACAAAGATGGAGTTTCTGTAACAGATCTCGGCCTTCCCGCTGCCAATGAGTAATCCCCAGATGGAGTAGTCCTTTAGCCCGGACGACTAGAAAACCTATTACGACAATGGAACTGGCAGTAAACTCTACGTTAGAGAACGCGTGACGAACCCAAAAACTCCCCGATAAATTCTGCGTGGGAGTATAACTTAGCCCTTGATTTATCGTTTACCTAAAAACATTAAAGTGATCCTTTTCAACAAGCGCCACAAACGTATCCTGTTGTATAATCCACACCCGCTCCAGCATTTGCTGACCGACTTTCCATGTTCTTTAGAGCTCCTTCGTAGACATATTTTATGTAATAATGATTGTTATGTAGATTCGCTAAGGGATGCCAGATTACAATGGATTCATCCCAACCTGATAAAGACCCGTTTCGTTCACAACATTATATCAACAAGTCATCAAGTAAACAGTGACACACGCGCAAGACAACATAATCTCACAAGTATTTTCATGAGGTCGACAGTAAAATCACCCCTCCCGCGCACATGTTTTTTTAGCCTATATATCACAGTTTTGCCTTTTCGCAATTACAATGTATTCAGCCCCAACCTTATATCCCTCTATGGAAACTCTTTCTTCAAGTAAAACTAATACACTTATATTTCAGCTCCAACAACAGCAACACTATACAAACTCGAAAAACATCCTTGAGAGAAAGCACAAACCTCTTGCGCTAAAACAACGACAATTCTACGAATGTCACGAACCGTGTAGGATCGTGTAGGAGAATAAATGTTTGGCCTGTCAACTTTTTTTTATACAAACCATGTACCAGAAAGCTCTTATCAGACATTCCTGAGATTCCTGTGCTAACAATAAATGTTAACAATAGATGTTAACAATGGAAATGTTAACAATGGAACAATAGAAATATGACAAGAATGCATCGATCGACCCTATTACTCTTGAGTCACGTGACTTCGTCACGATGACACGAGTAAAAAATGGCGCGCAGCAGGCTGGAAAAGTCCGTTTTCCGACTGACTGACAAAATCACCAAAACGCGAAAAACGGACTTTGAGAAAGTCTCGGTTTGACAGTATACTAAGAATTGTTGTTGTTACATGATACAAGATCGAGCCTTCTTCTGGATAAACTAAATTGGGACACGTTGTCTAAACGTCGCGAGTTTAAACAATGCACAAACTTAAACCTGCCCCAGCCATCGCGTCAAGAGCTGTTCACTCCCCGCTGCGCAGAATATTATTTCGCTTGAGTATTATTTTTAGTTAGTAAAGGGGGTTTCCTAGATAAGCCTAGAAAGGCTTCTGAGACTTCCTGCTCAATATTGTAACATCAGTGATGAGATCGAAACTGTAAATAATAATACTTGATTTTGGGCAAATAAAGAATTGAATTGAATTGAATTGAATTGAACACCATTTGAGAAACCTAGATGGTAAATTCGCTTTTCGCTTTGCCCAAGCCACACACCAACTATTTAAAACGTAGTTCCAGTTTATATAGTGGGCCCTCCTGTGGAATAATCCGGGGAATTGTCTACCCCAAGAAGTGAGAGGTACTGGCTCTCTTGGGAAATTTAAAATGAAAATATGAAAATCTGATATATCGGATTCCCACACGGCAATCATGTAAAAAACAGTATTGAAGCATTGTTTCTTTTTTTTTTTAATTTGGACTGATGATTTATTTTGTTTATCGTGTTTTATTATGTATGTATGTACAGTGCATCCGTCTTACATTGGTCGATTGGCGTGGTGCGGCCAAAGCAGGCGGTGATCAGAGCAAACATGCTTTTGACAGGACATGTTTGTTTGGGATACAGTCCTGTCAAGTGATGCCCAGGATTCTTCTGAGGCAGAACAGGTGAAAGGAGATGAGACGGAGCTCCTGTCGGGCGTGACCATGTGTCGCTGCCATACAACAGCATGCTAAGTACACGGGTTTGGTACACACCTTCATCTTGGTGTTGGTAGTCAGCATGGTGTTCTTCCAAACCCCTGTAGAGAGGCGCATCATCACCGTCGTCGCGATAAAAACATGTCGGGGACATATTTCTGAGAGGGTCCTGAAGGAGGGGTATGAATCGGTCGTGACTAGAATGGATAGCCCAAAAGATCCCATTTCCCAGCCTAATTTCTGCCCAAATCCCAGTCCCATTAGTGCGATTCATAGAAAATCCCAGTGTATGAAACAGCAGCTGTCAAAAGTTGTTCTTTTCACGGGCTTTTTATGTGTCTTCAGATGTCTCAAAAGTTCAAGCGAATGCAACAGATCCGTACAATCCTTTGATGGGCAGTGTCTGTAGTTAAGAAGTGGTTAAAAACACCACAAATGTTCGCAATTATAAGCTAAATTTGCAGCCTTAGATTATCAATAGGTAAACAAATTTATACAGGACTGAAACAGACGTGAATTGATAAACATTAAATAATTATTTGCTGATAAGTACTCTATTCACACTCATTCTGTTAAGGGGGGATTGTACCTGAATTTCAATGAAATTTTAAGAGGTTTTAAGAAGGGATAGAAGGAAAAAAAAAAAGTTTGGAACACCAACAGACAGTTGATACCCACGCGGGTGCTCTTGCGTGGTTATCAACTGTCGTCAATTGTCAATCTACTAATTTTTAACTTCAAATTCTAATTTTAAAACTACATTAAATCTTCAATATTTCTTATTTCCCTAAATTTTACAACTCCTTTGAGAAAAACTATTTCCTCCCCAAAATACCCAAAAATCACCCAAAAATTTACAAAACACCCCATAACATAGATTCATGGGATGAGTGGAGAGTTTTTGGATTGCTTGAAACGCGAACGAGATATTTCCATTAAACCCATGTTAAGTGGCGGAAAAATGGCATTCAGGTAGAATCCCGCCTTAAGGACGGATCACGGATACTGAGGAATGCTCACATGTATCCTGACATACTGTATTTTCTCGATTAAACGCCGGAGGCGTTTAGTTAAAACCCTGCCTGTCCAGCAGGCGTTTATCCATGGGCCGGCATTTTTTAAATACGAATATTTTTCATCATTTTGTTTGACACCCTCATTTTCCTCCTGATTTTACATAAAGTGCAAAATTTAGCGAAACATTCTAACAAAAACACCCATTGTTTTGGAATAATTTTGTATGGATTTTTGCTTGTTTCTGTTGTCACGAGGAAATAGTGAAATCCAAGATAGCGGATTTAATGACGTTATATGATGTCATTATCTTATCTTCTGTTATCTTGTAGAGCAAGCTTTGGGTTATCGACTTAAGGCAGGGGCGGATTCAGGGGAGGGGTTAAGGGGTTGCAATCCCCCCTTTGAGTAGTACTTTAAAATAGAATAAAATTATTGTTTTATACGCAGTTGTTTCACTTGACCTCACTTCCACCGATTGACTGATTGTAAAATTAGGGAAAAGATAATCTACATTTCGGTCTCTATCTAAAAGCGAAAATATAAATGAAACGTTTTCTGATCATGAAAACACGCGTTCTAAATGTCATCAGAATAATAATAACTAAAATTCCCAGAAACAGGGAATGTAGAAATTTTTGGTTTTCTGGTTGAGAATTAAGGTAAACTCCAGAGTTTATATATTGACTTCACAAACGCTTTTCGAGTCTCAGGAATGTAAGAAATGGCGTTTTAGAGGGTAAAATAAAAATATATTCCGGGGAATCAGTTCGCGGACCCCCCTAGAAGCTCGTGCCTACCGCGCTCATTCCACGCCTTCGGCGTGACAAGAATAAAGGTGTACAACCCCCCTTTCAAAAAATCCTGCATCCGCCCCTGTAAGGCATAATAATCGATATGTATTATAATAACGAAAGCCCAAGGAGGGTGGGGTATATCTTTGGAAGTATGTCCGAGCAGAAAAATGCTCTGAGTGAGTCGTTAAGGGTCATAAGATTTCATAAACGAAGTACGCTGTTTTCGTTTAAAACTTGTTCTGAATCAAAAATATTATTTTATTGAGAGTTAACCTGATGCCCTGTGTAATTTATCTAGCCATGTTTCCCATTCCCAATTTGTGTTTGTGATTCCCAGTCCCAGTGTTCTCATTTTCCCAGTGAAAAAATAGGCCAATCCCAGTTCCATTTTACCCCTTCAGGGCCCTCTTCTAAGGGCTTCCCAGATAGAAACGAGGGGGGAGGAAAACAAAATACAGCAATAATTCCAGCCGTCTCCTCTCCTAATCTGCTCCACGAATCGGCAGGACAAAGCCCTTATTTTTATTTCATATTTTTTTACCTTTGTTGCACTCGAACAAATTTGGTGTCGTTTTCTTTAACGAGTAAAAATTTACTCTTGAAAACAAATTGTTCTCAACTCAAAACTAAACTCGATACTCTGAGCGCTCAAATTAGAAGTGAAGCGCATACCCTATTAGAACAGGAGGCGCTTTTTGGGATGGTGTCTATTTCAAAAATCTCCTTCAAACTGAGCAGCCTGGCTGGCGGCTACTTTGGGGCCTCACGCCAAAAGGGCCGTTTATTTGGTAGGTGGGCACTAAATAGATTAACCGTACAATGAAATTCCCTGGGCGCTTGTGCCGTGAGCGAGGGAGGAGACGCGCGAGGTGAAAACATAGCGTGCTCGTCCCTCGCGCGTCTCCTTCCTCGCGTGTCTCTTCCCTCGCGCGCGCTCCTCCACCTTACGCTCTATATTACTCCTGTGCCTGCTGCGCACTCAGGGACGAGGTTGTTTTGAGGTTCGACTGCGAGAAATTTAACGCGCGCACTCGGATCGTTTATAAGCACACAATGTGTGTTTATTTTCTCTAAAAAGTCTATCGTTATACGCAACGTCTTTTTCATAACTCTTCCACTCCATAAACATCTTATTGTCTTCTGACAATTCCATCCCGCGAGATCTCGTTCTTAAAAAACACTCACGAATTTAATGGGCTACATTCAGTGGGTTAACACTCTATGGGTTAACACTTTATGGTCTAAGGTACTAATCAATAAGTACTGGGGGAGAGGGGGTGGCTGAAGAATTTGGAAAAATGGCCCCTTGGCTTGGGTCTTTGTTGTCCGACGGCTATGCCATGCTGATGAGGCCTAACAAGGCCGAAACAGCTGTCCATGGTTGCCACTGCCCTAGCCTCCGTCGCAGACGGACTTGACCGCCGGTAATGTCCGTCTGCGAATTAGTGCACAAATCCTTGTTCTAACGACGTAACGAAATACCGGAAGAGCCTTTCGAAATCCCCTTTATTCTGATTGGCTATGGTAAAAGGGGTGACAGGCCTGTTCGAAGTTCGTGACATTTGCCGTTCTCTATTGAATTCGGTCTCCTGACCTACTTTGCCCTTCAAGAGTGTTTCTAACGGGCAAGATACGTTGTATTATGAGGAGGATTTTGAAGTAGAATAGCTATAGAGCCTTCGACTGTGTTCACTCTAGCAAATTTTAAGAGGTCGCGTTTGGTCTCCTGTCGGGCAAACAGATATTTACAACGCGTTAGTTTAGACAACAAACACTCGGCAAACCGAACAAGGTAGTTCCCATTTAAAACCTGCTGAATAGTTTCTGGGTCTTCCAAGTCCGTCATATCATATTGTTGAAATATATAAACTTGGTCCTCCATCAGCGATCGTAAAGGTGAAATCACAACAATAACACTCGATCATATATCAGCGACTGCGACAATCGGGAGACACTGAAAGATCAACGACTTTCCAAAACCCGTGGGTAAATTGATAAACACGTTTTTCCCCTGGAAGAAAAATTTGATCGCTTCTCGTTGTTCTGGGAGTAGCTCCGTTAATTCAAACTGAGCTTTCTCTGACCGCTTCGAAAGCTGCACTCCATTATATCTTCAGTGATTTTTTTAATACTGTACTATTTTTAGGCTCGCTTTCCGCTAGCTTCCGGTCCTAGCTCGCGTGAAATTCTCTTAGCCAATCACAACCAAAATCATAGCTAATTGAACAATAGCTTTATGTAAAGGCAAATCACAGACAAGTACTCAGATCCAGGTACGTCGTTGGGGGTCTAGAACAAGGATTTGTGCACTAATTCGCAGACGGACATTACCGGCGGTCAAGTCCGTCTGCGACGCAGGCTACCACTGCCCGGATGATTTGGCTGTGCGCATGCGTAAGGTAATGGCCATACCGCGGAAACCGCGGAGTTGGCAATCTCGTACCCAGAGTCAACGGTCTCCTCGGTCAGCGGTGGTCGTCGCCAGGTTAGACTCTGGGGAATGGAATAAATATCGAATTTTTGATTGGCTGTTCGTGTAACAAGAATGGCAGCGGAAGTGACTGTTATCCCAGATTTCTGGGATGAAAAATTCATTCCCCCAGAGTTCCACCTGGCGACGACCAATCGCTGACGGAGGAGACCGTGGACTTTGGGTACGAGATTGCGGAGTTGGTGTAGTAATGTGCTATCTGCAGTTTATAGTTTCCCACATTGTATGCAAGTCTGGATCCGCCATCTCAGTACCATCTAAAATGATTAAGTCACGTGACACTTAAGATAATCATTCCTTCTTCCAGTATAAAAGCCGGTGAGTTCTCAAAACTCAACGTGAGGTTTTGCTTGTTTGATGATCTCTCGAACATAATTCAAATCTTCCTCAGAACCTGTTTGGTTGATCTTAAGCCTACCAAGCTTTGGCAAGCGGATGACGTGTGGCACGATAGATGTTACTGCGTGATCCAGTGAATTGTCTGACAGGTTCAGTATCTCCAGATTACGAATGAATGGAAAGCTCTCCAGCAGACCACGCAAGTCAGGTTCATCCATATTTAACCTGCAAAGATATAACTCGTCCAAATTTGGAAAGAAGCGGAGGCTTTTGGTGAGTGGAGCAAGGCAACCTCTTGCGCGGAAATCAGTGAAACAGAGCTTGTACAAAGGAAATGTTTTGTTAAATCCACGAAACAGCGCCTCCATTTCCTCAGCTTGCAAAATGCTTCCATCCGCCCCAGTTAAATGGAGTGCATGTAAGGACGACATTTCAGGAAGTGACCGACCAAGAGTCGCGGCTACTGCTGGAGTCAGGCTTATTCCACTCAGTACCAGTCTCTCGAGAGTCTTGTGTGTGAAACCAGCAGCTGTGTTTACTTCCGCTGTGCAGCAATGTGCGTGACTCAGTGGCTTGCCATGTACGTTTAGTATCCTCAGATTAGGAATGAATCTTAAGTTCTCCAGCAAATGACACAAGTTATGTTCATTCATGTTCAACTTTCCAAGATACAACTCTCTCAAATTGGGAAAGAAGCGGAGGCTTTTGGTGAGTGGAGCAAGGCAACTGATTACGCTGAAACCACTGAAAGTAAGATTGCACAAAGGCAATGTTTTGCTAAATCCGCCAAACAGCGCCGCCATTTCCTCGAATTGCACAATGCTTCCATTCGCCCCAGTTAACTGGAGTGTTACTAAGGACGACATTTCAGGAAGTAACCGACCAAGCGTCGTGGCTACTGCTGGAGTCAGGCTTATTCCTTTCAGTACCAGTCTCTCGAGAGTCTTGTGTGTGAAACCAGCAGCTGTGTTTACTTCCGCTGTGCAGCAATGTGCGTGACTCAGTGGTTTGCCCGGTACCCTCAGTTCCTTCAGATTAGGAATGAATCTTAAGCTCTCCAGCAAATCACACAAGTTACGTTCATCCATATTCAACTCTTCGAGATCCAAAATACGCAAATTGGGAAAGAAGCGGAAGCTTTTGGTGAGTGGAGCAAGGCAACTGATTACGCTGAAACCACTGAAAGTAAGCTTGTCCAAAGGCAATATTTTGTTAAATCCGCCAAACAGCGCCTCCATTTCCTTGCCTTGCACATTGCTTCCACCCGCCCCAGTTAACTTGAGTGTTACTAAGGACGACAGTTCAGGAAGTGACTGACCAAGCGCCACGGCTACTGCTGGAGTCAGGCGTATTCCACTCAGCTCCAGTTGCTTGAGAGTCTTGTGTGTGATACTGGAAACCAGTGTGTCCACTGCTGCAGCACAGCAATTGATCAAGTTAAGGTGAATATCGCTGATGTTAAATCGTGGTAACAATTTGGCAAGCCGCACTGCCCCAGCTGATGTCAGGCGACAATCATGCCATTGGTCGAGGCCAATCTTCAAAGAGCACTTACTGAGGTTTACTACTTGGGCCAAAAGAGCACATAATATAGAGTCATCGCATCGCACGACTTCAATCATTTTCAAATGTTTACAATTTCTGATCAATCCACCGAGAGCTCGAGCTTTCCGTGTTTCGTTTCTTCCACAATACCGACATTCCAGAGATGTTAAGAATTTCAGACATGACTGTTCTGAACACAAACTTGCGGAGGGAGATTGAACACAAATGTCAGTAGCTTCTGTAAATAGTCTGAAATGCTCATCACACCACATCCTCAACTTTGTTATGTAAAACTGAAACTGACCATTACGAAAACAAAGGATGGAATTTAAAATGTCGAACTTTCTCATAAAGTCTCCAACTGTGAGAACTTCGAATTCTTAGTTATCCTCAGTGGGACATGCAGACAATCCAGAAACTCTACCAACTCATACGGCGTTGACATGTGGGATGTCAATGAGTTACTATAAAGGAAAATAACAGAATGTGTAACTTGAGTTAAATCTTTCAGCTTCGCCTTTTGTAGAAGTTCAGTAAGTTGTTTGGTAACAAGGACGATTCCACCGGTGCAATCAAAACAATGACTTAAGAGTTCAGCTTTGGAGTGAACTTCTTGAAAGGAATTATAAACCAATTTACTGAACCGTCTGTGCTTAGCAGTGACGTCACACAGTGGTACGTCTGTCTCGTTTTCTAGATCAGGTATTATCTTGGATAAATCCAGTGTTGGGTCAGAGATTCCAACTGATGTCAAGTGTTCAAAAACCTTCACTGCTCCATCGTCAGACAAACCACAAATAAACTGAAACACATTCTCCAAGGTCTCGCAATCTTCCAAGGTACGTGCGTGCTCTTCAATTCCACCAAGATTTCCTTCAGGGACACATCTGTAGGTGATGTACCACGCCGCTAAGAACTCTTGTATGCTCTTGTGAATAAAGGATACCATCCCTGCTGGTCGAAGATTTTCTGCGTACTCGGTAACTTGAAGTAGTCCAATAATGAGACTTTCTTCACAAAGGATGGCAGCGGACAGTTGATCATACTCAAACACATGATCGTCCTTCAGAAGACATTCCAAAGCCACCTTCCCGATTTCAGCGAGGATCACTTTGAAATCTTGTACTTTGCCAAAGCGAGCAGGAGACTGCTTCCCTTGGCTGTGATACAAAACATGTTGGACGATCTCCAAATACAATTTCGTTTTGGTTTCAGGAAAGTACTTCAACTTTCCCTGTTTCCACAGAGTGCAAAAGAAGAGAAGAAGTAACGGAACTCTAGCTAGGTCTTCCAGGTTTTTCGCTGAAAGATGACGCCTCAGCTCTTTTGCTTCTGTTTTACCACCAAGCATTCTCTTCATAAAGACCTTTCCGTCCTCTTCACTAAACCCGGTGATATTAGCATGCACGTCTTTAAATTCTCGTAGCTCGTCAGCTTGGGAGATTCGAGTCGTTATCAAGACACAACAGTTTCTCAGTTTCTTTCCTCGGAATATCTCGTAGATTTCAGAGTTGCTTCCGCAGCGATACTCGTCATAGCCATCAAACACCAGCAGAACTTTCTCTTGGTTTTTGGCGATATAACTCAGCAGGCCTTCCGTTAAGGCTTTCTCTTCTTCAGGAAAAATATTACAGTGACTTATGACATCTCTGAGGCTTTGGCATTTCGATACTTCTTTGAGATTAATAACAAGAACAAGCTCGAACTTCTTCAATGCATTTTTCTGGTTCTCTTCGTACTCGTCACATGATGTGTTTTCGTCTTCACTTGCTGTGTCATACTCATCACTTGCTGTGTCTTTATAATCTTGACTTGTTTCTTCATTATTTTCACTCGTGTCTGCATCATTTTCGAACCTCTCCAGTGCATCTCCCTGTTTGACTTCCGTCTTCTCGTCATCAAGTTCAGCCCAGTCCACAGCCAGTTTCTTAACAAAGGTGCTCTTCCCTATTCCAGTCTGCCCTTGCACGAGTATCCTGTTTGGTACATCTCCGTTCTTGTTTGGAGTAAAAACATCAGTGTAGTGAGTCAGCTCAGACTGTGATGACCCAGCTGGTGTTTGTTCCTCTTTCACCCAGGACAGTCGAGTGTAGATCTGATGAATGTCCACTGGAGATGCTTTGGACCACACAGAGGTGGGCACCTTAGCGGTTCTTTTGTAATGCTCTGCAAGTTTACTTCGACAGATTTTCACATCGAAAGGTTCCACAGGAGAAGCTTCTGATCAGAGAAAAAAAGAGAAATACGCAAGAATTAAAACCAACGACACAATTTGAAATGAAATGGAATCCTACAGTTTGGATTAATATTTCTTTCAGAAAATAGATGTACTGATATTTTGCGGGGTTTTTTTAGGGCGTAAAAACTACAACTAATACTGGAATTATGACATTCTCAGGCCCTCGCAAAGCTAGAGAGAAAGTGTTTCTTCTCTTTCTTCTTTTCTCTTTCTGATACCTGTGAGGGTATCTTGTATACGTACTAACAATTCAGGACGAGCACTATTAAATAAAGTACCAGTAACAAGTGTGTAAAGATACTAAATAGTAATTCTCCATATTGACTGTCATAATCCTTCTATCAGTACCAAGTTTAAAACAGTAATTCTCTCAACACCCATACAGTTATTTTAACCCTTTCAGTCCACAGATTGACAGATTGAATGATTAATTCTCCTTAAATTTGTCTGTTATTACTGCACAGATAGAGTGTAAATGAAGATATTTTGGCTTCTTAGCCCCTGGGGGAGGGGGATTTGGCGTGAATTTTATGCCCTATACCCCGGGGATTTAGTAGGTTTTTGTTTGATCGTGAAAACAAATCCCCGGGGGTGTCCCGGGGGTCAACCCCGGGAAAGCCAATGATAAGTGCATAAATTCACATTAGACGAGAAAATAAGGACGGGTTTCCTGTTTGCTACACACTGGAACTGGAAATTCAGCAATTGCTTCTGGATAGAAATGTAACCTGGCCTCATACTCGCCCTAGTCTCCAACGGCTCTAAGTCATTTACCCGTCTAATTTTACCGTCCTCAAATTCATATCAGACGGAATTTTGTCAGACGGAATTTCGTCTGAGACGAGTTTCCCGTCTTCTAATAAGAATTCGCTAATCACAGGTTGCAACCGAGATAAATAGCTAGCCGTGCGACATCCATCCGCATCAAAGCAATACTGAGTACATTACTATTTCGCCTTCATGAACAGAAGTCTTGAGAAAATCCGAAAGTCTGTGAATTGTATTAGCTATTTTGAAACGCCACCGGCGGTCCATGTCTTCTCAAATTCTTCTACCATCCATTTTGAGGCCACTTGGAAATTTATGGGTGTTTCTCCCTTTCATTTTCAGTTTCAAAGAGGTAATTTTCCGCACTAGGCCTTGGAAAGTTTGTACATACGTGCCACGATGGCCTATTTATACTCGATCGATGGATCCGCGATGACGCCAAACCCTCCCCTCTCCTAGGCGTTTTGCTCCACCTAACCCCACCCGATGCGTCTAACACCCCACCCTCCCCTCCTCCAACGCCGTTCCCATGGGTAAGTCAGGTGACCAGTACATATCGCGGACTCAACCTCACATGAATAATTTAATTTCTAAATTAATATGCATTTATTACATAAATTAATGATCACAGCCCATCGAGCGAGCGATCGAGTGCTAATTTGCATATCGTCTTCAACACCAACACTCGTTATTCACGAGTAAAAATGGACGGATAAATTTAAGACGGGAAACTCGTCATTCATATCAGACGAGTTTTCCATCTCAAGACGAGTTTCCTGTCTAAGACGGTTTTCCGTCTCTAATATGAATTCGATGCATCAAGAGAGAAATAGACCAGAAACAAGAACAAAACCCTTGTTTAGAGAAAGAAAATGGCGATCGAAACTTAGCCATAATTCGGTGTCATTTTCTAACGCTTCCAACAATTTTCTACTCTCATTTTCGAAATATAAATATTACAATCATCACGCTAACAGCTGATCATTTTTTACAAAAATCTGTAAGAGCATTTTTATTAGCAATATTCCGCTAAATGTAAATTAGGCGCTTCGATCGTGTTCTGAGCTGCCTAAGCGCAGTTCTCCAAAATTAAATATTTTGAAATCGTAACCATCGAGGTGCTCCATTTACCTTTCAAAATCTTTAATATCATCAAAAATTCTTCAACCGAGAAGTACATATACATGTATAGCTTTAATTTAATTAAATATTTTCATGTAAATCCTGAGAGATACACAAAATCGTCCGCAAAAAGTTCAGTGTTGTTTTTATTCAAAAACTGCCTTACAGATTTTCATGAAATTTCAACTACAGGTCGTCAAACTACCATACTTCAAAATATTATAAAATGGATGCAATGTTTCTGACTAGATTTCGAGAAAATCAGCCTTGTTTAAAACCAATTGGATGCCGAAATCGTTGCTATGGTAACCTCTGTTGCTTGGAAACCAGTGAAAAATAAAACTATCATCATATGTCATCATTATGGTGTAGTATGGCAAAGATCGAAGTTTGCCTTCTGATCAAATTTTGTTTTCAAACCTCTCACCACATCGCTAAAAAAAACTACAGAGAAGTTTGATAGCCAATAAGAAGATTGATCATTCAATCTGTCAATCTGTGGACTGAAAGGGTTAAAATAAATGTATGGCTGTTGGAAGACTAGAATTACTGTTTTAAACTTGGTACTGATAGGAGGATTATGACAGTCAATATGGAGACTGATTACTGTTTTCAAAACTCTCACCCCCAGTGCTAAAAAAAAAACTACATCAAGCCACCTTAATGTTAGTTATGGTAAATTGATGTCACCTGAATGACGATATCTTCTAGTTTATGATCTCCTTGCCTCCTTGATAATATTATTGGAGTTATTGTTAGGAGAAATGCTATGTATATCAGTGCCCAGAAAGCTAAAGGGCTACAGTACAACATGTTAAACCGTGAAAGGTATAAATATTTCTGGAATGTTGTTACTACCAATCGGAAGTGAAAGAGTAAATTGCAAGTCAGATTTCCTCTATTCACAATAATATTACACAATGAAGGTTGCGTATCTGTTTCCAGTACTAATAAAAATGTTCACAGTTATACTTCACTTACAGCTGTTTCGAGAAAGGTTATCGGAAAAAGCGCATGCGACAATCCCGAAAGATGTATTTATTTGACTTTTAAAATTAATTGATCATATCCCAGATTACCTTTCTGGATTGTCGCGTGCGCTTTTTTCCGACAACCTTTTTCGAAGCAGCTGTATATAGATGTAGAAACGATAAAATAGAATATAAAATAACAACTTAAATATCTACAGAGTAACATTTTAGGATTTACATAGGAAAAAATGCCTTGGAATGTTTAGTGTCTTTAAAAAACCTAATAATTAATTATTCTAGTTATAACATACAGGGCAAAATTACTGAATGCTGATTGGCTGAGACAGAGGGCATTTTTCATTAATTTTGGTTTGCCTGGGGCAAAATTACTTAATCCTGATTGGACGAGCAGCAAAATTCCTCGCTCCTAATTGGCTGAGCGCGCTGCACTCAGTTGGCTTCTTGACGGCGGGATTTTGAGCAGAATTTTCAAAACACAGCGCTCACGTTGTACGTCGCTTCGGAGTTTGACTTCAGTTTCCCGAGTTACAGTATTTGATGAAAAAGGAACGGAAACTGTGTGATAGCTTGAAACGAAATCCCGAAAGCTGAATCTCAGTGTTTCACTCGAAGCAACAGAAGATTATTTCAGTTGAAAACTAGAAAACTTGCATCAGCTAGACACTTGGCGAGTTTGCGACGAAATTCATTCATGGCTGCAAACTGACTTCTTCGCTTCACCTCTGTTAAATACGGGCTTCATCACTTGCAACCCAGAGTATAAAAGATCACAGAGTTTGTTCAAAGAAAGAAGAAGGTCAAATTAAACCGGATAAATTACGTTTGCTCACGGTTTTATCGATGTAGGATTGACATGTCAAGCAGCTCGCAGCAGAAAGCCGGCTTCAAAACATGCAAACAGGTGAATAAAATTACGTTTTACTAGGCTTGAGTGCAAGCTTGTTATTTTTTTTATTTTCACGACTTACATTTTTCTCTTAAGATTTACATAACAGTCAACGTTACCCTGTTCTGAACGTAAGGGTTTGCTTGATCTTCCTGTGATTCTGTGTGATTTTTGGAAGGAATATTTCCGTTCCGTTGGCTGAATTTAGCTTCGCGGCGCTTTGAAGGTTTTCCGAAAATTTTGCCCTCTATGTCATAAACAAGTAATCGCATGTTTCCTCGTAAAATTAAGGATTAATATCACTTGTGTTTTCAGAAGTTGCAGAAATTGCCCTCGTCGCTGCGCGACTCGGGCAATTTCTGCAACTTCTGAAAACACAAGTGATATTAATCCTTAATTTTACTCGGCCCCATGCGATTACCTATACTTACAGCATGGGTAACGATTTAATCTTACGGTTTTAGCACATGTCTGATAGGTAGCAATAAAATAAACATTTCAGCACGAACTAAACTTGTCAAACTAGCTACAAGATGAAAATTATACCTTGAAATGTTGAGCTTGTGTAGCGAGCACCTCAATGACAAAAGAAAATCTGTTTCATTTCTTACTAAATAATCAAAGGGAATTATTTTATAGTTGACCCACACTGGCACCATTTTGTGTTTAATAAAGTTACATTTCCCCATAAAAACGATCTATGTCAGCAACCTTTAATTAAAGGCTTGCAAGTAAAATACCGCCTGACTCATAGAAACAAACCGCCTGATCTTATGTAATGAATACAAAACTAACCTGGTTTGTTCTCCTTCATCCTTTGGCTTCTGACTTCTTGTTCCAGTTGTTTAACTTTGCCGCCCGTCTCAGAAACATCTTTCTCCAGTTGTCCCATTTTGTTGTCCGTGTTGGCAAAACCTTGTTCCAGTTGTTCCACTTTGTCATCTGTCTTGGCAAAACCTTGTTCCAGTTGTTCCATTTTGTTGCCCGTCTCAGAAACATCTTTCTCCAGTTGTTCCATTTTGTCATCTGTCTTGGCAAAACCTTGCTCCAGTTGTTTAACTTTGCCGCCCGTCTCAGAAACATCTTTCTCCAGTTGTTCCACTTTGTCATCTGTCTTGGCAGAACCTTGTTCCAGTTGTTCCACTTTGCCATCTGTCTTGGCAGAACCTTGTTCCAGTTGTTCCACTTTGTCATCTGTCTTGGCAAAACCTTGCTCCAGTTGTTTAACTTTGCCGCCCGTCTCAGAAACATCTTTCTCCAGTTGTTCCACTTTGTCATCTGTCTTGGCAAAACCTTGTTCCAGTTGTTTAACTTTGCCGCCCGTCTCAGAAACATCTTTCTCCAGTTGTCCCATTTTGTTGTCCGTGTTGGCAAAACCTTGTTCCAGTTGTTCCACTTTGTCATCTGTCTTGGCAAAACCTTGTTCCAGTTGTTCCATTTTGTTGCCCGTCTTAGAAACATCTTTCTCCAGTTGTTCCATTTTGTCATCTGTCTGGCAAAACCTTGCTCCAGTTGTTCCATTTTGTTGCCCGTCTCAAAAACATCTTTCTCAGTTGTTCCACTTTGTCATCTGTCTTGGCAGAACCTTGTTCCAGTTGTTCCACTTTGCCATCTGTCTTGGCAGAACCTTGTTCCAGTTGTTCCACTTTGTCATCTGTCTTGGCAAAACCTTGCTCCAGTTGTTTAACTTTGCCGCCCGTCTCAGAAACATCTTTCTCCAGTTGTTCCACTTTGTCATCTGTCTTGGCAAAACCTTGTTCCAGTTGTTTAACTTTGCCGCCCGTCTCAGAAACATCTTTCTCCAGTTGTCCCATTTTGTTGTCCGTGTTGGCAAAACCTTGTTCCAGTTGTTCCACTTTGTCATCTGTCTTGGCAAAACCTTGTTCCAGTTGTTCCATTTTGTTGCCCGTCTTAGAAACATCTTTCTCCAGTTGTTCCATTTGTCATCTGTCTTGGCAAAACCTTGCTCCAGTTGTTCCATTTTGTTGCCCGTCTCAAAAACATCTTTCTCCAGTTGTTCCACTTTGTCATCTGTCTTGGCAGAACCTTGTTCCAGTTGTTCCACTTTGCCATCTGTCTTGGCAGAACCTTGTTCCAGTTGTTCCACTTTGTCATCTGTCTTGGCAAAACCTTGCTCCAGTTGTTCCATTTTGTTGCCCGTCTTAGAAACATCTTTCTCCAGTTGTTCCACTTTGTCATCTGTCTTGGCAGAACCTTGTTCCAGTTGTTCCACTTTGTCATCTGTCTTGGCAAAACCTTGCTCCAGTTGTTCCATTTTGTTGCCCGTCTCAAAAACATCTTTCTCCAGTTGTTCCACTTTGTCATCTGTCTTGGCAAAACCTTGCTCCAGTTGTTCCATTTTGTTGCCCGTCTCAAAAACATCTTTCTCCAGTTGTTCCACTTTGTCATCTGTCTTGGCAAAACCTTGCTCCAGTTGTTCCATTTTGTTGCCCGTCTCAAAAACATCTTTCTCCAGTTGTTCCACTTTGTCATCTGTCTTGGCAAAACCTTGCTCCAGTTGTTCCATTTTGTTGCCCGTCTCAAAAACATCTTTCTCCAGTTGTTCCACTTTGTCATCTGTCTTGGCAGAACCTTGTTCCAGTTGTTCCACTTTGTCATCTGTCTTGGCAGAACCTTGTTCCAGTTGTTCCACTTTGCCATCTGTCTTGGCAGAACCTTGTTCCAGTTGTTCCACTTTGTCATCTGTCTTGGCAAAACCTTGTTCCAGTTGTTCCATTTTGTTGCCCGTCTTAGAAACATCTTTCTCCAGTTGTTCCATTTTGTCATCTGTCTTGGCAAAACCTTGCTCCAGTTGTTCCATTTTGTTGCCCGTCTCAAAAACATCTTTCTCCAGTTGTTCCACTTTGTCATCTGTCTTGGCAGAACCTTGTTCCAGTTGTTCCACTTTGCCATCTGTCTTGGCAGAACCTTGTTCCAGTTGTTCCACTTTGTCATCTGTCTTGGCAAAACCTTGCTCCAGTTGTTTAACTTTGCCGCCCGTCTCAGAAACATCTTTCTCCAGTTGTTCCACTTTGTCATCTGTCTTGGCAAAACCTTGTTCCAGTTGTTTAACTTTGCCGCCCGTCTCAGAAACATCTTTCTCCAGTTGTCCCATTTTGTTGTCCGTGTTGGCAAAACTTTGTTCCAGTTGTTCCACTTTGTCATCTGTCTTGGCAAAACCTTGTTCCAGTTGTTTAACTTGCCGCCCGTCTCAGAAACATCTTTCTCCAGTTGTCCCATTTTGTTGTCCGTGTTGGCAAAACTTTGTTCCAGTTGTTCCACTTTGTCATCTGTCTTGGCAAAACCTTGTTCCAGTTGTTTAACTTTGCCGCCTGTCTCAGCGAGTCCTTTTTCTACATCTTGAACTCGGTTCATTAATTCTTCACTCAGGGTTTTCACAACAGACACAAGTGTTTCCAATATTCCTTTATTCTCTTTTATCAGCTCCATCACGGCTTCCAACTGCTCGTCATGTTCCTCCAGATGAACTCTTGTTGAAGATTGCTGATCTTGAAGGGAGGCCACAGTGTTTTGCATTTCGATCTGCTCTGTTCTCTGCTGATCCAGTGATTCCTGAATGGCTGACTGCTCTGCTACAGTCTTCTTGAAATTCTCCACGAGTTTTTTCACATCTTGTTGCACGAGAGAAAGAAGATTTTGATCCACAGCATGCCCCATACACAGCTGACAACCTACAATCAAACAGATTATCCATGACTTGACAAAAAAGGTCAATGTTTGTTAGGGGATTGATTGTAATCTGGCTGATTGCAGAATTGGTTTGGTGGTTAGGGTTGTCAAGAATGGGGTGTGATAGGGTGTGGTAGAGGTGGGGGGGGGGGGGGGTGTTAAAGATGGGGTGAGATAGCAGGGCTCGAAATAGCAGCCTGCCAATGGCCAAATGGCAGGCCAAATTTCAGGTTTGGCAGGCGAAAATAACGATGAACTGCCAAATGGATAATAAAATGGCAGGCGAAATTTACTGGACTGGTTTTGTGACATTTTCTTCTCCTCTTACCATGCTCCTTTATCTACTATTCCTTTCCACGAATCAATGGCCCCGATGAAAAATTTAGTAAATATTTCAATATGTGGCAGGCCAAAAAAAGAAATGGCAGGTCAAAATTTGTTTGGCCTGCCAAAAATATAAACAATGGCAGGCTATAATTTTTTTCTATTTCGAGCCCTGGATAGGGATATAGATGGGCGTGGTATGGGTGAGGTGAGATAGGGGTGGGGTGTAGTAGGGTTGTGGTGTGGGTAAGGTGAGATGGGTGGTGTGATAGGGGTGGGCGTGGCATGGGTGAGGTGACATAGGGGTGGGTGTGGTATGGTTGAGGTGAGGTGAGATAGGGGTAGGGTGTGGTAATGGTGAAAGTGATAGGGATGGGTGTGGTAGTGGTTGGGGTGTGACAGGTGTTAAATTGGGGCATGGCATGTGCTGCAGAGTATGGCGGCAGGAGAGGGGCCTGGGGGGGGGGGGCAGATCATTTCAAGGTACAGCAAGTTCTAATTATCCTCTTATGAACAACACTGAAACGAATTTCATAAAATAAAAAAAGGCTAATAAACCAGTGAGTTGTGGTAAGAAATGGTTAATTCTTTGAATCAAGACAGATATGTATGTACATGTATGTTTATTTAATGACTTTTTCATCCTTCAGCCACAAATAGCCTTTTAATGTCATGCACAATTAAATGACACAGTTTTGTGGGAGAAAGGCTAGGGGCTAAGTGTTGTCCAGGACCCGAGTGCTGCCTGCCATGTGCGAGGCCAGCAAAGGGGCTAGTTTAAGCGAGTGGCATACAGACCGTGTGTCACGGAGCACAGTGTACATGTACCTATGCCAAGCTCCCAGAAGGTTGCGACAGCAAGGGGAAGTGGGATCGCCAGCGTTTAACACCCAAGCTGAGGCAACCCAGGCATCGCTTCAGTGTGGGACTGAAGGGTTGGCGCCAGCAACACTTATCCCCCAAACCGTTATTTATTAATAAATCCAATAACGGAACAGACAGACACTCAAATAACTGATAACGAACTTTAACAATGGTGGAAGAGAGGTAACGCTTGAATGCAATCAAAAGAAAAAGCGGTGGGTGGGAGGGAAAAAGTTCTCAACCTTTCCACGCGACTGAGCAGAATGTGGGGATTGCCGAAGGTAGTGGAACTTGGGCATTAACGTGATACGCTTTTCGCAAGCTGATTGGCTGGCGGGTCGACCGCACTGTGCGCAATCAAACGTAATTGGGCGCTAAGAATAGGTGTGATTAAGAGGAGCGTGCCTGAAGTACAAAGTACGCTAGATCGCTTAACGGGGAAAAACATTGGCAAAAACGAGGTATGTTCGTGGTTCAATTGAGCTAAACATTAACTCCAGTTTATGCTTATGCAGAAACAGCCACTTTTTCATTCTCCTGCTCTGTAATATACCTCGGCAATGACCTCGGGGAGTTTTCCATAATTTATAGTTTCCTTTTCTCTCACTACTGAGAGCCCATTCCCACGATTCCCCCCTAAGATACATCAACCACAATCTACTTCGAAGTGCAGGGATTTCATGTCTCTGCAAAGTGTGATTTAGGACATCGGTAATTTGTCTCTTTCACCTACCCTTCATGAGATATACTTTGGATGCCCGGTTTAACCTTCTTAAAACTTTCAGTGACATGACATCACAATAACTGACTGTATGATGATATGATGCAGAATTAGAATAACTTAATTATAGTTACCTTTTGTTTTCCAATCAGAAAGTTGATCTAAAATCGTCATCTCCATACCACCAGTCAGTCCCAGACTTCTCACCAAGGTCTCTAGTTTGAAGAAACAATCATTGAAGAGGACTTCCGTCCAGTCAGTGACATTACAATGGCCCCACTTGTTCCTGACATTGTCCCTGACATCATCAGCTGAAGTCTGAATAGACATCAATGGATTTAGGGAGGAGAAAATAGGTGCAGGATAAGTACATCCCAACAAGCGAAGGATGACACTCATGTCCAGTGACTCATCAAAGGCTGAAAACTTGGCAAGATACTTTGGCAGAAACAACTTGGCCAAGTCGACTGAACTGTTGATATTGTAGTTGTAAAGGTTTCTATGATTGCCATGCAAATGATTGTTGTTTACATTCTGAAATTTCAATCTAAGGTTGGGATCAGTATTGACCTGATGATAAGCCAGTGTCTTCAGGGTACAGGGTGCGGTCAGACCACTGCAGTATGTGTCCAGGTTTGCATAATGAGTATCCATTCCTTGACTGACGAAATTCCGTAAAACTGGAGCTGTTACTTTGTTCATGGCAATGCCAACAACCAGCCATCTTTTCTCCTCGTCAGAGACCATCATCTTCAGTTGATTACTTGCTGCAGTTGTTGTTATGAAGTGAACTTACATCTTGGAGGGTCTGGAAAGAGATGGATAAAAAAGAATTTAGAGTACAGTTTAATATAGTGTACTGACTAATCACTACATTGTGACTACAATAATTACTTTACTGAGGAAAATTTACATAACTATATAAATTTACTTATTATGTTTCATAATGAAGTACATTATATGAAAACGTAAAAAGGTTTGAAACCACTGCAGAAAACTATGGAATGCCATTTGTTTCAAAAATACTTCTTTGTCATTTATAAGACTTTACTTGAAATATATAAAACTTATTACTTTTTAAATATAACTTCTTGGTTTATGTATATAACTTGTGGCAAAATATAAAACTTGTTGCAAAATATAAAACTTGTTGCAAAATATAAAACTTGTAGCGCAATATAAAACTTGTTGAGCAATGAAAAACTTGTTGTAAACAGTATAAAACTTATTGCAAAATATAAAACTTGCTGCAAAATGTAAAACTTGTTTAAACAGTATAAAACTTATTGCAAAATATAAAACTTGTTGCGCAATACAACAAATCTGGAACCCAGTCTACTGCGCGAACGGGTGAGAACGGCTGTTAGCCTGCAAAACAGGAGTATTTTGGGCGAGCGAGCGCTGAATATTCCATCGAGTGTTTATAAGCCGCCATCTCCCAACCCCCTACCCCGCCCCCTTCCTCGACTCGCCCCAACTCTCCACGTTTTGTGAATCCAAGATGTCGGCTAAACACTCGATCGCAAGCCCACACGCAAGCCCACTAACCACTCGTCCCCAGTCGTCTCTCTTGTCTCCTTTGTTGGGAGTCGCAAGACGCGGGGGATGCTGGGAAGGAGGAAAGCGAAGAAGAGAAACGACTGGCAGATCGTGAGTCGAAAAGTTGTGCCAAGAGTCGAAAGTTGCGCGAGGCCGTTTTTCTTCGATTATTTCTTTTCCATGCATTCAGAGTTGTGGAATGGCGTTGTTGAAGAAGTTTCAGTGATGTCTGGCCATTAGAAAGGCATTTTTTACGGGTGTATTTAATAGACATCAGCGAACCGGTCAAGATGCTTGCTAATGGCTCCGTCAATTCCAAGCCCGACCATCCCCCCCCCCCCCCCCCGGGCATTTGTCGGGCATTTTACAACTTTTCCATCCCTAGGGTGGGGCATTTGCTATAAACCGGGCAGCCCGGGGTGGGGCATTGTCAAAAGCAACGCGATCCTTCGTATTTTAAAAGACGTACACGTTTTGTTGTTTATTTAAAATTTCCTGATTGCCCCCGATAGAAAAATATAAAAACTGAGTGATATTAAACCTCGTTTGAGTCCCGCACTTTTCAAGTGTACCGTAGCCCACCCACACCCCACATGTGCAAACATTTGCACCGTTGCTTTCCACGTGCGAACCAAAGATGTCAAAGATGGCGGAACGAAGCTTCGACTTCAACACCATGTTCCAAAAATCATGATTACAGGTATAAATAAAGAGCTATGTATTTGTGAACAATTATAGTGTCCATCATTAATAGTTTCTGCTTGGAATTTAGATTTTTAAATTCCTCGATCCTCTCAAAAAAGTTTTGAACTTGTCCTGTGGGTCGGGCATTTGCACTGCTCCTGAAGCCCCACCGTAGGGATTTTGTGCATGTAAGCTGACCCCACCGTGGGGCATTTTCAACCTTCTGGCAAAAAAATGACAAAAGCCCGACAAATGCCCGGGGGGGGGGGGGGGGGGATGAGCGGGCTTGGAATTGACTGAGCCATAAAGTCGAGTTACTCGCGATGTTTACAACCCTTCGACGACATAAGCTTACAAGCAGAAACGCGCGCTGAACATTTGAAGAGAGGAAGTATGATTTTGTATTTATTGAGAGGTATGGATCCCTAAATTAAACCTTCATTTTGTATTACAATATTGATGTGTCGTCGTGTAAGTGTGCGAGTCATTTCTCTGTGTGATTTGAGTGCCACGAATGCTACGTAATTTATATTCCTGGCCGGGTTTTGCAATTTTAGCTGAGCCGCTCGTTTCCAGAATAAATTGACACTGCAAAGGCTACAACTTTTCGGCAGTAAGTTCGTTGAGAGATATAAAGGCCTGAAGTGCGGATCCTTGAAAATATGAGATTTTAAACAGGGACACCCAACGGATCGTTTCGGTGGAATATCTGTTCGGAAGGCCTATAATCGCCTAGGATATTCGGTTAGGGAAATTTCATCTCGAACTTTCTTAATATGGAAAAATTAATGCCTTTTGTTTTCGGAGATAAAAATGTCGTTTTGGGTACAAAAATAGGTCAGCTAGGATTTTCGGAAAGGCAAATTCAGCTCATAAATTCGGGTAAAAGATTTCAATCCCTAAAATTTTCTGAAGTTTGAAAGTTCAGCTAACGTATCCGAACAGATACATTTTTCTTAGCGTTTAAAATAAGCCATAAACTGCACAAAAAGCACAATTATAACGTAAAAACGACGTTCCGACACGAACAGGAAAATTTTGTCGTTGGGTGCCCCTGTTTAAATTTAGCTGTCATGATCAGTTTGATCCCTTGACCCAAATAATCACAACACTTCCACAGGAAACTGTAGGACACCACAGAGCGAAAGGAAACAGACGTTTAACGTAGCTTTCAGTTGAAGTTTGACTTTCTCGTGTAAATGAGAAATAAATACAAGTCCTCCTTCCCATCACCCCTTGCGCTCCCTCGGCCGCGCTAAATATTAACAGGAGACAAGAGAGACGACTGGGGACGAGTCAGCAAACCACCTGCATTGCAGGCTAGGCGGCTAAGGCGGCTTAGAAACGTCAAACCGTGGCCTTCCTCGCGATCTTGATCTGCCTGCGCCGACAGGTTCCTGCTGGCTTCGAAAGCTGTTTGTCATTAGCCTCTTCCTCAAGCCACTGCAGATGCTCTCTATACCTCTCAGTTAGGTCTTCATACAGCTTAAGAAGTTGTTCCAAGAGCTCGGTTATTTCCACACTGACATCACAGTTCCACGCTTCAAAGATGCGGAGAAATAACACACACTCAGAGCAAGTGCCTTCCGCAAGGTTAAACATCCGATTGGCAACCTCTAAGTCTATCGTAAAAGAGGTTTTGCCTTAGCTCCATATGAGGAAGATCGTCGAGAAATTGTACGAATTCATTGCAAAGTATTGTAAATTTACTTCGCCCGCCATGATGGCAGAAGGAATGAGTTAGACTGGGGACCATAGATTAGCTCCGCGGTAGACTGGGTTCGATTCCAGTACTTGCGCAACAAGTTTTATATTTTGCAATAAGTTTTATACTGTTTACAACAAGTTTTATATTTTGCAATAAGTTTTATACTGTTTAAACAAGTTTTATATTTGCAATAAGTTTTATACTGTTTAAACAAGTTTTATATTTTGCAATAAGTTTTATACTGTTTAAACAAGTTTTATATTTTGCAATAAGTTTTATACTGTTTAAACAAGTTTTATATTTTGCAATAAGTTTTATACTGTTTAAAACAAGTTTTATATTTTGCAATAAGTTTTATACTGCATGTTTAAACAAGTTTTATATTTTGCAATAAGTTTTATACTGTTTAAACAAGTTTTATATTTTGCAATAAGTTTTATACTGTTTAAACAAGTTTTATATTTTGCAATAAGTTTTATACTGTTTAAACAAGTTTTATATTTTGCAATTAGTTTTTATACTGTTTAAAACAAGTTTTATATTTTGCAATAATTATTAGTTTTATACTGTTTAAACAAGTTTTATATTTTGCAATAATTATTAGTTTTATACTGTTTAAACAAGTTTTATATTGCGCAACAAGTTTTACATTTTGCAGCAAGTTTTATATTTTGCAATAAGTTTTATACCGTTTACAACAAGTTTTACATTGCGCAACAAGTTTTATATTGCGCTACAAGTTTTATATTTTGCACAACAAGTTTTATATCTTGCAACAAGTTTTATATCTTGCAACAAGTTATATACATAAACCAAGAAGTTATATTTAAAAAGTAATAAGTTTTATATATTTCAAGTAAAGTCTTATAAATGACAAAGAAGTATTTTTGAAACAAACGGCATTCTATAAGAAACCGTGTACGATGATTGGATCCAAACAGATCGTGACCAGTCAAAAACGTGATTCTGTCAGGAAGACATGTGAGGCTTACCTCATCCACAAAGCCATGACACATGAGCCCAACAGCATGAACAAACATGATGAAATGTAATCTTATCGACCTTATCAGTTATTATCTTCCTGTACGCATTTCTAGCATTTTCTCTTTATTTCATATTGTGACACCACATTACGTATACTGTGTGTCCCAGGGGCGGATCCAGGAATTTTTGATAGAGGGGTCCCAGGGTTTTCCCGAAAATGTGAAGTACGTAGAAAGATAATTTTTGGAAGTAGGCGGCAATAGTTATTACTAGAAGCTTCCACAAGGGGAGGATGGAGACGCACCCCTCCAATGGGGGGTGTTTGAGGGGCCTTCCCCAGAAATTGTAGATTTCAGGCTCTGAAAAGTGCATTTTGGTGGATCCTGGAGATGGTTTTGCCATGGATAATGGTAAAAGCAAAGAAAACCTCAGGTCTGATAGGGGGTCCAGACCCCCCCCCCCCCGACCCTCCCCCTGGATCCGCCACGTCCCTTTTTAACAGTGTATATATCATGTCAAATCATGATTTTCTTCAATAAACCTGAAGAAGACTGGTATTGGCCAGTTGAATATTGTATTTAAACATCTCACGTTGTTTGTCAGTCCATGCAGTAGTCTATTTATATTATACAGTATGGACTATGGTCAAACATTCTGCAAAATTCTGAACTAACCTTAAAGAAACAGCGAGCATAAAATAAACTGTTGACTGTATTCAGATGGCAGCACAATGGACTTACAGGTCATAAACTATCCTGTGAAGACAAAATATTAATACAAAAATTATCAATCATGGCTGTCTAGTTTTTAACCGTAATATATAGATTGTTATTTTAATGTAGCTCTTTTAAGTATTTTCTTATCCTAACTTATCTAATTTTCTTGTATATTTTTATTAATATCAGTTTTTTACCTTGTAAATACTGAAAGAGAAACCCTGGTTAAATAAAGGTATCTATCTATCTAAGTACCCTGTATGATACCAAAAACACTGTTAAAACCTACAATCCTGGTCTACAGTCTTGGTACACTTCACCTTTATACAGACTATTGATCTTTGTCTTCAACTCTCCCTCCCCACCCCTAACATATAGTTGATTTTTATCCATCCAACCTGCTGCGGTGGGAGGAGAGGGGGATTCAGGAATTGAACAATGACTGTCCACTTCAAATGACTTTGTCATTGGGTGGTACATGTACATGTATTTTATCAAGTGTCCCAAGGACTTGTGGCAAAGGATATGTCATATTGCAATAGCACCTTTGTAGACAAAAACTGCCTGTTTAGACAATTATTGGATATTATTGGAGATGCAATGAGATGTCAATATTGTTTATTCATCTTCAAGTTGAATATAATATGCATGGCTGGCAAATTTTACTTGAATAATTTTTCTCACCATAAAGGTACAAACCAATGAGAATGCTGCAGACATTATTACAAGTGTATCACTGACTATCACAATAATTTTGATCAACAAAATATACAATCAAGTTTGATCATGTTATTGATTCAACATAATTTGATTGAATTTCAGTGATTTGATTTAAAAACAAGATTATTATTAATAAATTATATTTGATTATATTCAGTTACATGATCTATCTGCTCTGACTCAATACAGGAAATTTGCATTTTAACAAATCAATTCACATCTTTCAAAAGAAGATATCTGTTTCTCATTTCCCCTTCTTTTTGTTTATATAATCATTTTGATAGCCATGCAGCTGTAAGCTAATGCACCAGTCAATGTAAATTTCCTGACCCCCAACCCGGAAAATGGCGGGGACTTGGACTTTTGGGTTGGTAAAAAGTGAGCAATAATTTTATTGTTCCCGTCTTCGGGACAATCTTCCACGTCCAACGTTGTTTTCTTCCCCCGCTAAACTCCCCGCATTTCCGGGTTTGGGGGGTCGGGGATTTACATTGACGGGTATATAATGCAGGGCGAGATGAAAATGAGAAAATCGGCTAGCCCTTCGGGCAAGCTCTTACTTCAGTTTACTAGCCCGGAGCCCTGAGGAGCTAGCCCAAAATTTTCTTAAAAATAGAGGTATCTAAAAATAACATGGAATAAAATTTGCACCCCCTGCAATATCTTTAAATTGCATTTACCCCCAGAAAAAAAAACGTATTTAAATTTTACCCCCCCCCCCCCCCCCCCCCCACTCCTACCCCCCTGGGATGTAATAAACGAATGGTCCCTTAATATTTACTATGCAAATAAATTTTTCAAAAAACATCACCAAACCATTTTCTTTTCAGAATTTAATCAACTAATTACAAAAAACACTGGAAATAGTTTTGTTTAATATTTACTATGCAAATAACAACTGACTGAGCAGAAAAAGCTTTTTTCTAGTATTTAATAGGTCATGTGCATTTTTCCAACTGTAATCTTGAGTTTTTATTTCCACTCTTGAATTTAATATTTCTTTCAAACTCAAACTCACAGAAACACTCTTTTATCTTTGTTTTGTCTTTGCGAGAGATCCCTGGTTTTATTTTGTTGAAGACTGGGACCTACCTTCCTTATGTGGAAAATCAAAAGTCACATGGTTTGACCTCAAAATGGCTGCCTGTTTTGGTGACAAGAACAGACAACGAAAAGTGTTGCAAAGATGCGCAAAGCAATTTTTCCAACATTCTTTTATTTGAATGAGAAGAAGGCCTTTCTAGAAGTTCGAATTTTGAGGCCAATTCAAAGACTTGAAAGGATTTATTTTCACAATACCTCGAAGTCGAAAACTGCTCGATTTAGGGAAGAAGTTTCAAGCCAAGTCTGAAGTTGTATGGACATAAAATGCTCTTCTACTTTGCATGGACATTTTTACCCTGCTGTAGAACCTATGCGGTAAGCATTGTGCATTGTTTCCGCTAATTTGTAAGCTTACTGTTTTTTTTAAATGGAATAAATGATTTACTGTTCAAAAAGCTGTTTGTCTCGAATTTCCTTTCGTAGCTAGTTATGGCATTTTGACAATATAAGCTTACACTACAAAAGTTTATTTCAAGTGCGAAAAACACAGTTTAAAAATTTGTGTACGATATTTTTCGCAGAAAATTTGACAATGAAAATTTGTTGGGCCGGACCGAACGTTGCTTGCCCGTCGGGCAACCTGTGATAGAAAAGCACTAGCCCGACAAGTCGGACCAAAATTTCCTTTCCCAACGTTTAGGCTAAAACTTTTTCAACGTGAACAAAGACGACTGAAAGGCCAACAAAACACAAAATAATATGAGAGAAAAAGGAGAGCGAGAACGGCAAAAAAAAAATAAAAGGAAAAGAAAAGCCTAAAGTCAGGTGGGTTTTTCAAACCCAAAAAACTATGTCGAAATTTTGATTTCTGCGCATGCCCGAGGAAAATATTGAATTTGTTGCTTCTACGTAGAAGGGGATGTTAGTTGCCGTGTTTTAAACTAAGTTTTAGACAGTTTGACATTAAACTGTTGAGATAATGGCCAGAAATAGGCATCTGGGATGTTAGATTGACGTTTTTTGGAAAAAGCCCAGTAGTCAATGGGTTAAAGTGCCTATAACCCTTCGCTAGCTATATATATTTCTTAAACTAGGAAGGTTGAAGATATTATATTCAAAAGAAAAAAATCCAATTCGCTTTTTCTTCATTATTTTAGAAGCATTTAAAACCCGCGCCTCAGCGCTGAAAATCTGCGCGCGCGGTGAGCCTGGGCCGAGCTGTTTTGTGACGTAGCCTACGGAAGACGATCACTTGTTGAAGAGATATTCCCTTATCTATGCTATTTGTGTTTGAACACCCGCATACCGTGCATCGATCTGGCATTTTTTTATGATTTAGAGAGTAGAAAAGCAATGAAGTTGTGAAGACCGTCAGAAGCGTGTTCCGGAGGCTACGTCATAAATGTGTTCTATTATTATTATAATTTTATTATTATTGTTATAACACTCGTCCCCAGACTCTTTTATCGCTCGATTATTATGACACAGTAAGCACACATGATGATTTTCGCTAACTTTGAATAGCTGTAAAAAAATGGCAATTCAAAACTTGGAAGTTTTTTTGGCAAAATAATGTTCCATAAGGCAATTACTTTCGGGGAAAATATAGTCTGAGCAAGGGTTATAGGCACTTTAAGCAAAGAACCTTGTTTTCCCAGAAATGGCTCTTTTTTACATAACTTTGATTGATCTATCAAAAGAAAGCTGAAATGGGTTGAATAGACCACAAAAATGGATTTCAGGAGTTTTGCTTAACACATTGACTACTAAACCGGCCATAAACGGCCAAGAAGAGACCACAGACTTGTACCACTTGTGACATCATCACTGTTCACGCCAGAGGATGTCTTTGATAATCAACGGATAGAGTTGGAAAATGTCTAACAAAGCATGCCTAAACGAGCACGAAACGTTACATTGGACCAGAGATACACACAAAACAACTTGGATTTTTTCCTCCAAAATCACCAAAAAACGCGACCTTCACTACCATCGACACTCTTGTCAAAAAAATTTCCTTTTCCCAACGTTAGGCTAAAACTTTTTCAACGTGAACAAAGACGACTGAAAGGCCAACAAAACCACAAAATAATATGAGAGAAAAAGGAGAGCGAGAACGGCAAAAAAAAAATAAAAGGAAAGAAAAGCCTAAAGTCAGGTGGGTTTTTCAAACCCAAAAACTATGTTGAAATTTTGATTTCTGCGCATGCCCGAGGAAAATATTGAATTTGTTGCTTCTACGTAGAAGGGGATGTTAGTTGCCGTGTTTTAAACTAAGTTTTAGACAGTTTGACATTAAAACTGTTGAGATAATGGCCAGAAATAGGCATCTGGGATGTTAGATTGACGTTTTTTTGGAAAAAGCCCAGTAGTCAATGGGTTAAGCAAAGAACCTTGTTTTCCCAGAAATGGCTCTTTTTTACATAACTTTGATTGATCTATCAAAAGAAAGCTGAAATGGGTTGAATAGACCACAAAAATGGATTTCAGGAGTTTTGCTTAACACATTGACTACTAAAGCGGCCATAAAACGGCCAAGAAGAGACCACAGACTTGTACCACTTGTGACGTCATCACTGTTCACGCCAGAGGATGTCTTTGATAATCAACGGATAGAGTTGGAAAATGTCTAACAAAGCATGCCTAAACGAGCACGAAACGTTACATTGGACCAGAGATACACACAAAACAACTTGGATTTTTTCCTCCAAAATCACCCAAAAACGCGACCTTCACTACCATCGACACTCTTTGTCAAAAAAATTTCCTTTTCCAACGTTTAGGCTAAAACTTTTTCAACGTGAACAAAGACGACTGAAAGGCCAACAAAACCACAAAATAATATGAGAGAATCAAAGGCACTATGTGCCAACTCGTGAATGGAAAAGTAAAGCAATTAATTAACATAGAAATATGCTGTAGTACCGGGTAAATGTAGTACCGGGTAAATGTAAGTTGACAGTCTCGTCCTCGATGTTTTTGAGAATCGAGTTTCGAGTTTTGAGTCTGACTCGAATAGGGATTTCGATGAAACGATTTATTCCTCGAAACAGAACAATAAGATTCCGCGCGGCATTCACGCAAGCCGGTGTATTTCGTATTCACGTCCAAATCAGTGTTGGTCGCGAGGGAAACTCAAACGAAAAGTCTTTAATCACTGATATTCGATAATCCCCGGGCGATAATCGCCAACTTTATGGGCCGAATATTTTTAAAAACAAGGTTTACACAGGGTTTAACAAAACCATGGCCTAATACGATTTTGAACTGACTGGCCAACCTAAATGTATTAACCGTACAGTAAACCCTGTTTAGAAGGTGTATATAAACACAGACTAAAAAAACATTTAGCGACTTAGACTGACCTGCTTATAAGTTTATTTAGACCTCATTAACTAACTTTTTAGACGTCGTTTAAATATTCGGCCAATATGTTCGAACTGGTTTGAGTTTTATTTTAAAGCATGTTGCTGTTCGTGAAATAAAACATTTCAATCATTTCAAAACATTCTGATTCTTGTTTGTGTAGTTTGTGCTTCGCACGCACAATATAAAATTAATTGTATATGTAAACATTCATTCGTCTTCAGTTCTGTCATACACGAAACTCTTGGAAAGAAAAATACTTCAGTTATCTATGAAGTTGCAATTCTTGGACTAGCTACAGTTAAATTATCAACAATGGGTTTGCTCTCCTATTAAAAAAACATATTGAGATACTATGAAAATGAAAGGTAAATCATAGTTTTTTGTCCCCCGTCACGCAACGCGTCCTCACACAGTCCGTTCCGATAATAATATTTTACAATTATTTCAACCATGCATGCAACTAAAATAACATACATGCATATGATAACATCGTCCATCGCGCTGACTAAGAGGTATTTAAATAAAGCAAATAACTCAACAAATGATGCGAGTCCATTCGCCAACGCCAAGGAAATATGGAGGGTGAGCAAACAACACTGTCGAGCGTCTAAATAGATCCATGAATAGAAAAGATGAACATAGCCACTGAAACCAGTCCTTTGGTGAGTAAATCAAGCCACTTCCAGCTCAAAACAACAGCAACTCAGTGTCCTCGGTGAATCTCATTTGAGCCCGCGATAGTCGTTCATTCGTCAGCGGAGCAAAAGTACAGGGCCTCTCTCGCTCCCGTGGGTGTCCCCCGTGAGTCAAAAAAGGAATCTTGCGTATCGAAGGTCGCGAGATCGAATCCCGGTGGAGGCAGGTTTTTTTTTCTTTTTTTTTTTTCTTTTTTCCCCGCAAGTATGAGAAACACAGGCAGTAATATCAGTTCGCTTTAAATATATACGCTGGAAAAAAAGCATTGAAGGGTTTTTATAGTTCAGACGCAAACAAAAGAAAATATCATAGAATTCCATAGTGCCAAATTAGATTTTATTCATACACTTGGTATAAAGAAGATACAACATTTAACATACTTAAGTGTGTTCCTAAGTCTTGAAGTCCGCAGCTTGGTTTTTAAAAGTTTCGACAGCTTGAGTCTTCATCAGAGCATGGATCCATGATCAGAGCTTGAATCGATCGAAGAACTTCAAAACGTGACTCACTTTTAATATTCTAAACGTCTCCTCTTTGGGCGGTCGAGTATTATTTAGGGTTATTTCTTTCAATTTCGAACTCCAAAAAGGTGTCTAATTGTAATTGTAGGAGTGAAAATACCGTGTTGAAAAATAGAAGAGATCCGCGCCAGACGCCATTTTGTTTACTGATAATGCATAAATTACCGTACTACGCATACATTAAAGTTTACAACCTAGTGGCCATCGACCGAGGGATCGAGTGATCGAGGGAGTGAAATTTGTCCGCTATACGCTATAACTTCGTTCATGCAAAGCATTCACTCGTTAAAAAGGAGAGCGAGAACGGCAAAAAAAAATAAAAGGAAAAGAAAAGCCTAAAGTCAGGTGGGTTTTTCAAACCCAAAAACTATGTTGAAATTTTGATTTCTGCGCATGCCCGAGGAAAATATTGAATTTGTTGCTTCTACGTAGAAGGGGATGTTAGTTGCCGTGTTTTAAACTAAGTTTTAGACAGTTTGACATTAAACTGTTGAGATAATGGTCAGAAATAGGCATCTGGGATGTTAGATTGACGTTTTTTGGAAAAAGCCCAGTAGTCAATGGGTTAAAGATCAAAATTAAAAACTTTGAAATTTAATATTCTTGTAAAGATTCTGAAGGACGAATTATTCTGGCCACCGTTATCATCAATTCTGTCCAAATATCTCTCTGTAATATTTATTTCGTGGAGACCAATAAGTTATCGTAATTACATACTTGCAATGTCGGAAGAATTAGCCTTAATTGATATATTGAGAAAGAAAAAGCCAAACACCAAGCTATTTTCATACGAATCAAAACCACTAAAAATGAAATCCAGAATTGACTATTTTTTAATTGCAAAATCAATGTGTCATCTCGTTACTCACGCCGATATCAAAACTTCAATTGCTCCTGACCATAGAGCGGTCAAACTAAATATAGAACTGACATCCAACAAGCGAGGCCCTGGACTCTGGAAGTTCAAATATATAACTCTTTGTTACATGATCTTGAATTTGTTACCTTGATCGAAACCAGTTACCCATGTATACGTGAAAAGTTCTGTGAACTAGAGGATAAAAGGCTAAAATGGGAAATGATCAAAATGGAATTAAGGGGCTTAACAATACAGTATGCAAAACGCAAGGCAAGGAAATCTAGAGAATACATACAAAGTTTGGAGCAACGCCTGGCCGAAATCGAAGAGATCATTAACAATAACACCGATCTTGATGGTAATTTGGAGTCTAAAATTAGACAGCAAGAACAATTAAAGAAAGAACTACAACACCTCTACGAAAAGAGGGCGAAGGTGCTATTTTTCACTCTAAAATAAGATGGACCGAACACGGCGAGAAACCAACAAGATATTTCTTCAACTTGGAGGTTAAAAATTTTAACCAAAAAACCATCACTGAGTTGAAAACCTCTGAGGGGGTTAAAATAACCGATAATGAAGAAATATTACATGCAATAGAAAACTTTTATCAAAAATTGTACTGTTCGGAATATTCTGGATCACACAAACGGTTTATGGACTTTGTTCATTCTATCCAATTGCCTAAGCTGAGCAATGACGAAAAAGAAGACTTAGAAGGGGAGTTACATGTAACTATTGCGGAATGCCGTCAGACTTTAAAGAGTTTCAAACTCGGGAAATCGCCAGGTGAAGATAGCTTTACTGTTGAATTTTATGTACAGTTCTTTGAGCTATTAGCAAGTGACTTAGTTGAAAGCCTCAATGAAGCATATCAAAGAGGGGAGTTGTCGATTTCGCAGAGGAGGGGTATTGTCACTCTTATCCCAAAACCTGACACTGAACCTTCGGAACTCTCCAACTGGCATCCAATTACCTTGCTAAATGTCGACTATAAAATTGCATCTAAATCCATACAGACCAAACTGGCTTCATGAAAGATAGATTCATCGGTCAGAATGTGCGCCTTCTATGTGATCTCTTAGAGCAGACGGACCATCAAAATATACCAGGCATTCTCCTTCAGCTTGACTTTAGTAAAGCTTTTGACACAATAGAATGGCAAACGATCCAACAAGTAATGTCAATTTTTAACTTTGGCGACTCCATTAAGCGCTGGATAGGAACTTTCTACTGTAACACAGAGAGTTCAGTTCTTAACAATGGTTTTACCACTAATCTGTTCAAGCTGTCGAGAGGAGTGAGACAAAGCTGCCCACTTTCACCATATTTGTTTACTCTAGTGGTGGAGATTTTAGCGGCTAAAATACGGCAAGAAAATTCTGTTAATGGAATTCGCATCTTCAACAATGAGTTTAAGATTAGCTAAGGAAATCTAATTTCAGTTCAGAATGCCCTGCTCATACTCAAGGAGTTTGAGGTTTTATCCGGTCTTAAATTAAATGAATCTAAAACCAAAGCCTTATGGCTTGGTGCATGGAAATATCGTACAGACAGACCTTTCAACTTTAACTGGACTAGAGAACCAGTAAAGGTTCTGGGGATCTTTATTTCTTATGATACTGCTGGAAATGAGAGGGAAAATGTTACCAAAAAAAATGAAAATCTTAATGCTAAGCTTGGTACATGGAGATCACGCCAACTTTCTATTTTTGGACGCTGCTTAATTGTTAAGAGCCTAGGAATATCACAAATAGTTTACTCCGCTTCCATAACCGATATCAAAAGCGAGAGTATTCGGGAAGCCCAATCTTCAATTTTAAATTTATTTGGAAAGGGAAGCAAGACAAAATCAAAAGAGCCGTTCTATACCAAGATTATAAAAGAGGTGATCTGCGAGTAACAAACGTGGAAACTCTGTGTAAAGCTTTATGTTTGGCCTGGATCCAGAGATTTCTAAAATTTGATGACGGGGTGTTGAAAATTGGAAAGTTGTCCCATGTTCCTTCTTTAAGAAATATGGGGCTTGTACTTCTTGCTTCATTGTAACTTTGATCAAAAATTTCTTAAATCTGCTGAAATGCCACCATTCTACAAACAGATCATGGGGACCGTGCTTTCTTGAATTGAAATGTATCTACGATCTAAACGAGTATCAGGAATTGATCCTCTTCAACAATAAGGATATTCTGATCGGTGGAAAACCGGTTTTCTACCAGGACTGGTTCGAGAAAGGCGTTTATTCAATTGTGATATTATCGACTTCAATGGAAAATACTTATCCTTTGAAAGCTTTTGTCTGAAATTTCCAGTAAAGTCCAATTTTCTCGTCTATTTTCAAATTCTGTCGGCAATTCCCAAACGACTTCTAGAAAAGGCAAAGACCTATCCTAACATCAATCCTTGTCTTCAATCCCATACATAGTCTATGTAGTTCTTTTTTTGTGACAACAATACGGTGTATTAATTTATAAAAAAATTATTTTAGTTTATTTTGCTTGCAAATCGAAATAACCCGCTTGAAAGTACCGCTCCATGAGAAGATATACTGTGGAAGGTCGCGTTCCCATTTTCTAGGACCCGCTGCTGAAGGTTCATTTTTATTCTTCAAAGGGCACCAACAAAAATTTAAGGGGTTGGATTCCTGCCATCCTTTATGGCTCCGTCAATTCCAAGCCCGACCATGCCCTCCCCTGAGTTGATATTGAGCCTTGTTTGCGTCCCGCACTTTTCAAGTGTACCAGAGCCCCACCCCCACCCCACATGTGCAAAAATGTACACTAGTGTTGCTTTCCATGTGCGAACCAAAGATGGCGGAACGAAGCTTCAACTTATTCTCCTAAGGTGCGTTACAGTTGTTAAAATGTTCCAAAAACCATGACAATGATTACAGGTATAGATAAAGAGCCAGGCAAAGAGCTATGGATCTGTGAACAATTATAGTGTCCATCATTAATAGTTCTCAAGAAAATAAAATGTTGAGCTTGTCCCGTGGGTCGGGCATTTGCACTCTTCTTGAAGCCCACCGTGGGGATTTTGTGCATGTAAGCTGACCCCACCGTGGGGCATTTTCAACATTCTGACAAAAAAATGACAAATGCCCGACAAATGCCCGGGGGGGGGGGGGGGGATGAGCGGGCTTGGAATTGACGGAGCCATTAGGGGGGTGCGGATAAAAAATGGAACGCCCCCTTGAACGACAGTGTAAGCATTACGGAATTGTGCCCATTGAAACACGTCGATCGAGCATGCAAATTAGCTTCCAAAAAGGCAACAGGGCATACATAACTATGTCAAATCATTAAAATCCCAAGTGTATTTAACCATTGTTCCTGCAATTTTTGGCCGAAACCTCAACCTATTCATCGCGTAACAATAAACGTAATTAGAAAAGCTATCTTGATGTAACCTCTATTGTTAAGAAATATTTCACACTTAAATTTAATAAACATAAGCTTAAAGGCTGTGCGAAAACAAGTCCATAATATTGTCAATCGTTTTATAGACGGAACGGACGAATAAACTCTTCAATTATTCTGAAGTGTAGCAGCTGTCGGAAGCTTCTAATTTCATTGGCCCTCTGTGTGTAGCAGCTCTATTGTTGTTAGGGCTATTGACATTGTTTTATTCAATGTCCTATTGTTCGTTCTACCAATAGTGTTGGACTTTACGACAGCTGCTACATGACCCCACCCCTGAAGTGTAGCAGCTGTCGGAAGCTTCTAATTTCATTGGCCCTCTGTGTGTAGCAGCTCTATTGTTGTTAGGGCTATTGACATTGTTTTTATTCAATGTCCTATTGTTCGTTCTACCAATAGTGTTGGACTTTACGACAGCTGCTACATGACCCCAATTATTTGGTGAACGTATCGATCGGTTCAAAACACACTCGCGATCGCGATATCACTAGTACTAACAAAATATTACATAATTTCTCTCCTGTAAAATAGTCCATTCAAAATACCTGAAGAAACCTACAACATTTTCTTGTCCTTTTCGTCAAAATCCTTCTGTGGAATCCGGCTATGTACGGGACAGGATAAAACCAAACACGGCAAACGACACTGAAAAGCATGACAAACATGGCGACACCACAGAAAAATAGAACGCTCTCGCTTCATTCTTCATGCGAACCAGCTTCTTAAACTTCTGAGATCAAACAGAGGATCGTGTATTTCCACGCGGCTTGAACGGCTTGTGTTTATTACGATCACGCAGCGGTCGCTTGCTGTGTCTTTTGTAGCGAAATATTTTTCGCACGGTTCTGCATTTAAGCGATCTTTGTTTCCTTCACAGTCAGCATCAATCGAAAGTTAAAACATCTTCACACTTTTTCACAATACTATTTGCTCCTATTGTCTCAAAACTGACTAAGAGTGAGAACCATATAACTCCCTTTTGGAGTTATGTTTTGAACTCAAAGAGAACCGAAATGACGGCAACGCTTTGTGGGTGAGCAAAGCATCATGGGTACCCCACTTTTTTTCGGCCGACGTGTTTCAATGGGCGCGATTCCGTAATGTAAATTATGATACCTTGCTGAAAATACAAACGCGGCTGTTAAAAATTATTCTGTAGTCGAACTACAGAAAGGATGTGGACAATTTAATACAAACATGCCATCAAAAAAACAACAATAATTATATGAATCATTGCTGGCGCAAAAGACATGAAGCCAGGAAAATGAAAGCGAAAGCAAATTGCGGAAGTGATTTCCTCTTCTTCGGTACAAATGAAGAAAGCATTAATCTGAAGTAAAACCTTACACATGTAGTTACTGTATGTACACATACTGACAGCTTTAGATCTGATCATCAAACAACGGACTGGAATGAAGATCTTGTCCAACTTGCAAACCCAAACATATAACAAGCTCTTTCACATTCTTTTTGTCCCATTCTCGTTCCCAGATCCTCTGTTTCTTTTGGTCACGGTCTTGGTCACGTGGTTCTGGTCTCGTCTCAGACTGTAGAGGTTGATTCCCATGGGGACTGGTTTGCCGACGCACGTCTCGGTCACGCTCTAGGGTAGGGAAGGGACGTAACCATACAAACCTCCGGGACAACCCTCTCTCCTCTCATTTATTAAGGCGGTGGTAAACGTGAATTTCAATGAAATTTTAAGAGGTTTAAAGAAGGAAATAGAAGAAAGAAAATGATTTTTGGAACACCAACAGACAGTTGATACCCACGCGGGTGCTCTTGCGTGGTTATCAACTGTCTGTTGTTGTTCATTTACTAATTTTTAACTCCAAATTCTAATTTTAAAACTACATTAAATCTTCAATATTTCTTATTTCCCTAAATTTTACAACTCATTTGAGAAAAACTATTTCCTCAAAAATACCCAAAAATCACCCAAAAATTTACAGAACACCCCATAACATAGATTCATGTTTTGAGCATAGAGTTTTTGGATTGCTTGAAACGTGAACGAGATATTTCCATTAAAACCCATGTTAAGTCTCTGAAAAAATCAGCCCCCATCAAGCAGCCACTTGCCATTTGCCCGAGGGTGGCTGCCTGCTCCGGGTTTTGATAGGAATGGATACAGGTAGGACCTGTTGGTTTTCTATCACGCTATCTAGCTATCGAGCACGCTTCTAGTATGAAGTTGGCTAGGTGATTGCACCTCCACTAAGTAATCTACGACATAACTTGCTTTGCATTCGAGAGACAGGAAGAAGACTAGGAGATCGTTTCCGCGAACATTTGAGAGAGGTTAAAGTGCTAGATTCTTTTGAGTGCTACTATACGATCAAAAAATCACTTTATCTTTTCTCTTGAGATTTCGAAAGTATACTTGATAAATACTTACCATGCGGGTTGTAGTAATACTTCCAATGCGAAAGCGGGAATTTCTTTGCATAATTCCCAAAAAGCGGCAGCCTTCTTCTTGCTCAATGGAAGAGATTCGTCTCAGGGGCACCCAACGGATCGTTTCGGTGAAATGTTCGGAAGGCCTATAATCGCCTCAGATATTCGGATTAAAGTTTGGAGTTTTCTTTAGGGAAATATCATCTCGAACTTTCTTATTATGGGAAAATTAATGCCTATTATGTTCGGAGAGATACAAATTTCGTTTTGGGTGCAAAAAAAAAGGTCAGCTAGGATTTCGGAAAGGAAAATCAGCAAGGAATAGCTGAGGTTTTCGTAGCCTGGGTGCAGACGACTCCTATTTCCTTGCTTTGCGTGAAGCATGGAAATAGTAGTGGTCTGCACGCAGGCTAAGGTTCGGGAAATGACTAAAAAAGCCCTAATAAATTCGTGAAGTCTAAATTTCCCCTAGAATGACCGAACAGATTTTATAGCGCAGCTTATAATTCATTTATAGATCTTTAAAAGCACACCAGACAGCCTAAAATAGTGTTTTAAAGCATTTGGTAGCCTGAGATCAGGCTCCTGAAGAAAATTTGCGAGCGAAGCGAGCCGAGTCGCTGCCTGGGGCGAGAAGGAAAGCGACGGAGCCTGAATAGTCCAGTCAATATATTGATAGGACCCATCACAAATTGCAACAGAATTTATTTCTTCGCTATCCATCTCAGAAAAGTGCACCAATCAACATATCAAAAGTCTAGAAAAATCTACGAAGGGGAAGCCACTTTTCTTACTTATATACAATGCAGCTCTATAGGTAAGCATGAAAACGAGGCTACATGCAATAACCTACTCTTACATGTATTTTGTTTGATCACAAATTCACCAGTGTCACTCAAACAAAAGAGATAAATGACCCAGACATCCTCGCAAGCTCAAATTCAACTGGAAATACAGCTAAGCTAGGTGAATTGTGAATTATAATCCGCTTGACTAGTACTTGATTTCTAATTTTACTAAATACGAAATGCTCACGGTCGGTAACCTGGTCATTGGCTGTGGCAGGCTGTTGCTGGCTTTTGTAGCAGCCCTCGTTACGAAATTCTCACGGTCGGTAAACGTACCTGGTCATTGGATATGGCAGGTTCTTGCAGGCTCTAGCAGCCCTCGTTACCCCCTGACGAACTGCTCATGTTTGGTAACCTGGCCATTGGCTATGCAGGTTTTTTTTACGGGCTCACGGCAGCAGCCTCGTTACGAAATGCTCACGGTCGGTAACCTGGCCATTAGCTGTGGCAGGTTCTTTCGGGCTCTCGCAGCAGCCCACGTTACGAACTGCTCACGGTCGGTAACCTGGCCACTGGCTGTGGCAGGTTCTTGCGGGCTCTCGTAGCAGCCCTCGTTGCTAACTACCGACAGTCTTTTACCTGGCCATTGGTTGTGCCTGAATTTTACATGCCTTTATTATTTGCTTAATGATTGGCCCCCAGGGCAACGGCCTTTCGTTTGTTGGGATTCCGTGTCTGCTTCTGGTTCTGGCCACTTGCAATTTGGTGGTGGTAGGATCATGCTAGCGTGGTGCTTGTGGTGGCCTCTAGCATGTTGGCTGGTACATCAGTGGTAATGGCTTTGGCTAGGCTTTCACACCTGCTCACACAACATGCACCTCGCAGTCGCTAAGTTGCAATCGGTTTTTGACGGCTTTCAGGTCCTATATTGAACTCTGGCCTGACTCTGGCATTGGCCTTGGCTAGGTTTTAGCGCCGCTTGTGTAACATACATTTGGCAATCGCTTTGTTCAGGCTTGTTGGGTAGGGTGACCTTCGGATTCTCCAGCCATGTCTAGCAATGCATACCAGCTGTATATTCTCACATCAGGGAGGCCTTGACAAGGCTGTCTCATCCACTTGCAAAGGGCATCCTACAAATCGCTTTGAATGGACTATGTGCTTATTTGTAACTTGTTTGTTGGCAGGGTCGGTCCAGCATTCATCCATAAAGGTGTACTTATCTGCTGTGCGCTCTTTGCACATGGAACAAGGTTTTCCTGACCCCCTTATCAATTGCCTCAGATTGCAGAGCATGGTTCGGGGGATTAAACATTCTCAAGGCTCTTCTTCAGCTGTGCGCCTGCCTATTACCGACGGCGTAATGATGGTGATTTTTAAATCATTGGATGTCTCTTGCCCGGATCATTGTACTGTATGTGTTGGGCAACTTGCAATGTCGCCTACGTTCGGTCTGTCGAGTTCACTGTCTCCATGCTCACCAGTTTTTCTGCTTCCATCCACCTGAGCGTTCTAAGACATTGCAGTTGATTCAGATTCCAATCCTTTGTGCTTACGTGTTGGGATCAAAGCCCCCAAGACGGACCCATTTCGCAAGCTAAGGGCTATTTTATTCACATTGGCAGAGGAAATTATCCTCTTTGTGCCATTCAGGCACTCTTGGCGTACACTTAGGGTAACTCCAGAGGCCCCCTTGCTTCTGTTGCAGGATGGACGGCCCTTGTCACGTGCTATCCTCACTATTGGGATTAGACAGATTCTGGCTGCGGCTGGAGTTCAGGCAACTTCTCCAGTTTTCCGTAATCGGTGCAGCCACGGCGGCTGCACGCAATGGGGTTCCGGACCATCTAATTCAAACGTTGGGCCGCTGGTCTAGTACTGTTTACCAGCTGTACAATCCGCACACCTTCAGAGGCGTTGTGGACTCCATTACCTTGGAGCATGCAGCTTTGCCTATCAGTTAGGCAGGCTGGTTTTCTTGCTGCTTCGCCTATCGGTTAGGATGGCTGATATTACCATCGGCTCTCTCGAAATGCCTGATCATGTTGGACGAGTTACAGTGGATAGTCATGTAGGGATTTATTTTGTCTTTTTATGTACCTTTACTCGGTCAGGCATTGGGGAAGGTGCTTGGGATGTTTGGGTAGGTCTGAGGTCCCACGTCCACCATCTTCCGCGGGCCCCCTCGCCCTTCCAAGCACCTTTTGTTGGGCTGAGATTGTGGTGGTTGCGACTCTGCAGGGTTGGCCATGGATACTCCACGCTTTGCCGATCCCGGTGTGGCTCTACCAAGGCACCTTCCCAAAGTGATCTACTGGTGATGATTTAATGTCTCTTCACAGGCTAAAAAAGACTCTGTCCTTGATTTTTGCATTGATTTTTAAAACGTGAGCATTATGAGCCTTTTTTGGCCTGACCGTGGGGAATTCGAACGGCTTGCTTGTCTCAACCGTGGAGAATTGGCCACTTAAAAAAATGCTAATATCCGGGGATTTACCCGGGGGGAAATGGGCACTGAGTGACGCATTTAGATTACTTATGTGCATATTCAGATACCAGTGTGGAGAAGATGCCCGTAAAGGTAAAGTAAGTCAAAATCAAGTAAGAAAATGACTGTCCTGTACACAGCAAATTCCCCGTGGAGGTGGCTATTATTGAAAATTGTCATAACTTTTCAAATTGAGCCTGCGGTGATTAACTGGTCAGCGGTTCTTTTTTAAACAGTCGCAAATGTTTAAGACAACAGTTCTTCAAACAATAAAGACAATGACATGGTTTTTCTAACGTTTTGATTTATGTAAACAACCTGGTAAATCATAATTGTTCCTTTAGCCTCGTTTTCATGTTCTGCATCAGGGTATCCGTATAAAAATAGATTTTTGGCATCTTCTTCTTCTTAGATTCCCTAGACTTTTGATATGTTGTAAGAGGACATATTTTTGGTTATTAAAACTGTTAAGATACCTTCTGTTGCAATTAGTGATAGGTTGACCCTTTTTATTCGCTAAAATGCTTGGACTAGAAGACATTTCTTTGATGCGCCGATCCGCCCTCCAGTAATTAGTCCTGTTATAAATGTCAACAAGTCACCTGGGAGTTGTTTCCCAAATTACTTCTTGTTAAACTAAATGGTTAAATAAATTTTCCCACGGCAAAAATGATCGTTGCATTTCAAGTATTACCCATAAACAAGCTTGAAAGTAAAAATTTGCTAAAAGTAAGCGTATAAAAGCGGTGAAGACGGCTTCGTCCACGAAATTTACCGTAATACGCGTATGCAAATATGTAATTTTAGCCAACGCTACGTCTGTTGAATGTTCAACTGATTTTCAGTCGTAATTTTCTCTTCGCAAATGAAAGGACTCCAACGCAAAGATCGCCGGCTAACCGGCTCCATGTTATTTTTTGGCAGTTTTTATCCTTCCCATTCGAACTTCAGCTTTCAGCCTAAACGGGACAACTCTTCGACCTTGGTCTTTCATTTTCGAAACTGCAACGGCGACACAATTAGAACAGTAGATCGTCTTAATCTCCACCCGAGGTTCAACTCTTGCCAAAACAGTCGGGAGAATTACATCGCGCTCTTTTGCCACAGATTCTAGGCATATCTTTTGCTCTCTTGAGCCGAGGATATCTGAAAGATCTGATGGCAAAGAATAAATTCCGTAACGCTTGCTCAATTCTCCTGTATTCAACTTCAACAAACAACGCGTAACATTGTGTTGTCAACATCTGTCATCATTCACCGCGAATCTGTCAATATTAAGCAAAATGACCAATCAGTCATTGATACCAGAATCTGGTATCATGGATTGGCGGCTCAAAGGAATGTCTTCAGGCTCCGTCGCTTTCCTTCTCGCCCCAGGCAGCGACTCGGCTCGCTTCGCTCGCAATTTTCTCAGGAGCCTGATCTCAGGCTAAGCATTTGGGAGAAAACCGTCGTTGGGTGACTGTCGTCTCCACACGCCCCCCCCCGGGGGGGGGGGGGGTACTCCCTATAATGGACTATACGGGGAGGCTCCGCCCGAAAGGGTCCTTTTTTAGGCTCGAGGTATGTGAAAGGGTAGGGATTTCACGAGTTGAAGTATATGGAAAGGGTAGGGATTTCACGAGTAAATGATATTATTGTTTGGTTAACATCTCTTACTGGTAATGCTTGATAATTTCTGTAATATATATTGTTCATTAAGTTCATTACAAGGGTATAGAAAAGGGATGCAGTGCTTCTCAGTACTGTAGGTATGTGAAAGGGGGTACCATTTTCATAATTTTCTATGGAAGGTATTAAAGGGATACCATTTTCTATGGAAGGTATATGAAAGGGGTACCTTTTTTGTGAAAACTGTATATGAAAGGGTAAGGGGTTGGACCTCTGGGCGGCGCCACCCCCGTTATAAAACTTTTTTGAGTACCCCCCCCCCCCCCCCCCCCCCCGGGCCAACACGCAGGGCAAACTTCAGTCCCACCGGCCGCTTTGTTGCTTGCTCCGACATTTCACGGAAGATTGTTTTGCCAGGTCGCTTCATGTTGAAGGCTCGATGAAACGCCTGGAGAGAGGTTCAGTTCCTACAATATGGAAAAAGAGCGGAGACCGAATACTTCCACTTCTTCGCGCGACCGTCGAACGGTGAGTAAATTCGCGGGTGTTTTTTTTTATTGTAAACAATGCATATTTCAGCAGTTTATAATTGTTATGGTTCGATTATCGCTACGTTTCCCAAAGGAAACGTTTTAGGATTACAAGATTTCATAATTATATGTACATTTCGGTATGCTTGTTGTTTTCAGCGGAGTAAGGCCCCGTTTCCACGAGCGCGTTTCATTTGTAACCGTATCGCTTTGTATACGGCTACACCTTCCGTTTGCACGGGGACGATGTATAACCGTGTACTTTTGAAAACGTTGTCCAAAGTGGAGCGTTTTCAAAACGATACGGTTACGAGTGCCGTGTAACGGGGTTAGCCGTGTAGATTTGAAAACGATTGGTTTTTGGCGCGAAAAAATGGTGAACGCCAGCGCTTCAAGGTATTATCGTGTCCAGATCCCATCCTGTCACGACCATGACGTAACAGCACCGATGGAAACGGAAAAATCGTTTTCGTGTAAACGCTTTGTATCCGTGTACTTTTGAATACGGTTACGAAATCATGTAACCGTGTAGATTTGAAACCGCTGATTTTTCGCACCTCTCGCTTCATGCTTCAGGCACATGTTTTAAAATTTAAATGTTTTGTTTTTTCTTCTGTAGATGTTGAGGACGATAAACGAACTTCTCTTCCCCCGGATGGGACAATGCCCAATCTATTTATTTCAATTGTGTCAATCATGGGAAATTATTTTATTTTTTAATGTAAAAAAAGCCGAAAAGAAACATGAAAATTTTGATCATAGTCGCGGCACTTTAAAAACCAAACGACAAAGACGCCTCTAAACAGTTTTAATTCCCGGTCATTCTTTTGAAAACATGGTTGTTTGCGGTCTTTACAGCCTTTCCCGGCAAGGCAATTACAACCCTAAAAGTTCCAAAACTTCAAAACACTGAATTTATCTTTCAAATCGGCTTGGTTCCTCATGGGATCAACGAAACACCCCTCTGTAACAGACCTGGTGAAACCCGACCTGGTGGGCGAGTTATTTTGCCCTCCCTGGTGGAATTTTGATAAAAAATTCCTGGTCAATTTTATTTCTCCTGGTGTATAACTAGTTTCCCTGGTGAGGCGTGTTCCTCTGCCAGAAAGGAATCACGAGTTTTGAAATTTAACAGAAAAGTTCCAGAAATATTCATGTTTTTACGTTCGCTTTTGGCTGCCTGCTATCATATCAAACTGTACCTTCGTATCAAACGCACGAAATGCAGTCCTCAGACAGCCTAATCTTTCAAAATTTCCTGGGAGGGAAAGCCCCCGGACCCCCGTAGTAACACCCCTGTAATTCACAAGGACAGAATACTACTCGGATGAACCAAAAATCCAAATGAAAACATTGGGTAGAGCGGGTGCGTAGATAGCGTAAAAATGAACTCGACAAGAATTTCTGACTACAACGTAAACAGAGTTTAATAGACATAAGTTCAACTGAGCTAGGACAGTACACCTGGCGACATATCAAGGTAAAGCTAATCATTACAAGCAATAAACTGGCAGTAACATAAATCAACAATGATATTAGAGCGGTTTTCAGTTGAGTGTCGTGAAACCAAAACCAAAGTAATTACAATGGCCAATCACAACAAACGCAACACATTGAACACAATGAGAACTCAAAGCAAATACATGCAACCGGCTCCAAGCGCGGGAAAACGCGTGCGACCAAGTCGCGATTGGTTTTGGTTTTGCATCTGATTGGTTGAGTAGGTGGCGCGAGTTTTTTAAACCAATCATAGAGCGTAGTAGAGCAAAACCAAATCAATTCAGCGATTACTTTCGACAGTCAATTGAAAACCGCTCAATAAGTCCGCACTTACTTAAATTACATAGAAAGGTATTAAACTATGACGGCCAATACTTTGAAAACTTAATGACTGATTAAGTCCGTAATTGAAGATATAAATCCTATCCTAGCAAGGATAACGTAACAGTGTTCCGAGCATACGACCCCCGGGGGAGACTCTCATATAAAAGTGACGGGGATGCTCGTCGTTCGTTCAGGGGTCTAAATTACGGATTTTGGTCTCACTTAGGGTGTTTCAGGACGAAACGCCGATATTTTAGCCATCGAGGTATCGTTAATTAGGTTGCGCGCGAAGAAATAAATAATACAAAAACACCGTCATACTGTGTTGGTGGCCTCATTACCGGAGATGATTTCAACTTAATTAAAGTCACTATAACTCTTGTTTGTCTGTCTTTTTAGAATGGTATTTTTAGGGTCAAATAAGCTTGAGCCACGCCCAGATTGGTCTTCTTTAGGGGTTTAATTCAAAATTTCCGACGAGCATCCCCGTCCCTTCATAAGGAAGTCCCCCCCCCCCCCCCCCGGGGCATATGACACACTTGATAGCTAACAATATTAATTTTATTAACTTATGTCGCACATTATATTAAATTGCTGACCACATTCAGAAAATGTTCAGTTACATTTCTTCTGAATAATAATAATAATAATAAACTTTATTAAAGTGTCAAGAATTATAGCAGTTGCCCACTAAGTAAGGACACTGTAAAATAACATTAACTAAAACTATAAATCTGAAATTTCCTCCTCCCCTAAACTAAAATTCAATCTAAAAATGATAACTATTAACAGCAAGACAAACAATATCATCTGCTTTGAATAATGAGAAATCTAAAAGCCGTGCACCAATGAGACAAACAATCTCCTCTACCCTGGGGTGTAGTTTACTCCTTTTGTCCTTTCTTCTCTCCCTCGGAACTGCTGTCTTGTTTCTTTGGATCTTTTCCCTCAGCGACTACCAACTTTTTCTTTAGCGCCAAGAGAATGGCTTCTTCAGCGTCCACTGTTTCCTTTAGCTTGCGTACCTTATCGCCTAAAAAAAACCTCATCAGTAGAAATACAATACAGTGGTGTTGGCATCAGAACCAACAAAATTCAGCGGTCTTTTCGCCAAATTCATTCATCACAAGAGAAAGGAAGGAGAGCATTAGAAGTAGCGGTAGGAAGTGTATCCTGAAACAGTTTATTAGCAATCAAGATAACGAGTTGCAAATACACGTCGACATCGAAGAGGAACGCCTAACACATTTTGACACAAGAAAAACTCTTAAATTTAATTATAGCCGAATCTGGGTATGTATGCTACAGCGACATATTATCAGTCTCGTTTGGTAGCCTGCGAGCAGGCTCTCATTCGCGCGATGAGCGCGGAGCGTTCGAGCGCGGAACGCGAGGGAGTGGGACGAGAAATTAGATTTTCTCGTCAAGGCCGCGAAAACCGAAGTGGCGCCGGATTTTGCGTTTGACCGCTGTGTGGCTCGCAGGCTACTGTTTAGTCGCGCCATGGGTATTTTGGCTCGACTGCGTCTTGCCACTACGAACCATGGCTCGATCAAACTCGCCTGATATGCCGCCGAAGCGTACAGAAATAGCACGACAGTTATAATTATGTGTTAGATTCTTCACTGCCTATTTTTAGCATTTCACCTTCAATACTTAATGATATGCAAGAGATCGTAGACTGCAAAACAGTCTCTATTTTCTCGAGATATTGTGCGCGACGCGCGAATTGAGAGGCGCGAAGCGCCGATAATCCACGTGCGAGCCTCGTCTCTCCCCAATCCCACTCGTAATTTCATGCTCGTTCCAGATCCTTCGGCCGCGTTCAGCCCGACACTCTCGCGCGAAAATACGGACTGTTTTGCAGTCTAAAGAGATCGTGGCATTTCGTGCGGTATTTCGTGCATTGAAACTAATGTACGTATGACTACTTTTAATGTTGTCACGACGACCAATTTTGACGTCACATACATTCAATTCTGTTCATCGATAAATGTTTTACTGACAGGTTTTTACTAAACGTTCCTCGTCAGCATCAGCGGTTAACTGTGATAGAATGCCAAAGACGGGAAGATCTGAAGTATTGTGAGCCACCTTAAATATCTATTGTTCAGGTCTGACTGGGTCTGACTGATCTCGTGTACATGTTGCCGAGCCAGTCACCATTTACAGAATTGAGTCTACGATACAAATGTCCACGTATCACTTTCTACCTCATGTCAAACAACACAATGTGTCTCACCTGTTTGGTAATCTCCGCTTGCAACGTTGCCACAGCGTCCGTCGATTTGTCGCCCGCGGCTTGCTGCTTCTGTTTGATCCCACCATACTTCGCGCGCAAACTGATCCGCCACTGAGGGATCGATCTTTTCGAACAGCGGTTCAGGCTAGACAGACAGGTTACACGTCATTTAATGGAAATACAGTAGAACCCCGCTAACTCGAACTCCCAAGGGAAGCAAGAAATTATTCGAGTTAGGGCCTATTTACATGGAGAGAAGTTGTCCCTGGTAGGAGGGTTCCCCTCCCCCCCCCCCCCCCCCCCCCCCCGAGCCATCTTTTACCGAGCGTTTATATGAAAAATGTTGCAACTTTTCTCTATATAAACAGGCCCTTAGCGGGGATTCGAGTTAGCGGGGTTGGTGTTGAATTAAAAGTATGCTGTTAATAATTAATAAGGCATTGTGGTTTTATCATTCATTCACAAATACGAGTCATTTTGGTACAATTAGTTTGTTTTATAAGAGCCTTTTGATAAAAACGTTTAGTTTGGGAATTTTGGCCAATTTGGGAATTTTACCCTGCTATGTCAAAGTGATCGATCAGATGTTTATCGGTCTTTCATGGGCTTGAATTACGTTTCCATACATTACACGTTGTTATCAATAAAAATTAAAGATTTCGACAAGTCAATCAGCTATATTCTGACACTTCGAGGTTTACCGACCAACGTTTTTAACAATAGAGTTTGAGTTATCGGGGTCAATTTGAGAAAGTCAAATTAGTTCGAGTTAGCGGGGAGTTCGAGTTAACCGAGTTCGAGTTAGCGGGGAGTTCGAGTTAACCCAGTTCGAGTTAGCGGGGTTCTACTGTATTCAGTCGGCTTAGTAACTCGTAATGGCCGTTCCGTTACCACGCAATCAAGTTTGATTGATTATCGGCATCTTTATGTTGGCTTTCCCATTGTTTGACCAATCAGAAACCGAGTTAGTCTCGGTGGCGGAGCTATCAAGTAGCCACCTTTCTCACGTGTGGTTATTGGCTCTTTGATTGGCTGAAAAGCTTGGAAAACCAACAGAAAGATGTCACAAAGTTGCACGTGCGGTTGTTGGTTCTCTGTTGGCTGAATAGTTTGGAAAACCAACAAAAATGTCAAAATTGTCATAAATTAAGGAAAAGGCGCTATGTTTTTCGCTATCAGAATAATTGAAGTTAGAATATTTTTCATGACTTACTGTTCCAATCTTGTGACCAGGCTGAAGATAAGGAATGAAGTTATCCAAGATTACATTTCCTTCGTCCGTAACCTACAAAAAGCGAGAATGACTTTGGTTATGAACTGTTTTAGGCGCAAAATGCTATCAGTGTTAAAAAAACATTGTTCAGTAAATTAAGCAAACAAAACCGACCTAATGAATCCGTCTTTGTTCTTTGTCTTTTGACATTGATCATCTCACACGTCGCGCGATTTTGCAGTTGAACACAGCTTCCGCATTTCTCAGACAATGGATTATTGCCCCAGACACGTTTTTGTGCAATGATGGACACTACAACGGTTACCCTCACCCCTGGGGTAGAATTAACTGGCTGTTGTTGAGAGGTGGCTGTTGTAGGTTGGCCCCCGCCGGAGGGGACTCCCATATAAAAGTGACGCTCGGCTCGTCGTCTCGTTTAGGGGTGTAAATTACGGATTTTGGTCTCACTTAGGGTGTTCAGGACGAAACGCCGATATTTTATCAATCAAGGTATCGTTTAGGGTTGCACGCGAAGAAATATAAAAAAAACACCGTTATACTTTGTCTGTCTTCAAATAAAGCGTGAGCCACGCCCAGATTGGTCTCCTTTAGGGGTTTAATTCAAAATTTACGACAAGCATCCCCGTCCCTTTTATAAGGGAGTCCCACCCCACCCCGCCTGGGAGGGAGGCCTAAATAATAGTAAAGTACGGTGCAGGGCCGGGACGAAAAATCCTGGCTGTTGGAAGAAGTTACCATTAAATTGATGGGAAAAGAGCTTTTCACGCCAAACGAACCTACCTGCAACTGCCGTTGAATGTCTTCACTGACACCAGGCATATACGGATGGATGAGAACAGACAGCAGCCAAGACAGGTTAGACGCCACGCCTAGAACTGTACCTGCACGTGATCTGCACAAACAAATATATAACGTAGAATGAACTGATGAACAAAAAGAAAGGTAAATACAATCACAACAAGTAAACCGTTTAACTGTTACTCTCGGGATCGAGTGGTCGGGTTAGAGCGCATGGCGTCTGCCTCCTCCACAGGCTTTTCGCGAGAGCGCGAAGCGCGAGAGCGGGGATGATGGAAGGAGAAAAATCTCCTTCCATCGTTCCCGCGCCCCTGTGCTCAATTATCCCGCGCTGTGCCTGCTTGCGAGCGACTGGGACGAGGCAGGCTTGGCGTGGTCACTGTGTTGTGTTCGTGGCAAGACACTTTTAAACACTTAGGGTCGAATATTTAAACGAAGTCTAAGTTAGGCCGTGGTTTAACAGAATGTATTCAGGTCTAAATATATTTATAAGCAGGTCAGTCTTAGTGGCTAATTATTTTTATTTTAGTCTGTGTTGTACACCTTCTAAACAGGGTTTACTGTAAATGACGTTAACACATTGATTTGAGGTTGGCCAGTTTAAACTCGAGTTGGGCCACGGTTTTATTAAACCCTGTGTAAACCTTGTTTAAATATTCGGCCCTTACAGTGTCTATCGTTACCGAGGACAACCAGAAAAAATGCTGGGATAACCCTATAACAAAGCGGAATTTGGGAGAAAATAAATGATACTGTATTTCAAATACTCCGGGACACGACAATAGACCAATTTCGATATATTAATATTCTAACTTGGCTCCGAGGCTTAGGGAATAAAACAAAAGAAATCGACAATAAATCACATCGAGGCTGAGGGATGAATAAATCATTTCTTTTGTTTATTCCCTAAGCCTCGGAGCCAAGTTAGAATATTAATATATCGAAATTAGTCTATGTGCTTTTTTATCCCTTATGTTGTTTATGTGATTGCTTTCTCATAAAGATGGGTGTTACTAAGTTAAACGTTAAGCGCCAACCATTAGGCCACCGCTGTACATTTCAAGTATTTAAACAGCATGCACTTGTACCTTTCTGCTTCGCTTCCTTTGACTAGAACCCAGGGCTTGTTGGATTGAATGTACTGGTTACCATATTTGGACATGTTTAACACGTCTTTCAACCTTCGCGGAGCCTGCAATAGAATCATTAGTCATAACTGAGTCTGTTTTTCGTCTTTAAACAAGAAGTAAGCTCCACTATGATGGCATTAAAAAAAGTGGGACTCAAATTTCCGAAGATTTCCGAGGAAAATTCGAAGATGTTTCGACTATACACCGAAGATACACCGAAGAGTTCCGAAGATTGCCGAAGATGTCCGAGGAAATTCCGAAGATGTTTCGACTTTACACCAACAAATCCAAGTTCGAAATATGAATTCTCCTTATTGGTGGTTTTCATCAACATTACAAAAACTGTTTGCTTGCATGAACAACATTAACAGGTAAAAGAACTGGCAGAAAGAAACGTTTCGTCCAAATTATAGCTTTGTAGCGTTTTTTTTATAATTGCCAAACTAGTTTTCAGAAAATTACAATGTTTAGTATGCCGCCGCCATGTTGTGTCCTTCAGAGGGGCACAAATTGCACAAGAAGTAGAGTAGATTCTACCGTCAATATCATTAACTTTCACTTCAAATCTGTTTAGACATCACTTCTAAATTATTATCACATCTGAAAATTTAAAAATGATATAAAAATATCCGATTTTTGTGACAGTTCAAAAACACGTTCATCCGGGACATCACAAATTTAAATAGCTTTATTTCCAAAAGAATCACTGGATCGATACCAAACTTTGCATAGTGATTAATGATTTCCATGTCTAGCAGATACAAAACGAATAGCTTTGTAGGATTAACAGTTTAGATTTTAGAATTTTGATGGCGTCAGATGAAAACAAAGAATTAATCCCTAGTTGATAATTTTCCTTATTCTCATAACCTGTCTATTTGATAATGTATTGAAAGCATATGGAGTAATTTGATGTTGATCAGCTTTACCTCATTTTCTCCAGATCGTCGATGTACGTTTTCAACTCCTTGTTGATGAGTACGATGAAATTCTTGTCCTCTTCTGTTAGTTCCATGGCTGGTATCTCGCCACCATAGTTGTTGTGCACAAACATCAAAGCTCTGAAAAACAGTTTATTTTACACTCAAACATTTTGTCTGTAGTGCAAATCGTTTCTCCATCAAAACAAAGTCAAAAGGGGAGTCCAGCGTTGCGTTACGACCCGAAGGAGACTAGGGTCATTCATATGAAGATATGCATTACTCGCACGTCATTTTCATACAGGTTTTAAAATCTTAATTTCATTTCCATAAAAAAAGTTTTCCCGCCACGCCTCACTTTGAAACAGAGGCAAACGGCGGCTTGATGCAGAGGAACGAGGAAAACTGGGGCTAGTCAAAAAGTTAGTCTGTCTACAGCTGCTTTCTTTTTTTATAGTTAAGCGAGCGAGTGTGCGAGAGCGAGCGAGTGTGCAAGAGCGAGCGCGGATCGTGAGAGCGACGAGGGAGTGGAGACGATACATAGCACATGACACAGCACAGAAAAAATGAAAAAAATAATTGACGGCACCATACCGGTTGACAAAGTTGCCAAAGTTATTGAGTAGTTCAGTGTTGTTCTTCATGATGAAATCTGACCAACTGAATGCGCTGTCCTGTTAAGATATAGAGCCACATTAATGATGAAACAAACAATAAAATCATGCGAATCAAAATTGGAATAAATGCAGGAAATGTTTACAGAATAAAAACTTATTTAACTTTAACAAAATGATACAAAGGAAAGGAGCTTTTCAAAAAATAATTTTTGAGAACGAGATTTTTGTGAATTTTCGCAGGAATCCGAGCTAAACCTGATCACGTGAATCTCAAGTTTGTCCATATTGTAATTCATTTCCATCCTCGCCATCGTTAGACATCCACATTTCCTAATGGGTCAAGTTCCTGTCATTTGTCGAGTACAGTTCTACAAAGTCAAACCATTATTGTTGGGTTTCCAGCTGGCCACAAAGTACTGCAGGCTTACTAAGAGCTCACCTGGTTCTCAGGCCTGATGTAAAGCAAGTAGAATCTCCAGATGTCTGCTGGGATACCTGTTTCGGCAGCATCGTCACCAAACACCCCCACCCCACGACTCTTAGAAAATTTGTCGTCCTCGTAATTGAGGTATTCTGAGATACAAAAATAAAATAAAAAGTAAGTGTCATTTTTGGTAAATCTTCGTTGAAGCACCCGAAGAGTTTCCGATTCTTATTATCCAATCAAGAAACACCGCGAGCACTCACGAGTACTCCGAAAATGTTCACGCCAGTATTACGCAATGTACCCTGTGTACCAGAGGTTTATTTCTCGCGTAGGGATCGGCCTGAGGCCGACGCCCCGAGCGGCGTAAGCGGGTCACAATAGAGACTTGAAACCAGAAACCGCGCAAGAAAATCCTCTGGCACCCAGGGTATACGCAATGAGGATACGTCAATTTGCTTAGCAACTTCGGGGATGAAAATCGCGGGCTGAGCCTCGATAAAATTGTAGACTGTTCACAGCCTCTCTATTAACAGCGAGCGGAAGCGAGTGCGGAGCGCGAGGGGTGGGGAGCGGGGAGCGGATATCATATTTTTCTTGGGCCAATTTCGCAAGAGACTGCTGTCATGAACCGTACTGAATCCGGTTGGGAGAATCGCGACAACATTCTTTGATGCTAGCAAACTTTCAATAGCTTGTTTGATCAGTTTGATTGGAAATTTTTTGCATAAACTCGTTGATCAAAAACGTTCCTACCTGTTGCGCTGATGGAATTCAGAAGACTGAAGTTGTCATCTGCACCAATAAGAGTACAAGGGAACACAACAGTGTGGAAAGGACGTTGTCTTTTGCCATGAACTGATAAAGGGAGACCTAGGATACACAAATGGAATGAACGAGACCGTCTTGAGATCTTCTGGAAAGACAGGTAAAGAGCCGCACTCGGCCCAATTTCCAGAGCAATTCCCAAGCATGAAGCCGACTATAGTGTTGCTATTCCCCCTGGATGGGATGCTATTCCATCGCAGGTTACCACCCAGCAAATTATCGCCGGTACCCATTTATACAGTGGAACCCCGCCTTACGGCCACCCCGTTATTACGGCCACCTCTTTTTGGCCCGGCGAAATCGCGCTTAATCTCTTGTGCAAATCATTGACACAATGACTCCGTGTGAGCAGGTTTTCATTGTTTTGACGAATTTGTGTCTGTTTTTGGAACTTCCTGTAAATTGGTTCAGGTTGCCTTTAGTGCTCGTTCAGTCGCTTTTGTTGTACATTTACAATGACCCCACAATTACCCCGTATTACGGCCACCCCGTTATTACGGCCAGCTTTTTTTGGCCCGTGGGTATCCGTATTAACGGGTTTCCACTGTACTCCTGGGTGGAGAGAGGCACTGTGAGAGTAAAGTGTCTTGTCCAAGAACACAACAGAGTGACCCCAGCCAGGGCTCGAACTCAGACTCCGGCCCAGACCGCTCAATCCGGAGTCCAACGCGCTAACCATTAGGCCACCGCGCTCCCTCTAGACAGACAGGATAACGAAACACTTGCTCACCTGTTCAGGGTTCTTCCACCACTTCTCCCATTCTTTGGTGTAATTAGCTGTGATAGAAAGATACCTGAAGCAAACAACAAGTTCACATCAAAAAGATTAAATAACGCCACAGCAAATTATTGATTGGTTGATTTTGATCCATTTTGTTTGGGTTCGCAACCTCGTTCCCAGGGTCTCTTTTTCCGCCAAAAGCAACCGTCTTGCAACCTCGTTCCCAGGGTCTCTCTTCTTCCCGGCCGCCGATTGAAAAGAGGGAACGAGGTTGCAGGGTTCGTTGGTTGTCATTGTAATTATGATCGACGGCAGCGTAAAACGCAATCATAGTACGAGTGTGGCCGACAAATTGTAGCGTCTAAATTAGCCTTTAGTTGGGTTTGAACTTCAGAGTTCGCGTGTTATTCAAAGGCGCAGTAATAGGTAAGTACTTTTTCCAACACTGAGGAGTAACCCTTTTACTCCCAGAGTCAAACCTTGAGTCAATAAATGTGGTTGTACCTTTTGAGTCTGTGGATGAAACTCTAGTGTGTGACCATTCAAATGAAAGCTATTGAGCAGTACTTTCAAGTGGAGCTGTTTGTTTTTGACAATTTTACAAAATGAAATTTAAGATTTTTTCCTCAGTTTGTACTTAGCACTCTTGGGAGTGAAAGGGTTTAAAGCCGTGAACTTGTCTTACCCTATGGGTGCATCGAACCACACGTAAAACACCTTGTCCGTGTATCCTTCCAGAGGGACCTGGGTGCCCCATTTCAAGTCACGTGTGATACACCGTGGTTTGAGACCCTCTTGGACCCATGCTTGGGTAATATGTTGCGCGTTTGAGCTCCAGGTACCTAGACAAAACAAATGTTTTGACCACGATTAAAAGTGCTACGACGTCACAATAAAGGGTCATGGGTTCGATTCCAATTTTTTTTTCTAAGCTTTCTTTACATTAACAGTTTAAAAGTTGCTTCACAACTGCAAATATTATTTCTTTTGCATTGTTTCTCCCCAGTTCACATAATTTATATCATATGAACACCTTTAGAAATTAAAACAGCACACTACAAAGGGAGCGTAATTTAGGTCATTGACTAGTTTTGTGATAATTGGTTTTAATTATTTTGTAGTAACAGTGTAATCCGTTTTCGAAATGGAGAACGCTTGTACGCACCTTCCGAAGACGACTTATCCACCCAGCTCTTTAAAGATGGTTCAAGCTAAAAATTGAGAAATGTAGCGTGCTAATTAAACAAAGTTACGGAACAATAAGGAGCTAATACAACTTATGTTTATTACATATAGTTGGGCTGCACACAAAATGTTTCAATCACAGAATGAAATCTGCTTTGCAGCACGTCTCCTTTGCCGGGGGGGGGGGGGGGGGGGGGGGGGGGTGGGGTACTCCCTGAAATTTTTGGTGGGGGTGTGCGGCCTGCTTCTTGAAACCCTTGCCCTATTTCAGACCACAATATGTGATTTTCCATACCCTATTTCAGACCTGACCAAAAAATCGATCCCCTATTTCAGACCTATAAAATTAGTACACGTGTCTAATACATGACTTCAGCTACCCAGGAATGGATTTCGTTTGCGCAAACATTTGAAAAGGGCTTCAAATTCCCCGATGTTAATGGAAAATATAGTTTCGTCTAAAAGCCAAACCAATTCCAGGCCAGAGTGCACAAAACATACCCTATTTCAGACCAAAATGGTCAAAATCTATACCCTATTTCAGACCAAAACGGTTGTTTGGGGCCGCACATACCTGTATAGCTTATATAAGGGAGTACCCCCCCCCCCCCCCCCCCCCCCCCCCGCACCACTTCTCCATGACGACCCAAATAACGGCTGTGAAGGAGACTACTTTGCAGCTGTTTTGGATCATCACGCGTGACGTGAAACATTGCACGAGGTTGCGTGACCACTAGAGGGTTAACGACATAACCACAATGCATATATGTATACGTTATCTCAGATCCTGATAAACTGGGCAACTTTTGGCACAATTTTGAAAATACGTAATAAATAAGACAAGTGATCAATGTGATACCTTGGTCAAATTCAAGAACAAATGCTTGCTGCTTCTCACTTTAGGTGTTCCTCCACAAACTTTACATCGAGGTTTCTACAAAGCAAGTTTATTTGCTGTTAAAAAATATCTTAACTAATTAAAGTTTACCCCCAAAACCCCCACCCCCAAACCTCTCTTGGGCAATCATTTGTGCGGGATCCCAAATTTCTGTTATGCAGCCAAACTATTGACATGGGACTTTTTCAGCACTCCTGTATATTTTTCAGACTCCTAATGTACAAATGCTTCAACACATCTTTTTCGCATTTTGCGATAATTTCCTCCACCCGATTTAGTTTATTTTGTGAACGTTCTTCTTCGTGTCATTGAATTTTCCGATGAATTCACAGATTTCCAGGTCCTGTCAACAAAAATCGCTCGTTTGAAACCAACAGAAAGATTTCAAAGTCAAAATCTAGATCCAGAAAGCGCATTTTTTTCTCACTACCATTAAAAAGTAAATATGAAGATGAATTACTGACTGTAGTTTGAAGTTCCAAAGAGCCTCATAACCTCACGAAATTTGCCTTCAAAGTGTCGAAAAATTCAACCTAGCCGCCGCCATTTTGAAGACTACTCAGCAACCTGGCCGCATGATCGTGACGTCATTCCGTGCAGCCATTTCTTGGCAAGATCTTTTCAATTAACGGCAAACGATGAAATGTAATTCCTCTTCCATCCCTTTATGACCTGTTACACCAAGACAGCAACTGTGTATAAATCTCGCAGCGCTTCCCGCCAATTCAGGTTGAACAGAATATCACGATTATGCGGCCAGGTTGCTGAGTAGTCTTTAAAATGGCGGCGGCCAGGTCTAATTTTTCGACCCTTTGAAGGCAAATTTCGCGAGGTTATGAGGCTCTTTGGAACTTCAAACTACGGTCAGTAATTTATCTTCATATTTACTTTTTAATGGTAGTGAGAAAAAGAAATGCGCTTTCTGGAGTGACCTTCTCCTCTAATAAACTGATGAAAGGTATGAGTGTTTTACCTTAAGTTCAATGGCGTTGATAAGCTTTCCACATGCATCACACTGATCCCCTCTGGCATCCTACAAGACACACAGTCAAGTACAGTCAAACAACAACAACAACAACAACAGAATTCCAACATAGTATCCACCTGTTAAATCTGCTGAGTCTTACCTCATAGTTGCATAAAGGACAAATACCTTCCACGAAGCGATCAGCAAGAAACCTGCAACAATAAAAAGACAAAAAACGGTCAAGAACTACAACTCCTTGTGTGTATATTGTGTATGTGCACACTATAGTGGAACCCCGATATACCCGGACCCTTGGCACTTCTTTATATCGGAGTTCCACTGTAATAGATCTCCCTCGGGGGGGGGACTCCCATATAAAAGTGACGTGGGTGATTGTCGGAAAATTTGAAAAGAACCCCTAAAAGGTACCAGAATCTCGTTTTGTGGGCGTGACTCGAATTCATTTTCACCCCTAAGAGGTAAAAAAAAATTAATAACTTCATCGGCATTGTGGCATATTTTGCGGCTAAAATGGAGAATTCGGGGCCAAATATTTTAGCCCGCTGAACTGAGCCAATCAGAAACAAGAAAATAACGGGGTTCTGTTCCATATATTTTACTGTAACCTTTGCCAGGCGGGCTGAAGAATATCATTCGTTATAGCGGGAACTTCGTTATAAAGGGGTTGGCCATCTTGAAGTGGGCATAAAATGAAAATTAGCCCGGGAGGTGGGTGGGTTAGGTTATATCAGGGATACACTGTACATATCAATTGTTTAGTAACACAGAAGACAGGATGTACCGTTTACACTCCGTGCATTGAAGCTGCTCTAGTGTGTCCTCCACCAAGTGATCTCGCTTGTGAAGCCGCCAGAAAATATCCTGAGCGATTCTACGAATGACACAAGAGAACATAGTTAACCCTTGAACCAAGCTCACTTATTTACAAACGTCTGTACATTTGGGCTTTTTTCGCGCCAAACACCAGTCGTTTTCAAAATGACGATCGACATGGCTATCCTGTTTATACGGTACTCGTAACCGTATCATTTTGAAAACGCTCCACTTTTGACAGTACAGAATAATAGTGTTTCCAAAACGGTGCGGTTTTCCATCGTCGCTATGTGAGATATGTCCAGGATTGAACGCAACTGCGATTTTTCGCAAATTTTGTAAAATTCGCAAGCCGGTTCTAGTCACTGATGAGGTAATTAGCGAGACAAAGAAGTGTAAAAAAAATTGTAAATCTCGCACAGCCGTAACGAAAAATCGTTGAGTTGCGATTTTTCGCAAACCAATAAGAAAAATAGTAAAATTTTGTAAATCTGTAGCTGAAGCGAAAAATCGCAAAAATTGTAAATTTGTTTTTGCGTTCAATCCTGGACATAAGTGGTAAACGGAAGACGTAACCGCATTGAAAACAATGTGGTAACAAATGAAAAACAGGGCCTAAGAAAATGGTCTTCTTGCCGGCTGAGCTTGCGAAAGAGGCAAGAAAAGAGGTTTTCACACACTGATGAATTGGGGGTGGGGAGGGAGGGTGGGTAAGGGGGGAGGGGAGGGAGACAGGATATTAGGTATCACGCTTGACACGTGATTCAGTTTTTGTTTTCTTACCATACGGAAGCAACAGCTTTCCCAGCCCTCCCAGCCCTCTACCAGTCTGGACGTTTTTTCGTTTGACATAGGCATATCAGGCCAGTGAGTTTCTGTTTTTCGGTATGAGCTAAGTCTCTGATATACTCTGTAAACGTTGGTTGATAGTTGTCAATAAAGTGCTGTTGCATTCTTATGTGGCAGACAAATGGCATTCAGTGTGTGATAACGCAGGGATTCGAGAAAGAAACAGAAGTGTAACGAAACAGAATCTCGTGCCAAATAGGCCTACTCTGGGACCTTAAGTCGCCTCAAGTCGCCTTAAGTCGCCTAAAATCGCCCAAAGTCGCCATGATTTGCTAATTAAGTCGCGTCCCAGACTAGGCCTCCAAATACTTACTCAGTTTGTTCTTGAGTAGTCGTCCTTCCAAAGTAATCAAACTTAATTTTAAACCAATCGTAAACTTCCTTGTGCAGCTTGAAATACTTGTCGCAGATTTGCTGGGGTGTCAGGCCTTCTTCTAACGCCTAGCAACAAAATCAAAGCAGAAATTAATCAAGATCATTAGCTTGACGACAACAACAACAACAAAATCAACAAATCAACATCACCTAGAGTTTGCTAGTGAAAATGTGTTTTTTTATGATGTGGTTTTGCAAAAGTTATACAGTCGTTACAAAGTCATTGCAACCCGTTTTCAGTTTATGAACTTTTTGAACCTTTCAATAATTCTTTTCAAAGCTTTCGTTGCAAATAAAACAAATAACCACACATTTTCAATCTGTTAGTTACAGCCAAGTTGTTCTGAACAGTGAAAATAAGCTCCATGATTCACAATCTCGGCCCGTTGGTTTTTGGTCAGCAATTTTACTTTCTGGGGAGTGGGCACTGATGTACACAGTTTTTTTTTACAGTTTTGTTCATTTCTAAGGAACAGTAAGCTTCAATGAACATGTACAGATGTATTTAACGTTTACCTTAGTTTCGGTAGCTGTACCATACTCATCAGTCCCACAGATGTACAGGGTGTTATACTGACGAAGGCGACAAAACCTGTCAAACGATACATGCAAATAATGGTAAAAGCACTGAAAAGATTTTTTAATTAAACAAGAAGTTCCGGTATAAAAGGGGCCTGGCCTGGCCATTCTCACACCTAGTTGTCAATCAACCATCAAAGCGTAAACAGCTGACAAACAACCTGCACTTTTTCTTCGACCGTTACTGGGAAAATGTTCTGCTAAACATAAGAAAGTTATATCTTACCTTTGTTAATGATATATTTTGTTTTGAATCATGTTAAGTTTACGCTTGACTCGACAACGTGCCAGGACTGCAAGAGTACAAATTTGCATTTCGCACTCGAAAGGTGTGAAATGTGGGAGGTGCCATCCCTTTTATAGCGGAACTTCTTGTTTAAGCCATTCTCCACCTGTGAACAATAAGCTCTTGAGCAGTTTTCTCTCTATTTTTCTATAAGAGCGGTTTTCGATTGACTGTCGAAGGTAATCACTGAATATTGCTTTGGTTTTGCTTTTTACGCTCGGTGATTTGTTTAAAAAACTCGCGCCACCAACTCAACCAATCAGATGTAAAACCAAAACCAATCGCGACTTGGTCGCACGCGTTTTCCCGCGCTTGGCGCCGGTTACGTGTATTTGTTTCGAGTTCTCATTGGTTCATTGCATTGTTTACAGTTGTTGTGATTGGCCATTGTAATAGCTTTTGTTTGAATTGATTGATTGATTGATTGATTAATTGATTGATTGATTGATTGATTGAAAACCGCTCTAATTTGTACAAACAACTCATGCTGTGTGTTCTAACCAATTGGAGCAAATGCGCTGTTTTTTAACCAATCAGGAACCAGAACCAATTGCGCCTTGGCTGACGCGCGTTTTCCCGCGCGTTTTCCCGCGCGATTTCCCGCGGTTGGCACGAGTTGCATCTATTCTTGTTGCTCTGAGCTCTGATTGTTTGATTGTGTGATGTGAGTTTATTGAGGGGGAGGGGAGAGGGGAGGGGTGTACGACAGCATCTAAGAGAATACTCACGTCAGTATGGTGCTATAAAAATCGTTAGGAAATTCGCGGGCTCAATCAGTTTTCTAGACTGTGAGCAGTCAGTCTTTCTTTTTTTCGCCGCTTTGCCTTCTCGCATCCGAGAAAGAAAGAGACTGCTCGCTGCTCGCAGTCTAACAGTTCTCAGTGACAGTATCCAACCAAATAAGGTACCTGGCAAATACGTCAGCACTGAGGACACAACCAATGATGTTCCCCAGATGAGGCACGTTATTCACATAGGGCAGGGCACTGGTGATCAGAATGTTCTTCTCTCCTGCTATGGGAAGACTGTTAAAAGGAAGAAAAAGAAAGCAAGTTGAAGACGAGAAAATCTTGTGAACTCAGTATGCAATTACAATTACTGAAATTATTCACAAGACTGACACAATCATCTGACACGTAATCATTTCTTAAAGGAGCTACTTCACGGTCGGCGCTTCTTGAAAAAAATAAGCCATTTTTTCAAGTTTGTCGTTTTGTAATCCGTCTCAATCTTCCTCAGTCTTAACCATCCTTGTTCCTGTTTGTTTTATTATTACCTTTGGTTTTTTCTACATAAGTAAACTATCATTTTTGAGGTAATTCCTTGAATTCGAACGTAATTATGTACATAAGAAAAATGACTTAAATATCGTGACAATTAGCCCCTTTAAGGCGGGGGTACACGTGAATTTCAATGAAATTTTAAGAGGTTTAAAGAAGGGATAGAAGGAAAATTTTTTTTTAGAACACCAACAGACAGTTGATACCCACGCGGGTGCTCTTGCGTGGTTATCACTGAACTGTCTGTCAATTGTCAAACTACTAATTTTTAAATTCTAATTCTAATTTTAAAACTACATCAAATCTCAATATTTCTTATTTCCCTAAATTTTACATATCCTTTGAGAAAAACTATTTCCTCCAAATATACCCAAAAATACCCAAAAATTTACAAAACACCCCATAACATAGATTAATGAGATGAGCAGAGAGTTTTTGGATTGCTTGAAACGCGAACGAGATATTTCCATTAAACCCATGTTAAGTCGCGGAAAAATGGCATTCATGTGTACTCCCGCCTTAAGCTTTTCTTGCTATATTATACATTCTTGTAAGAAAAGAAAAAAAGCAAACACTGCTCTTGATCTTATTACATTGTGAGGACACTTCAATCTGAACTGTGATCAAGAGAGGATGATCTAAGAGAACACATCCCCATGATAGTTTTTTTTCGATCTATTTTAAGCTTCGCGCCATGCTGTGAAAGTTATTTTAGTTCTCGTCCCCATGGTCGCGCGGCCAATTATCAGAGGATCAGATGTCATTGCGAAAATTTTTCTCGCCGTCGTGTTGACGTCCATCTACTGATACAGTGTCTGAAACTTCATTGATGTTAGAGTCTTCCAACAGTTCATCAGAGCATTTGCTCTGACAAAAGGCTAACGCTGAAAACGTCAGCTTTCCAAATTCGCTATAGGGCGGTCACATTTACCTCTATTGACTTCAAGGTCTTGCCCGCGGACGCAACACAACAGTTTTTTTTACAAACTAATTAACCATTTTTCAGTGAATGAGTGAGAGGACTTATGGCTGATGGGAGTAGTACATGATTGTCCATGCAGATCGCAACCAGTTATCTTCAATCCGAGATGAGAAATTCTATATCAGTGGAAACTATGTTATTCACGCTGGTTAGTCAAAATTGAACTTACATTGGGTCTGCAAGACGGCGAGTTTTTGGACGATTCTTGCTACCATTGTTCCAAATTTTGACAGCTTCATCCATCTCTTCCTTTGAACAAACCTTGGTTTGACTTACAGTATACCTGGAATAAAGAACAACGTTAAATCGTTTACAGGCCATAATTCACAGCCACACTCATCCTCAGAGATCCAGGGCAGATCATTGGGGCGCGAGGAAGATAAAACGGGCGGAAACAAGTATACTTTCGTGCGGTGCACCGCTAAAAAGGAATCTTTCATTCAAGAAAATCGAAGACTTGGAACGTGGCCGAAGGTCATAATATTTTCTTTGAAGTACCCGGTAAGTACATAGTCTCAGTTTGTTTACGTCTGGCCGCCCAACTGTGGCGCGTTTTCTGATGTTGTTTTTCTGCGTAGAGGTTATCGTAGAGCTCTACGCGTATACGAGTAATTTGCGCCTCTATCACGATCATGGACTAGCATCTAATCATTCCCCTCACTAATATATCATAATAATGTATCTCAATGTACTATGTTTGTTGTCATGGTAACCCCAGAAACATTTCCTTTCTGATTCTTCTTTCGGCCATTTATTTATTTTTATTTGTTCTATATCAAACAGATTTATTTATTTACAAGACCTTCCTTTCTTTGCTATTCTTGTCTTACTATCCAATACACAAACTTACCAAACTGTACTCTTATATAAGACCCTGGTACTTTTATTTGCGGCTCTACGTTTTAATTATATTTCAAATTGTATCTTAAACTTCTACTGTTATTTCATTTCCATCACTTATCTAGCCTCCTGTGCATTTATACATCTCTACGTTTTCATTTCTAATATATTTTACCTGTTTTCTTCCACATCTGTACTGTTTCATTATCTGCAACTATACGCTGATACAGCTCCACGTTTTTAATTTTGTTATCTAGCTGTACTTTTCTTCGGCTATTCATTTTTTTCATTTCCCTTCTACTCCTACACTGTACATGTTTCTTATAAACTCTACACTTTTACGCTTCTACGGCTCTACGGTTAAACTCTACGCTAACCTTTACCCTCCTTACTCCTACACTGTACATATGTTTCTTTATAACTCTACGGTTCCAGGCCCTGTCTCTTCCTCCTCCCCCCCCCCCCCCCCCCCCCTCTCCCCCTCCCCCCTCCCCCTCCCCTCCCCCCTGGAAAATACAAACTTCGACGAATTTACGTCACTCAATTTTAGTTCTTCGGAGAAAATATTTTGAGAAACATATTCCACTCTTCATCAGTTCATAGCGCTAAAAGGAAGCTTTCATTCACAAAGCAAAGACTTGCTTTAGTAAAGTTTGTTGACGTCTAAATTATTCAAGTTGTAAACGTTAAAACTTATAAACAGCGTACTGAATTTATCTCTGAACTTTATATTTTGCCGCATGTATTCCAAGTCAAAAATTACCAATAGTATGTAACAAATCAAACCAAGCCGAAAATAAGTCGACGAACACGTCGACGAACAAGCTTGTTCTGTTTGGGTTGCCTCATGAGTACAATGTCACCTGGTTTGATCTCTCTTTCTTGAGCATTTGCCTTTTGGTCTGCGACAGCATAGATCTTCATCTTCTGCTTCTGCATAGCGTCTGTCTGGGCAATGTTAGCTGATGCATCTTTAGACATAAACTTCTCTTGCTTAAATCGGGTGAGTGGTGTTTCCGGTATTGTGATCTTGAGCTTTCTGTTGTTCAAGAGTTCACTGGGTGACACATTAGTGGTGGAGTGAGGTGTTGCGCGGTATTGGCGTAAGAACGTGTATAACTCTTGTTTCCAATTCCTGCCTTCTAGGTGCAGGTTAATCCTGATGGTCTTTTCTAGGGTCTGCACCAGGCGTTCAGCTTTTCAATTCGCTTTCGGTCAATTGGTGTGATTCTTCTGTGTTTGAATCCTAGGTGGTCAGCAAAGTGTTTAAATGTCCATTAAATGGTGGGCCATTGTCACTCTTCAGGACATCTGGTATTCCTGTCTCGCGAATGTCGCATCTAGCTTAGAGATCACAGCTCTGGCTGACGTTGAGGTGAGTAATTCGGCTTCGGGAAAACGGCCAAATTCGTCTGTTACCACCATTATGTAATCACCAGATGGGAATGGTCCTGCAAAATCAACTGCTGCACTGAGAAGTGGAGTCATTCGGAGAGGTTCTGGTGGTGATTTGGTCGTTGCAGCTTGACATGGAAGACAGTTAAGTTTTTAACTTTCTCTTCTGCCATCTTGTCAATTCTTGGGAACCACACTTTGTCTCTGATTAGTTGTTTCGTTTTAACGATTCCCTGGTGACCTTCATGTGCTAGGTCCAGTACTGCTTTGCTTCCGAGGGTAGGTGATATTACAATGCTGTTTCTTCGCAACACTGATCCACCGAAAATTCTTCTTTGAGCTTCTTGAATCTTTGGACTTCTGGATTATTCCACTGATCAGTTTCTGTTGCTTTGATGACAGCTTGCATTTCTATATCTCCTTTGGTTTCTTGTTTGATTTCTTCAAGTGTCGATGCTTTTGGCACAGCATCACTGCATACATAGTTGACGTAGTCTTCAGCTAAGTTGTGTTCCTCTGGTGTTGTTTAACTGGATGTCGGCTCATGAATCAGCAGGGTTTTCTGCATCTCTTCCTGGTTGGTAGATTAGTTGGCAGTCATAGGGCATAAGTCGAAGTTTCCACCTTTCAATTCGTGGTGAAGTTTGCTTGTGGTTCTTGAAGATACCAATGAAGGGCTGATGATCAGTGATGACAGAAAACTGGGCACCATACACGTAGTAGAGATGGAAATGTTCTACACCCCATACTACGGCAAGCATTTCACGCTCTGTTTGGGAATAGAGACTTTCAACATCACTTAGGGCACGACTTGCATAACTGAGAACTTTGCCTTCATGGACTAGTAAACCACCAACACCAACTGGACTTGCATCACCCTTGCCCCTATGGTTATTTTGCCTCTACTTTAAAAAATATAAATTGTAATTATTGCTGTCCTTTCTGGGTACAAATAAATGGTTGTTGTTGTTGTTGTTGTACCAATGATTTCGGTCTTCTTTTTTGGATCAAAGTATGACATAACATGGTCTCCAACAAGGGCTTCTTTCAGCTCATCTGACGCTCTCTGTTCTTCTTGCTCCCATTTCCAAGGTGTGTCCTGTCTCGTCAGCAGGCGTAGTGAGGTTGTACTTGTGACATAATTTGGAATGAAGCGAGATAAATACTGCGCCATTCCAAGCAAAGACTTCACTTCACTGGAGTTCTGCGGAGGTCTTGCTTTGTGAATTGCTTCACCTTTTTTTGGATCAGGGCTGAGGCCGCTGGAGCTCAAAATGTGACCATAGAAAGTGATTTCGGTTTTGGAGAACTCACACTTGTCTTTGTTCTGGCGAAGGTTGTTTTCTTCGAGTCTCTGAAGAACACCACGAAGATTCTTGTTCTTGTCATGCTCGTCTTGGCCTTTTCCAAATACGATGATGTCATCTGAGATGTTTTTACATCCTGGTAGGCCAATAAGGAGTTCTCTGATTGCTTCTTGGAAAATTTCAGATGCTGCGTTGATTCCAAATGGCAGACGTTTGTACCGCCTTAGACCAACATGGGTGCTGAAGGTTGTTATATAATGGCTTTCGATTCCGGTGCCAACTCAAGTTGATGGTACCCTGAAGACAATAGGACTAATCCAAGGTGTGGGCCCATCATTTTTTCGATGATGTCCAATCTCTCAAACCTCTCGAGCTCCTTCTCGACATCTTCTCGAACATGGAAAGGGATTCGGCGATGAGGCTGTTGTCCGGGTGTCGCATTTGGATCAATGTGTAACTTTACGGTTTTGTTTCGCACTTTTCCTATACCTCCAAACAAGGATTTGAACTCTTCTTTTAAAGACTCTGGGCTGTTCTTACCCCTGTCAGAGGCAGTGTTAACAGATATCATGATAGGCTCGATTACCAGCCGCTGTTCGGGAAAATGAGCCCACGTCCGACGAACGAAGACCGGACTCCAGAGAGCGGCGGAAATCGAGCCTAATATCATGTGCAGTGTGGTAGCTGAGAAGATTTCCTGTCTTTCCCTTCACAACAAGTAACTGGGTAGTAGCGCTGGCGCTAGTAGCTGCTAGTGGATTTGACAGTTGCTGTGAAAGTTCCTAGCAGAGGAAGAGGGTTTCAGATCCATATCAATCTTGGTGTGAGCAGGCCGTAGGGTTTTGTTGCCACAGTTGTTGACTCTTTGAAAGTTGTTTCATCTAGAAGATTGACAGATGCACCTGAATCGATCATCATCTCCACAGTGTTCCCATCTATTTGTATTTGGCACATTGGTGGCTTCTTGCTTTCTGGATAATTGACTGCGGCAAGGATTTTTTGCAGGTTGCAGGTTGCAGGTCAACTGCTAACCCAAACCCCAACAATTAGGCTAACCATACTAGGCTAACCTTCAGTTAGAATTAGGCTAACCTTCAGTTGGGCTAATTTAAGCTAACTGGGCTAACCGTGACGCCATTCTCTGCCTAACCGTGTGTGTAATGTTTCTAAAAGTAGTCTCAACCTGCAACCTGCAACCTGCAAAATATACCTGCCCAATTGACTGTGGCATGTAGACGTAGTCTATTCTTCATCGGATCTTTGGCTGATCTCCACGGAAGCTACTGTTCGGGGTTTTGATCGGCAAACATGAGTAAAATGACCGATTTTTCACAAGCCTTGCAGGTTTTTCCTCGTGCTGGACATGTGTTCTTGCGAGGAGCATATCCATCGCAATTTCCACATTTCCCTGGTGCTCTGTCTCGCTTGTCTGCGTAATAACAATTACGTGACTTACATCGTGTGTGACGTCGGTTCGGTCACGGGGGCGACTTTGTCGATCGCTTTCTTTTGTTTTGATTTTGTTGACATCAGCGTCGGTGTTCTCCACGTCTTGAGCCTGCTTGTCGCTATTAAAGTTCTAACGCTCATCCCAACCTCGTTCCCAGGGTCTCCCAGAGACCCTGGGAACGAGGTTGACGCTCTTCCATGCTTTAACAGGGCTTCTAGCGTAAAGTTTTCACGTAGCGCTCGGCGTCGAAAAGAGCTTGAAGTACAAGTTAAAATGATGTGCCCTTTGATTTCTTTGTCGATATAGGAGTGTTCACTGTTTATCAACATTACGTCAAATTTGTTTTGTTATTCAAATTTGTCAACCATTAAACAAAATAACTCTTTGTTTCAACAGCCAATAGTTCTTTGGTTGGTACATTAATAACAATAGGTGACGTAACGAGAAATATCGCTATTGCTGAATTCACAGGTTTTCGCGAGTTGTCGAAGTCGGGTGTGATAACTATCCAAGGATTCACCACCTTTTTGCTTTGTCTGTCGAAAAGTGTAGACTTCATAGGCGATGTTGGTCTGGGGAGGGAAATATCCGTTGAGTTAATTTCTCGACCGCTGTGTCATAATTGCTCTCGCCTCCAGTTTCTGGCAAAGTGTCAAATATTTCGTCGACTTCGGGACCAGCGTAATGAAGTAGCAGCGCTCTTTCCGTTTCGGAATTGTGATGTCCATTCCAATGAACAGTCGCTCTAATCTTGCAAGCCATTTTTGCCATCGGGGACCCGCGCATTGCCGTCAGCATGAACGTCGAAGGATGGAAGACATGGAAAATTTGGTAGTGAATGCGCCTTGAGGTTAATTGAGCGTGTCGCTGTCTGCACGTTTGTCTCATTGAATCGATTTTCCGAGAAAACGCCTTCAGCTTTCCACGAAAACGTACAGGAAGCTCCTAAAACACTACCAGATGTCGTTTTAGCTGTTAGGATGATCGCATCCTCGTCGCCAGATGTGATATCGGGACCGAGTAGAATAACCACGAGAGTGAAACACAACGCCCTGCTTGTGAGTATCTTTACTGCCTAATCACGTGACGTAAATACGCGTGATTTATGAATAATTAACATTATTAAAAACTGGACCACGGATATTGGATTTCTAGCTTTTTGATTGGTTAAACGGAGACAGTCTAACAGCTGATATACCTGCTCCGACAAATATGAACGCGTCAGCGAGAAAGAGAGCTGAATTTGTTCTCTCTCCAAGGAACAATGGCCGCCGGAAAAAAATTGTTTCGCGGCAGAATTGACTGAAGACGAAGTAACAGAACTGATAGAAAATACAGCAAAGTTTTGAACGAAACATTTAATTGGAAATGCCTGTAATTAATGTACTACAAATGCAACTGAACGAGCACTAAAGGAAGCCTGAAACAATTTACGGGAAAATTCGAAAACTCGCAATACAAATCTGCACAAATTCGTTCAAAATGAATGAAAACCTGTTTACAACACAAGTTTAAGCTTAGCCTATTCAGTATTGTTACTTTGTGTTTCGAAGAGGCTTGTCAATTCCAACTGGACTAAGCTTTTAAAATCAGCACAATCTTAATATCGGAGAAGAAGCATACGACAGTTCGTCAAGCGTTCGTGTAGTGATGGTCAGGTACAATCAAAGATCACTTCATAGTGGAATTCTCTTCGAAGATCACTCTTTTTCTCTCCATCCATGAAGATATTGACGCTTTCCTTTGCTTTTTACTTCAGTGAACTTGATTTTAACTTGCTCAGTTTCGCTGGTTTTAAGACAATTGATTCTGTAGTCGTGCACGATTTGCTCGCCGTAAACAACCCGTTCAGCTGTCCATTCAACTTGTAAAATGAATATAATGTTCAGCTCCACAATTATTTCTGATCTTTTCATTTTAAGCTAAACCATTTGCACAATTTCCAAGAATATACGAAACTTTAGAAGACACCGAGAGCGAAGATTAAAATTCTGCTTTGCTCTCTTTTCATTCACTGTGCTAACTGAACTGGCAGACCGCGCCAGCCTTTTGCCGCCGTTTTCATACAAATCATACTTCATTTAGATTGAACTGAAAATTCACTCAGTCGATCGATAAAGTAATACCAAAGTCTATTAGTTTAGTGAAGTTTTTAATAAAACAATTATTCCATTTGCCCTTGTTGGATATGAGAGGATTATAGCCAACTCGCGCTACGCGCTCGTTGGCTATTTATCCTCTCATATCCAACGCGGGCTCATGGAATAATTGTTAATATCTGAAAAGTATTTAAAAAGTGCGAAAATATTGGTTTCTGTAACATTTCAGCTTACCAACCGAATTCAAAAAATTCATAGTAAATAAAAATCTTGGACTAATCGAAAAGAAATTTAACTCAAAATCTGTTTCGGTCCCATTCAAGAATTGGAATGAAGCATTTTGTTACCAAACACAACTTGGGTTTATCTCAAGGTTGTTTATCAACTAATACAATAGCAAAAGACACTTTGCACAGTACATGTAGAACAAAAAGAAAGAACTTATTAAAGGCTTTCGCCTGATCAAATAATTGATTTACGAGATACGGACACTAAAAACTTCCAAACATTTAATAAATTAACAAAGAACGGTATCGAAGTTCATGGTATTAAAACCGATAGTCTTCTTATCGATAACTCAAAATCAAACATAAAAAAGTGAAACAATTATTTAATCTGTCAGATAAATTTGGAAATTTCAAACAAAAATTTGATAAATCAGTCTTAACTAATAAAAAAAATTTGAATGTATTATAAATGAAGTACCACAAATAAACGAAATTAAGGTCATAGAACATGAAATTAAAAATGAATACGACACCCAAGAACTATTAAATATTATTAATAAACATGATGTATTTGTGAAAGGCGTTTTACCAGGCGTTGGTAAGACTACCTGTTATAAGCAGCTAGAAAATGACAAATTATTCGAATCACCTTATAACAAATAATGTCAAAGCTTAAGAAAGGATGGATGTAAAAGCATAACCAACAATAAATTACTAGGCCTAGTTGTAAAAGTAGATATGCTTAAAATTATAAAACAATTAAATTCAAGTGAATACGATACTATTATTTTTGATGAAATTTTACTATATAATCCTCTTCAACTATATCTTATTAAACTGAGTTTATGGACAATAACCCCGACAAAAAATACTTTTGTACAGGTTATATCGATCAAAGAAAACCATTTACATCTGGTTGTAACAATATAGAGGACAAAAATAACTATCAATTATTCTGTATGAACCAAATATTCCCAAATCAAATGACTTTAAAGGGACACTGTCCTGATTTTAGCATGATTTGGGGAAGCTCAGAAACATATCTAGATCATAGGAAGTTGAACAATAATGGTTTAATTCTGTAGAATAGCACTCGACAAATGACAGGAACCCATTAGCAAGTGAGGATGACAAACGACAGTGAGGATGGAAATGGATTGCAATATGGATTTTTGAAAAAACGTTAGGATGTCAGTTTTTCAAAGTTTCAAATTTGGCTCGGAAATCTTTGGAATTTTGCAAAAATTTTGCTGCAGTATGGAATTTCTTGAAGAAATTGCTTTTTATAATTTAGTTAGAGTTTTTAAAGTTATTATTCCATAGATTTAGGGACCATTTCATGCATTTATAACAGTTTTGAGCAAATACGCCGGGACAGTGTCCCTTTAAAAATTAACAAAAGACTATAAAATGAATCTGACAAACAAAAATTAATCTCTTTCAAAAAAGACTTATTTGACCTGAGTAAAAAACCAATAGATACATTCAGAAAATATGGTTTTGAAATTATCGAGGACATAAAAAATGTAATAACAACAACAAATTATATGTCTATTTAACTTTAGATGTGACCAAGTAAATAACCACATAGAAAAAAATGTCAATAAACAAAAAAGGATTTTATAAAGGATTAGAAATCGTGTGTAAAAACATTATACATCATCTAAAACGAGATTATATATTAATTATCATTATGTATCGCGATCCTCCTATAGTTTTGCTTTTGAGTGAAACGACATTATTTTGCGGTAATATCGTCTCAAATGCAGGCCGGTGATTGGTTCTGAAGCTACAGATTGGCACCGGGGCACTAAATTGGGTTCCTCACGTACGCATCAAAATTCAAAAGTTTTCCGCTTCGATTAACTCGTCGGCAATCGTTTATATCTTGTCATTTGCTCATTTATGGAGTGCTTTATTCGCCGGTAAGCAATTTACCGGCGAAAAACGTCCGACTTTCTTCGAGACGATAAAATGCTTTCGCGTTCAAGTATTCGTGTACATTACGTCGCGTATAGTGGGAAATTCTATTTCAATCAACAACAACTGATCTTAATTTTCTTTTCAATTTGTCCAAAAATGTTTGAATCGCGATACAAAACTAAATTCGATTTTGAGACGACATTACGGCTTTATAATGACGGCGTTGGGAGAAAATATATTCCGTTTGGAATATATTTTCTCCCAACTAGCCGTCATTATAAAGCCGTAATGTCGTTTCAAAATCGAATTTAGTTTATAATAATTAAATCAATAAATGACGAAAAATGTACAATATTAGAACAAGTTGAAGACGAAGACATTTATTACATTACCAATAGACAAATAAATACTTGTGATTCAGTTCAAGGTTTAAGCATAGACGAGAAAATAACTATTTTCGATTGTAACACACCATATGTTGATCGATTTAATATTTGGACTGCTATAACAATATCAACTAATTTAAATAATATTTGTATAGCGATGTTTCTCGTTACGTCACCTATTGTTATTAATGTGCCAACCAGAGAACTATTGGCTGTTGAAACAAAGAGTTCTTTTGTTTAATGGTTGGAAAATTTGAATAACAAAACAAATTTGACGTAATGTTGATAAACAGTGAACACTCCTATATTCCAACATTCGGATGAGGCGGCGATGTCACTAACAAGTCATGGGTCAAGCTATATTTTACGCAAAAAATAAATAATTACAAAACACAAAATAAAAATGCTGGACGAGAATACAACAAAGGGGAATATATCGATAAAGAATGGTTCAAATTAGTTCAGAGAACACATATTTTGTGCACATTAGTTGACAGTTTTTAATTATGTGTCCTTGACTGTTGTCTATTTTGTCTGCTTTGATATTACTAATTACTTTATTGTCTTCTAAAATAGAAACGTCTGGTATGTTACATATTGGACAATTTTAATGTTTCTAAAGGGAAATTTTACTAAACTCTGAACCAGAACCAGATTTTTAACCATATAAAGTTAATTTATGGACCAATTTCTTATTGGTTCAAATAAATCATATGACAATCGTATGACTGTCGTATCTCTGTCGCATTACTAGACAACAATAGCAATTTGATGACTCGTTTCCTGGGGGCTTTCCCTGTATATGACGTCATCGACTTCCTGTTTTTCCGAGAATCAGACAATACATGGATTATACGCATTATGATTTTTCTGAGAAACACGCTTAATACGTACCATATGGAGGGAGCTAACAAACTTCATTTCATATTTAATTCTGGAATCATGCGCTGTCAAATTTTATAACTTAAATTTTCGGCGACATTCTTCGGGACCGGGGGGACGAGTTAGTGCCGGCATAGAATGAATGAGTTAGGGCCTCCACAGACTAGAGAGATAGTTGTCGACAACTATTTAGTTGTCGGTCATAAAAAGTTGTCGATAACAAAAAAGCCAGTCTTTGAAGCTAGTTATCGATAGGCTTTTTACGAGCGGTCGGTGTTGCGCGACAGCGAGACCAAAAAAAAGACTAAACCACCTCTGTTTTACACAAATTGAGCTTGGGGTACCTGTGGCTAAACTGAAAAGGAAATGGCAAATAATCACCTTTTCTTTTCACATAAAAGTAACTTGGTTGAATAGTTCAATGTATCCAATCTCAGAGACTGCAAAATATGCAACGTGATGCGATGTACGCGGCATTCTTCAACATCGAAGGCATCTTTTTCGCTTAGAACACAATCCGTAACTCCGTAAATGAGATGCAGTTGTAAGAAATATGTTTTGAAGCTCTTCGAAATTCCATCAGTGCCGAATATTTCCTTGAATTTCGAGGAATAACATATTATTTTCAGCCCGAAAGAACCGAATCTGTCATCGCTTCGCTGCTTGACTCTTGAAGGTGTCGTTACCAGGCAAATGTGTCATTGTTTATGCGGTCGCTTATGATTGGTTTCGCGGGAAAATAGACTCTCTTTATAAGGCAAGTATGGCCTTATAAAGGAGTAAATTCTGGCATTTGCCGCTGAAATTAAGTATTGCTGGCTTTGAAAACATGGCGACGGGGTAAATATAACGGATCGTAAAGGATAAGAAAGACGCAAAATTATGGCGTGTTTTGTGGATTTCAGAACTTTGTGATTCGAACATGCAATCAGTATAAACAAAACTACTTTTTCAGGATTTATCGGTTTACAGTGAAACTTGGCAAGCTTGATATCTATGGAATTACGAACGTTTTCACCACAGTACATCTTCTGAAATGGAATAGCACTTGCGTGACAGGATAACACTTTTTATGTGTAACAAACACAGAGTTCACATTCTAATCATACCAGTTGGAAGTCCAAAAGAATGTTCATCAGTATCTAGCTTCAATGTCCCGTTTAAGAACGTGCCAAAAGAGAAACATTAGTCTGCGGGCTCGCTTTTGCTTGCCCGCAAAAATTTTGCTCGCAACTTATTTATAAATCCAATCATTTGATCATCATGTGATGTCACCCGATAATCACCTGACAATCGTATGACCTGAAAAACAATAGCAATTTGATAATTCATTTCCAAGAAAAAGTCTTATTGTATTACGTTGACTTCCTGTTTTTCAAACCCAGCATGATGTTTTTTTACCAATCCACGATTTTAATTTATGGGTCAATTTGTGATTGGTTAGCAAAATCATACGACCATCATATGATGAAAGACCTTTGGCCTTCAGATAATCAGTGCACGTGATACCAGTGAAAAATTTTCCAACAATAGCGATTCAAATTTCGAATGAAGCAGCAACGCCAAGAACGGTGACGTTTCCTTACAAAATTCTCATTTCGTCGACTAAAGTTTTCTCCTTGCCATCGCTAACTCTTTCAAATAAGATTGTACTTCTCCTCTGCCGCTTCTCCTCTAAATTCCTCACATCAAAATGTTGTAGTAATGAAGCTTTTAGTAACATAGTGACACATAGTACAGTAAGGAATCGTCCTTTTACTAAAGACTGGTTGTGTTTTCACTAGGACAAGTTTGACTAGTTAAAAGTAGTATAGGAGTTAAAGGGACACTGTCCCGGCATATTTGCTCAAAACTGTTATAAATGCACAAAATGGTCCCTAGATCTATGAAATAACAACTTAATAAACTCTAACTAAATGATAAAAAGCAATTTCTTCAAGAAATTCCATACTGCAACAAAATTTTTGCAAAATTTCAAAGATTTCCGAGCCAAATTTGAAACTTTGAAAAACTGACATCCTGACGTTTTTTCAAAAATCCATTTTGCAATCCATTTCCATCCTCGCTGTCGTTTGTCATCCTCACTTCCTAATGGGTTCCTGTCATTTCTCGAGTGCTATTCTACAGAATCAAACCATTATTGCTCAACTTCCTATGATCTATATATGTTTCTGCGCTTCCCAAAATCATGCTAAAATGAGGACAGTGTCCCTTTAACGTTGAGGGTACCGACGCATTATTTTTATAGCTAATTTCCGGCGCATATCTGTGATTTGAATATGAGTACCAGCGTGTAATCTTCCCCAACTGACATTTTCCTATATATAATTAAATTACAGAAGATACCAACGTATTTTGCCACATCTTGGAAACATAGCATAAATTTTCACCAAATCATTATTTTTATAGATGAGGATACAAACACCTAACTGTATTGCGTAACATAATTCTTGGAAAAACAGGACGTTGTTGATGTCATACAATCCCTTCCCTGCTGTGCCAGCTCGACCAATGAAATAGCTAGTTGCAAGCACATCATGTATTTATCATGAGGATATTGGGATGGGTCGGTCGGTGTCATCAAATATTTATAAAATGCGCTGGCACCCCATAAACTATTTGGGTTGGCCGCCATATTGGATTTTCAGATATTTTCATAAAATGAGATATAGTGTTCTAGAGGCTGCGTGAAAGTAAAAGTGTGTATTTAAGATCCCTTTGAACTCAAGTTTTAAAATACGCTGGTACGCCCAACTACTAATACTACTAATACAAACATGCCATCAAAAAAGCAACAATTAATTGCTGGCACAAAGGACATGAAGCCATGAAAATGAAAGCGAATCGCGGAAGTTACTTTTTTCTCTAAGTTCTTCGGTACAATGAAGATTGAAGAAATCATTAATTTGAAGTAAAACCTTACAAATGTAGTTGTAATGTAGGATTGCATAAACACTTACCTGGCAGCTTTAGATCTACCTATCAAACAGCGTACTGTAGCGAAGAAAGCGAATGAAACCTTCCGTCCGCACTGCGAGGCACAGCCCTTTTGTATCATTCTCGACCCCAGTCCTTCGCTGCTTTCTGGGGTCGAGATTGTTTCGCGTCTCTCACTCTTAGACAGCGGGGCCCAAGGCCCAGCCTAGTCCCTAGTTTTTCTCGTTCCCGCTCTCAACCTCGTTCCCAGGGTCTCTCTTCTTCTCGCCAAAAGCGACAGAAAAGAGTTGAGGAAGGATTAATTTGTTAAAAAAACACCAACAGACAGTTGTCCTCAGCAAATATTACAAAGAATATCACAAATTATTTATAAATCCAATCATTTGATCATCATGTGATGTCGCCTGATAATCACCTGACAATCGTATGACCTGAAAAACAATAGCAATTTGATAACTCATTTCCAAGAAAAAGTCCTGTTGTACTACGTTAGACTTCCTGTTTTTCAAACCTGGCATGATGTTTTTACCAAAACCAAAACCAGATTTACGCATTTTACACATCTTGGAAACATAGCATCAATTTTCACCAAATCATTATTTTATAGATAAGGATACAAACGCAAAATCAACCCAACTGTATTGCGTAACATAATTCTTGGAAAAACAGGACGTTGAAAATGTCATAGAATCCCTCCCCTGCTGTGCCAGCTCGACCAATAAATAGCTAGTTTCAAGCACATCATATATTGTTCATGAGGATATTGGGGTGGGTCATATAAGAAACAGTGGAAAGCTGATTTTACGACGCGAGCTTTTGCAAAGAACTGTTGAGTCCTTCTCCAAAAAGTTTCAAAATGGACAAACCAGATACACAAGGCAGTACTTTCCTCTTCACTTCTGAGTCTGTTGGTGAGGGACATCCTGGTAAGTAGCAGCATTTTCCTTCAATAGTAATTCCTACGGTCGAATCCGCCACTGTAGTGCACATGTTCTCTTAGTACGCCACAGGGGCGGATTCGACGAGATCGCCCAAAACGGCCTCCAAAAGCGATTAAAAACACAGGAAAAGACAACAGGTGAGGTTTTAACGCTTTAATTCACATTATTGAAAAGTGAAAATTATTTTCGATCGAATTTCAGCTCCATACATATATACAGCGCTTTGGTGACATGTGCTTCGATTGATCACAAATAGCAGAAGAAATAACGATCGTGAGACGATTGAACGTTTCGGAGATGATTCTTTGCTCAATTCATAAGAACTGGTTCATTTATTTTAAGCAAAACACTACAAAAGTTTGTATTTTGAAGAAGAAAATAAATCTGAACAGGAGTTGAACGTTCAGCCGTTATTTGGCTCGTCGGCTGCGACTAGTTGAACGTCGACCCAGACCTAAAAATTCAAATTCCGCAGTCAACCAAAGCTGTTTATTGCTAAAATAGTACTTTGAAAAGCAAACTGACTGAATCCTACAATTAAGAGTTCATTTGGATATCTTTATTAATTGAGAAAGGCAAGAACTGAACCGAGTCATGTAGTTTTGAGCTGGGAGTGTGCCAAGAGTTTCAAATAATTCGCGAATCGATATGTCTACTGTTGTTCTCGGAACATGCCAGCAAGTTCGCCGTGTGCCGTCTTCGAATTCACCTCTATTTTATTCTGCGCCAAGCATTTCGCCTCTCCGGCTTCTTTGCAAATTTCTCCATTAAAAAAATCGGCCAAAAATGTAGAGATTCCCACTCATATTATTAAATTCATCGAACACTACGTACAGTGTATATGTCTCAGAACTGCCCGTAAATATGCTTGTATCCGTTGACTTGCCAAGAACAAAATCGCAACGCCATGAATACATACACTGACCGGCAAAATAGTACAGAAATCAACTTGCTGAAATTAAAATCTGTGAAAGTCTTTGTTTATTCGTTTTCTTTCACCGTCCGTTTTCAGCACATCTATAAATTTCTTATAACGTGTCGAGTTTCGCTTTATCGAGCGTAAACCATTTTCGGAGTGATTTTATTAATAGAAGCTCTATACTGGCTTTTTTTTTCAGCGACGCTAACCAATGAGGCGCTTTTCTCCGATTCCAGAAAAAACCGGAAGTTGCATGAAAGCGAGGCTTAATGGCCCTCGTCGGCTCAAAGTTACAAAGTGTGTCTGACATTTCGTGCCGGAAAAAAATCATTTTCTTCGAAAAATACCCACGAATATTGACCCTTAAAGGTGCCAAAGTATAAAATGAAGCTACCCAAGGATTTTCAGCCTTGGTACGTAAATCGAACCGCGCACTGCCGGAGTTTCGAGATCTTTCGAACTTTCACTGCTTAGCTGCTCCAAGCGGATTCAGTTTTCGACTTCTCTGGACTCGAATTAAATCTCACCAGTAAAATAAACAATTTTAGGTTTTGTTGTTGATGAATAAAATTAAACTTTCTTATAATACATAAGAATATTTAACCAACTTTTCGATCAGAATAGAAGAACGGAATCGACTGACAAACTCGCGTAAACACTGTCGGACTGGAAGAAACATTTTCAAGCTTATTTATTGATAAAATAATGGAGCCTTTTTTCAACACAATTTTGAAATAAATAAATTGCTTTTAAAAGTGATAAAAAAGTAAATAATCGAAAATAAATAAGCTGAATTATAACCGGAATATAGTAGTTAATTGCGGTACCCGGGATATCAAAGTTATCACAAACATGATATCTATCTTAGGGCCTCCACAGACTAGAGAGATAGTTGTCGATAACTATTTAGTTGTCGATTATAAAAAGTTGTCGATAACAAAAAGGCCAGTGTGTGAAGCTAGTTATCGATAACTAAGGGCCTCGGTTACGACAACTAGCTTCACACACTGGCTTTTTGTTATCGACAACTTTTTATGATCGACAACTATCTCTCTAGTCTGTGGAGGCCCTTACTTGGTTATTATTAAGTTCTTTGAAAGAAATCGCGATCTCTATGAAATCTTTCTTTTGCCGTAGGGCCGTATAACATATTTATTTTTCAAAGGAATTATTCTTTGTGACAGCTTTCTAAACATTTCTTGTGTTAAAATTTACTGAGACGGGCTATTTCAAAACTCGCACTGTCTTATGTTTGTGAGAAGAACTGTGCCAATAAGGGTCCTACAAAGACCGAAAAACGATTTTGTAGTCCTATGCATCAGTACCATGTTCACAAACTTTGAAGCCCAGCTTGGTGCGAAATTATTTCTCGTACAGCTCATTGTTTCGAATTGTTACTAAACTACAAATAAACCGAGTAAATGAACACATCGACGTGACTGGCAGCCTTTGTTTTAGTCAACTTGTTTAACCCTTTCACTCCCAGAGTCAAACCTTGAGTCAATAAATGTGGTTGTACCTTTTAATTCTGTGGATGAAACCCTAGTGTGTGACCATTCAAATGAAAGCTATTGAGCAGTACTTTCATATGGTTTTGTTTGTTTTTTATAATTTTGCAAAATGAAATTCAAGACTTTTTCCTAAATTTTGAACTTGGCACTCTTGGGAGTGAAAGGGTTAAGGTAAACTGATGAGATGGCAAGATGCCTATGCTGTTCAAAGCTTTGCAAAACAGAGGGACTTGTTTTCAGCTGAGAATCATTCTTAACGGGATACTGGATCGGTCGGATAGCAAATGCGCCGCTTCGAGAAATTTGTATGTTTGTCAACAATTCTTTTGATATAAAAATCGATATAAAAGTATATGTTTCATTTATTAATCGATTAATAAAACCTGAAATAATTTTGTCTTACTGTTCAAAGACAATTCGATTCACACCTAAAGCAATTTATGTCCATCGAGAATTCTATTGAAAAATGGCTATCCTATTTTAGCAATAAATGAAAGTTTAAAATATTTTAGCCAGACGTGATGTTTACGGGTATCGCGGTCGTCGGTAGCGCGATACCCGTAATTTTGTATTCGGATCGAAAAGCAAAGTGCCATTCTAAGCAAAATATGTTAGTTAAAAAGTCTTATAAATTAAAAGGAAGTTTCATCAACAAAGCCTATAAAATTGTTTGCTTTACTAATTCGAGTCCAGCGGAAGTCGAAAACTGAATCCGCTTACATATAACTAGGCTGAAAATCCTTAGGTGGCTTCATTTTATACTTTGGAACCTATAAAGATCGAGATTCGTGGGTATTTTGCAAAGAAAATGATTTTTACCGACACGAAATGCCATACACGCTCATATAAACTTTATAACTTTGAGCCGACGAGGGCTATTATAAAGCCTCGGTTCATGCAACTTCTGTTTTTTTCTGGAATCGGAGTATTGTTCATGCTTCCCAAGTGCATCATAACTCGATATACGCACAGCTAAAAGCACGAGCCAATTGTTTTATAACATTTTATCGCGATTCAAACATTTTTTGGACAAATTAAAACAAAAGGAAAATTGAGATCATACGCGAGTATTGTACACATTGAACGAACGCGACATATTTTTTGGTTTCGAAGAAAGTCAGCCTTTTTTCGCCGGTCAATTGCTTATGAAAAGAAAGGCAATCCACAATTATGTCTCAATGAAGTTTTCTAAGACAGTATGTTGGCCTATTTCCGGATACTTTTTGCAATTACCGTAATTTTAAAATATCTTACCTCAAAACAGCGCTAAAAAGCTGAAATTTCCCCAGTATGTTGCTTATAAGTAGGCCTTCGGAAGCTTCATCGCCAGAACCTTCTTGGTTTCGTCGTAATAGCGAAAAGAATTGGTCAAATTGGATGCCCTAATTCCGGACGATCGTTAGCCTGCAATGCAGGCGGTTTGTGGGCTTGCGATCGAGTGTTTAGCCGCCATCTCCAATGTTTTCCTAATCCAAGATGGCGGCTTATAAATTCAGCGCTCGCTCGCCCAAAATACGCCTGTTTTGCAGGCTAGACGATCGTAAGCTCGTGTTTTCGCCACTTTTTTGGTGATATTCTTCACTTTCATGATGAAATTTCACCCATAAATGATGAACCAAGGAGTATAAAAATATCATTTCCCGAAATTAAAAGCGTTTCCGCACAGTTTTTACGTATTTGGCGAAGAGGTGGGGGACTGGTGACTAGTTCCACTTTCGCTATTCTCGCTTCTAAGACTGTTGCCTCTAAATTCGTGAAAATTATGTTTGACTGGTCTCTATCAAGGCAGCTAAGTTAAAAAATAAGGTAGTGCTGAAAATAAGTTGGAATTTTGGAATACCGCCACAAAATTGGCGATAAAATGAAAGTCTTTTTCGCTATCACGTCGGCGTCCGGATTTAGGCACACCTCGCCTGAATATGTAACGGAATTTCTCTAATAGTCTCGCTCTAAAATTTAAAATCCCAAATAAATAATTCTTATACTAGAAGAATCCTAGGCTTTTCAACGTAACTTTGTCCAAAAATTAAAAGTTTCTGTTGCGTATTTTTGCGAGAACAAATTTAAAATGTAAAACGATATAATTCAAGTCGCTGCAAATATGCAAATTCTGGACGAAAGAAGGTTCCCCAACCTTGAAATAATGTTGAATTTTCCTGATTTAACCTGAGCTAGTAGCACAAAAACACGAGTTGGTGAAAGTGGAATAATCAGTCATTCTTTGGAAAGTATTTTTGTATTTCATTCGTAGGCTACCGAAAATAACGAAACTTTGAATCTAAAGTGTCCGGAATTAGGGCTGTCCGGAATTAGGGTTCCAAACAGCAATGATTTTACAACTGAACCGGGTTCAGAATAAACGGTAAAACAAAGTCTTTTCGACAAAAAATGATTTTAATGTACCAACCTTACGCTAACTTTTACATTGAACAAGTTGTATTGGCGAATAAAGCATTCCATTATTAATATCCATTTAAATAATTGAGCAAACGACCAGAGATGAAAGATTGCCGACGATTCATCCACAAGAAAACTTTTGAATTTTGATGCGTACGTGAGGAACCCAACTCGATCAGTGCCAAGTCTTCAGAACCAATCACCGGCGCGATACTCTGTCGAAGTGACAGGTCAAGTTTGCTCGCGCAATCAGCGTGCACCATTGGATTATGACGGTCGCGAGTTGTAGGTTTGATTGACACAATTCGTGTCGAAGGCTTGTCGTATTAAGAAAGCATGTCGCATGCGACTATAGATCTTTTCACGGTTTCTGACGCCACCTTGGTTGAGGGGCAAACACGGCAAATTTACAGTAAATGTATGGGAAAAGTTGAGAGTTTGATGCCCAATAATTTGAGGAAGATTCACATTCTGTAATTTCTATGAATTACAAAGTAAAGATACCTAGTAAATCCGTGGGTCTTAGGGTCATTCATTTTTCTGAGAAATTGAAAAGTGAAAAATGATTTTTTTAAATATTTTATCGATCAAATTTGAAGGATACAGCTGCGCTGTCGCATTTTTAGTTTTTCATACAAATGTTTCTAAATTTTCCGCGAACGGCGGCTCGGTTTTACAGACAAATGTATTGAAAAATGAAAACCTTAATTGCGACTTTCCTAGCGAGGCTATATTCCTCGAATTTGATCAGTAATCTCTTTTACCTAGTATCTTGAGTCTGTAATTCATAAATATTTCGGGATTCGAATTTTCCGTTAATTATTAGACATTAGATTCCTCACTTTTCCCCGGCATACATTTACTGTAAATTTTGCCGTGTTTGCCCCCAAACAAGATGGCGTCAGAAACCGTGAAAAGGTCTATTAAAAACGTACCGTCTAAATCGGCCTTTAACGGTTCCTCTTATGTTAAAATACTAAAACGTGGTGTATTTTTTCGTAGATAAGATTTGCGACCAGGTCTCTGACGCTATTCTGGATGCTCATCTTAAACAGGATCCCAATGCTAAAGTTGCGTGCGGTAAGTTTGAAGAAAAGCGTTGTTTCGAGAAGCTGCGCAAGTTAAACTTGTGTATTTTGTTGTGCTTTAGGCCCTATTTATACGTCGCGCAATCGTCGAATTTAATTCGGACGAATTTAATTCAAGGACCTGTTAGCAATTAAATTCGACGATTGTGCGACGTATAAATCGAATTAAATTCGTCTGGTGAATTAAATTCGTCCAACATGTTTTATCCGTGTTGGTAGGACGGATAAGGAGGAGGAAGGAAGCTTTTAAGGAAGCTTAAAATATACCATCATTTCTTTCCACAAATTCTCATCCATCGACAAATCTAATTCTAGCCAAGAGACTAGAGGATAGTCTCTTGTTCTAGCAGTATGCGGGATGTTTGTCACATTTGAACCTAGATATATGGCCTTAGCTCCCACGAGTCTCCTCAGTGTAGCTCAGTGGTAGAGCGTCCGCCCGGTGTGTGGAAGCACAGGTGACCAAAGCGTACTATAAGAGTTTGTATGGATTTTTATAAGAGTTTGTATGGATTTGAAATTTAATTGAAAATATCTTCTTTTCCTTTGAAAAGCTTCAATAAAGTTTGAAACCTTACCTGGTGTCCTTTTTTTGTCTCCCTGGTGCTTCTTTAAGCCATTTGAGCGATTTTCGTTTCAACGGTCTGTATCATACTAATAGAGTATGATACAGACCGTTGAAACGAAAATCGCTCAAATGGCTTAAAGAAGCACCAGGGAGACAAAAAAAGGACACCAGGTAAGGTTTCAAACTTTATTGAAGCTTTTCAAAGGAAAAAGAAGATATTTTCAATTAAATTTCAAATCCATACAAACTCTTATAAAAATCCATACAAACTCTTATAGTACGCTTTGGTCACCTGTGGTGGAAGGTCATAGGTTCGACTCCTGTTAAGGGAACTCGGAATGTTTTCCGAGTAGATTGTGTCACTGACAGAATAATATCTTTCTCATAGTTTTCGGCTGTTTTGAGACGCTACGAAAGGAAAGGATCTTGCATGACATTGTTTTATTACCAAGCCGCCTTGTTTCTGATCTAGCGTACAACATGAACTGACCTTTGGGTCTATAGCCTCTTTATAAACAATTAAGCTTGAAATTCACTTAAGGCCTACAAATGTGGCAGCTCTTCACTTCCAATATGGAACCCCTAGTTGTTCTTCGTGAGGTGTTTTGTTTCCAAACTTCTTCCGACCGACAGATGCAAACATTGACTACATTGAGTATATTTACGCACATACTGTGGTGTTCGTTCCCGGGCAACAAGTGATGATCACAAAATATTTACCTGGCACTTGATTACAAATGTATGACAGCCACGGTGAATTATTATTTAGTTATTAACCAGACTGCTTTCTACGACTCATGCTTTCTCTATTATCCATAGCAAAACAATCTCCAGAATCAACCAAACTGCACTTTTCAGAGTCTAAAATCTCAATTTTTTTCTGTGGTAGGCCCTCGCGTCTTTACTACTGGTCCTACTGCCGTCTACTTCCAAAATTTTTCCTTCAATCTACTTCACATTTTCGGGAAAACCCTGGGACCCTCCCTATCAAAAAATCCTGGATCCGCCTCTGTCATGTTAGTTTAAAGTTTCTCACTTCAAAAGAGTGTGATTTTCCAACTTTGATTTGATGCATTTTTCTTTTGGATAGAAACCGCTACCAAGACAGGCATGATCATTGTGTTAGGCGAGATCACATCAAAGGCTCATGTGGACTACCAGAGCGTAATCCGTGGAACCATCAAGAAGATCGGTTATGATGACTCCAGCAAAGGTGAGGGTTTTTTGACAGTATTCCTCTTACTGTCTATCAAACATTTTCTATTAAAAAATATTTTTTCGCGAGATTAGGATTTGTTAATATATACTTATGACATGCTACAGTGAGTTGCAAAATGGTTGAGACACTCTCTTCAAAAACAGAATTTCATTCCAAAAGCATGTCTTCGTTTAAAAAATAAACAAATAATTTCATTTCTAACCCCCCCTCCCCCTCTCAGTGTTGTTTCTATATGGTTTGAATGTATTCCCGACATTTTGACAACATTGATAAGGGGGGGAGGGGGTATACAAGGTATAATTTTTAAAATGTCTGAAGTTGTCCTCTTAACGAAGAGTGTCTCAACTCTTTATGCAAACAATTGTAGCTTGGATTTGTTAGAGTATGGTAAAGAGAAGTAGTAATTAGTATTAATCAGTGTTTGTGTTAGAAAGTGACCTATTCATTTCCAAACCTCGAAATATCATTTTGTTGGCAGAAGTACATGTATGTAGAATTTAGTCTGATTTTAGTCACGTCTTGTGAAAAAACCATGACTAACGTATACCTGCCAACATTTCCCGAGTCAAGTGCGTGAGATTTTCGTCTTGAAAGTACCTATAGCTAGATTCAGAATACAGAAGATTTTCAAAGATGATTTAATGATTTCCGAACATTTCCTAAGATTGCGAAAGACGTTTGGAAATGGTTTGGAGGACTAGTACACAACATGTAGCGTCATTTATAGGACTATTCTTGTCAAAATTGACATGAATTTACATGTTGTACGGTTAAGGGAGTATCAGTCAGGTGTGAGAAATTTGCCTTTATGGGTGAGATGGCGCGAGACTCGCATGAGAGCTGGCAGATATACCAACACTAAGTTGACTAAAAGGTTTACTGTAGTCATGATCCGAAAGAAATGCTTCTGTGAAGCAACTTATTTATTTGTTTGTAATGTCCATTCTCCTTTAGGTTTTGACTACAAGACCTGTAATGTGTTAGTTGCACTTGAGCAACAAAGTCCTGATATCGCTAAGGGAGTACACGCTGACAGAAAGGAAGAAGATATCGGTGCCGGTGACCAGGGCCTTATGTTTGGTTATGCTACAGATGAAACTGAGGAACTTATGCCTCTGACTGTCGTCTTGGCCCACAACTTGAACAAAATGCTTGCTGAAAAGAGGCGAAACGGAACGATGGGCTGGGTGCGACCCGACTCCAAAACACAAGTTACTGTTGAGTACAAATTTGAGAATGGTGCAGCCATCCCCATCAGAGTACATACCATCGTTATTTCCGTCCAACACGACCCTGAAATCAAACTGGAAGAGATGAAGAAACAGCTTTACGAGAAAATCATCAAGGTACTGTTTGCTTCTAGAAAGAAATATCAACTAGGAAACTCGTGAACAATACACTACTGCATGAGTTGCACTAGAGCTATTGCAATCATAAGTCATCTAGAATCTTCAGAGTCAAATGTTGCTGACTGTAGCTGCTTCCTCTTTGGTCAGCATTCTTGCGTATCCTTTAAACACACACTCTTAAATCACAGCTCTGTTCTTAACTTCTAGCTCAGGGTCAATCCCTTCTTTTGGTGCTGTAAACTCGCTTCAGCTAGGGCTCGGTTTTAAGGAAGCACAGGATTGTCATCTTTCCACAGGAGCCCCATCTGGTAATGGCCATCTTCTTTACAGATCAAGGCCCTTCGATCTTCCACAGATATGGGTTTTGTTTCACACTGGGCAGTGCCATAGGACTCGGTTTTCCAGAATTCCTCAAGCTGGTTGCTTGGGGAGACGTCTTCCCCACCGATGAGGTTGACTTGCACCTGACCGAAAGTCTGCACATTAGGGCAACCACCGAGTATACTCCAGCCAGTACATGACTTGATGGCAAGTGGTTCATTGGGTTTGCCCCTTTTCACATCAAGGGGTATGAAAACCTCTTGGACGTTAGTACCAAGTAGGATGGAAATCTTCTTCCTTTCTAACTCCGGGAAACACACTTGCTGTTCCACTGATTTTGTAACCTTTGTATGCTTTAGGGGGATCGTGAGATCCTTCACAGGTCGTTTTGGTTATCTGCTGAAGCAAGTTTGACCCCTCTTCATATATACCAGCATTGTTCATTGTCGTGAGCGAAAGCTTACTTGGTGATCCCTTCATGTTCACCAACTTCACGAGAGAGGGGTCTATTATCGTTATGTCAGAACCGGAATCCACTAGACCACAAGTCGTAATTTGTCTGCCATCCTTGCTGATCACTTTGACGCGGATAACTTGAAGCAACACCTCACAATAATTAACTGCAGCTGTACCAGAGCATGTGGAAGTAGTACCTCGGTTAGGTACAAAGTCCTGGTTGAGAACTTCATTGTTTTGATTCACCATTTGTTGGTTAACCCTCTGCCTGGGTTCAGTAAAGTGAGTGTGATGTGTCTTTCCACAACCTTGTGCCCTGCACCTAACTGGACACTTGCAATTCCTTGAGTTGTGTTTAGTCGAATTAATGCAATTGAAGCAAATCTTCCTTTGCTTGACAAAGTCACTTCTTTCCTCGGGAGATTTGGATTTAAATGCTTCATAGCGGTACAGCGTATGGGGCTGATGGCACATCAGGCAGTATTCCGGGTTTGTTGTTGTCATGGTGTAGGCAGACATCTTAACGGTCACTGACTTACTAAAGAAGGGATGGTTCAAGACGTAAGCTCGGCCCTTATGGAAGTCTACAACGCTCTTAAAGTTTGGCATCACTTGCCCCTTACGCTCAAGACTCTTCAAGTACTCAGCGAATTTGGCTTGCATCCATTTGGGCAGCCGAGCAATCATCCTTTCCAGGTTGTCTGCATTCATTTCACTTAGGTATCCCGTTGACTCTAAAGTATCATAGGTAACTTGGGATATATCAGCATAGCGCTGCAAGCTGTCTTTGTACTCGTTCGCTTGTATGACAGGTCCCTTGGTCAAGGATTCCACACACGCCTTCACTACCTGGAATGGCTGACCAAATCGTTCTTTCAATGTCTGTGCCTTTGCAAGGCCACCTGGCATTGGCTTGTATCGTTGTACTACAATCAGGGCAGGGTCATTTTAAATTGACAGCATCACCAATTGGTCTTGTTTCAACCATTTGCCTGAATCTCTGACGGAAGGATGGATATGTTTCCGGAGATCCGTCAAATCTCAGGACCTCGACACGAGGGAGATCCTTAGAGGCACTCATCCTCTCCACTGACGACATGATAGCAACGAGGCTTTTATTTATAATGGGACCAGGCACACTTGGTGGGCTGTACAGCAGGTATTGGTAGACATATGTGGTGTCTGTTCAACTGGCACAGTCATCTCAAGTAGAGGGGTCAATGGTTGTGGCTGGGGTTTGTCTTGGCACTGGGTTTGGGCAGTCTTAGCCATGTCCTCCTCTTCAACAGCTGGCTTAACTGGGTTTTTCGAAGTCATATGTGTTACACTGAAACAAATCTTCCCAGAAAACGATGCGGGGTCTGTTGTCTTGGGGGCCCCATTGCAGGTATGGATGTGTGAGGTGGGTTTTCCCTTGATCAGCCGGCACCATTGGGGGTTGCAATAGAACATCCTTTGGGTATATGTCAAGTTTAGGAGACCACTTAACTAACACCCTCCTGTTTATTCGCCAGGTAAGATACTTGTTGGTCTGCCAGAAGGGCCTCTAAGTTGGCTAGTTCTGCCTGATTTCTTGCAGATGTGACGTCCTTTTCAGCTTACAATTTGGTCAATTCCAGTCTATGTTGCAGTTCCAATTGTGTTCGATCTATTTACATCTCAACTCTTTTCATCTCTAATTCAACTAACTTCCTACTCCTTTCTTCAGCTTGTTGTGGCATTTATGTTGCCTTTGGTGCTTGGACCTTAGCTTCTCTAGCTTTGGAGCTAGACACACTTAATTTTGAGGCACGACTCGCTGAAGATTTCACGGATTAGGATTAGCCTCAACACGTTCAATCTTCCACGTGCAAGACTATAATGCAAATTAGATGGTGTGGTGTGGAAAGTAGGAGGAGCCAAGCCCCTTTTATAGTGCGTCCCTGTGTTAAATGAGCAGACAAAGTAATAATTTTGAGTACCTTCTATTATTTGTTAATGTTCAATCTGTGTATGTTACTTTAACAAGGCCAAATTCTTTTGTAGGAAGTTGTCCCTGCCAAGTATCTCGATGATGACACAGTCTACCATCTCCAACCTTCTGGTGCATTTGTGATTGGCGGCCCCCAGGGTGATGCTGGTCTGACAGGAAGGAAGATCATTGTCGACTCTTATGGTGGATGGGGTGCACACGGTGGAGGTGCTTTCTCTGGAAAGGACTTCTCCAAGGTTTGTCTCAAATTGTTAATTCTCTTTATTTTAACATGTTGGTTATTCGAATTTGACAGTACCCCTGACGATGTTGGTGAATTTCTTTCTTGTCACTTTATTGTTCAACAATGTATGATAATTCAATGATAAATTTTTATTTCTTGGTTTTCAATGTGATAATTAAAAGTAATGTAGAGGTTTTATGGCCTCTAACCGGTATTTCTACTTTTTTTCAGGTGGACCGCTCTGGTGCGTATGCCGTCAGGTGGATTGCCAAGTCTCTTGTAGCAGCCAAACTGTGCCGTCGTGTTCTTGTCCAAGTCTCCTATGCCATCGGCATTGCGAAGCCTCTCTCAGTCACCGTGTTCTCATATGGAACTAGCGAGAAGTCTGAAGTTGAACTCTTGAAAATTGTCAAAGAAAACTTTGATCTTCGCCCTGGCATGATTGTAAAGTAAGTATTTTTAGTTGTTAAAAGTCCAGTAATAAATTTAATGCTCAAGCTCTAAGCCAGAAGGGCACCCAGTCCGGGCGTAACAGGACGCCCAATCCTGGGAGAAAATTATGAAAAATGCACCAAAGCTTTAACACATTTATGGGGGGACATGCCTCCAGGACGCCCACTTTTCAAATTCTGGCTAAACGTCTGTACTGCTTTAGACGTTTATTCGGTAAGTTGCTCTGTTGCAATTTTGGAACGGGTTTTCAGGTCTTTCAGATGTGGAGCTTAACTAATGTCCCCTTTAAACCTAAACTGTGAAGAATGTTTTCACTTTTCATGCAAAGTTCAGTTGTTATTTTCCGCAAACTGTTTTTATTTGGATTCTTATACATGTAACTAACTATTCCTTTGTTTTTGTTCAGGGCTCTGGACTTGAAAAGGCCCATCTATCAAGATTCATGCGTGTATGGTCATTTCAAGCCTGGTTTCACATGGGAGGTTCCCAAGAAGCTGGTTTATTGATGACCCTGGAAACACTAGAAGAAAGTAACCCTTGGAGTAGACATGAATGATTCAATTTAAATTATACGGTGAAGGGTGTTACATGCGTTGCAGTCTAACCTCACAACCCCCAAAAAATAGGACACATAGAAGAATTTTCACTGTTTAAGTTCAAACAAATGAGAACATTTAATCTTAGATTTTATCACTGGACATCTTGTTAAGAGCAGCATTTTTTATAATGATGATATATGTTTTTCCAGTTTAAATAAAGCATTTATTATTATTATTATTGTTATTTGTTTTAACAGTATTCTTGTGGTCAGTGTTTGTTTACTGTCTGATTACTATTCGTTGCGTTGCTCCCCTCTAACCGAACGCCTTGAACAGGCTACTTACAAATTATGTACACTCTTTTTGTTTTATAAGAATATATATTTTCATGCCCAGGCTGAATATTCTTACTTATTTTTCTGCCGATTTTAGGCTGAAAATATTCTTAATACATTCTTAGATTACAAAGCATAGTACATGTGTATTTCAGTAAAATATCACTATATGCCTATCACTTTTCAGTGTATCTTTCATCATTTGTCTACACTTAACTTAGTTCATTACACATGTACATTCATTCAGTTATCGTTTTGCTAACTCGTTTCGTTTTGTGAACTCGATTCATAATTTTCAATGATATAATAAAGTTCATTTCAAAGCATGTGATTTTATTGTACATTAATTTCTATCAACACTGATGCGAAAAAAGTTCTTAACTAAATCTCAGCCTTGGGTATATTCTTAGCATATTCTTAAAATTTTGCCAATCTCAGCCTCGATATTCTTATAAACAAGATTCTTATAAAACAAAAAGAGTGTAGCTCGTGTGCAAGTATCTTGGATGTGGTCGAAATGGCTGTCAAAGCATTCAGCATTTAAATTGGGAACAACTTATGACGAAGCCAGTGTGGTTTAAATCTCCATTAGAATGAAATTAAATTGTGGGAGGTAAATTAAATAGGGCGTGATAAGATTATTTCAAATGTAAGGGGTACCACCTTGTAGTCACCACTTCATCAAATATTCAATATTGGATTGGAGTACTTGACTTGAAATTTCGGAAGAAAGAATCTAGTAAACCATTCTGGACCTTGTGGCTTTCACATTCTTTCAGAATGCTTCATCTGTTTTCACTGAAACTTTGTATGTGGGTTAAAGAAGTTTTAAAACAATAATTATTTTAAAACTTCTTTTACCCACATATAAGGAACAACCCACATACATAAAAATGCAGAGATACCCTTATGTCCCAACAAAGAGCATTAGTTCTAATATGGCTTGCGAGCTAGCTAAGCTTGTTTGCAGGCTAGTTCTAATATTTGGGACCTTGGGATCCCATCTTGCCTCTTAACAACAAAACACTAGCTACTTGGAAATGTTTTTCCTCGTAGCTTTCAGCTGCTCGAGGTGAGTTCTTGCACAACACGTGTCAAAGGTTCAGCTCCTTGGGATAAGATAACTCTGAATTATTTTTCCCGGTGAGCCATTCTCAGGTAGCATTTATTGATATTTCTGATCTCGAAGAAATTCGTGTTGCTTCCCAGTTTATCTTGACAAAAATTCCTATCTGTTTACTGAAAATTGAACTACAGCAAGAAATATTTCGCGTAATTCTTTTTCCCGGTGAGCCATACTGGTAGCATTTGTTGAGTCTTTCTGATCTCGAAGAAATTCGTGTTGCTTCCCAGTTTATCTTGAAAAAAAAAATGCCTATCTGTTATCCTACCGAAAATTGAACCACAGCAAGAAATATTTCGCGTAATTTATCGAACCCGAGAGACAGGGTTTGATCACATTTCCAAACCCAGAGAAGAGAGTTGACTTTGAAGTTAAAGAAGCCGTTTTATTTTTAAAAATCTTTTATAAAATAACACATTTGAGGGGTTTGGAAATGTGATCAAACACTGACGGGAGGGTTTGATATAGGAAACGGAGAAATAAAATCGCAAAAATCTATGGAGGTTTTGATCAGATCACGGTCATGATTTCCTTTGTTTTAACTTGATGAATTATTTTAAGTTTGAGAAAAGATATCAAAGCTCTACTGTCCTTGTTGTGGGAGGTACTGGAAAATTGTTTTGACAATAAATTAAATTTAAATTATTTAAATCCCATAAAAAAAAATTAAAAAAAAATGGTTATTATATATCCCAGTAGATTTTATTGGGTTTCTCTTTAAAATTTACTGGGATTTAACCATGCTGCTGAAACTGGAGTCCTAAGTATTGTCTATACACTTGGGTACATCTTAAGGCCAATTACATGGCAAATTTCAGCCCTGTAAGGGGGCTGGTATTTTGTTGTGATTACAGTGGCAAATTTCGACCCGAGCTGAAATATAAGCCGCCATCTTGTTTCATTAAAAACATAATCATTGCGCATGCCCAAGTTCACATTTCAGGGCTGAAAATTCCATTCCGATGATTACATAGGCTTTTTCAGCCCATTTGACCGGGCTGAAAATTGTAGCCTGGTTTGGTTTCTCAAGCTGGGCTAGAATTTTCAGCCCGGACTGAAACCTTCTCCATGTAATCACCAACTTCTCAAGAGGATTTGTTTTGGAAGCCAGACTGAAATCTCAGCCCTCCTAACTGGGCTGAAATTCGCCCCAAGTTTAGGGCGGCTTCTTGAATCCTGCTGTAGAGCTTGGTACATGTAGCTCAAGGGGTACCTTGACATTAGAATAAGGGCACTTGATGAAATAGGGGTGCTTATTACAATAATGCCTACAAATGAGGGAATTTAATTGAGGGGGGTGCTTTTCGAAGGCAGGGATTAAATAGTTCCTTCACACAATTCTCAATGAAAATAATATCAAGCCAATCATATTCCCAAGACCAACACCTTTCATATTAATGAAGAAGCGCTCTCAAGTCGAAATACTCAGAAAAAAATTCTGAGCTCCCCAACGGGAATCGAACCCATGACCTTCCAGGTGCCAGTTGGACGCTCTAACCACTGAGCTATGGAGGATGGTGAGCAAGGCCATACAACTAGGTTCATGTGACAATATGTCCTGCCATACTGCAAGGCTCAATAATGTCAAAGCGAAAATGTGAATTATCAGAGAGCGCTTGAGAGCGCTTCTTCATTAATTCACTTTATCCAAGTCACCCATTCCACTTATCACCTTTCATATTGATCAGCAGAAAGCAAATGCTTTAAGTTTGTTCATGACCACTAGAGAACCATCCTCTGTTTGAGATTAACCTGTCGAACACTCTCTTATTTATATTACTTATTACTACTAGTAATAAAATATTTTTCACCAGGAGGCAACATTGCCCTAGGGTGATCAAATAGGTTACTTTTAATTATCTCCGTTAATTATTTTAAGTTCTAACAACTGATTTAAAACTGTAACAACAAATTATTGTTTTTTCTTTATTTCAAGAGAATTTGTGTTATTACCACTGAAAATATTAAACCAACATTTAATAAGAACTCTATCAAAACTTACACTATTATTTTTGTGGGTTTATTTGCAAACTATCAAATGATACTTTAGTCTAACACCTGACACACTTTTAATTTCACTGAATATAAAACTAATCTTAACCCGTTCATTACTACTCCTATATACTCCTATAATACAGTCAAGAAAAAGATTCAGCTTTTACTATACATGGTTAGTTTAGTGTGCCTACAGAAGAAAATAATTATTTGCAATAATTATTATCTTAGAATAATTAAAAGTGTTCATAATCTGACATAAATTTTACAATACAAAATTAGTTCACTTTTAGCACAAAAAAAAATTAATACCTTACTATAACGAAGCTTTTATCTAGCAAGTTGGTTTCAGCTGACAACTTAAAGGAGCTATGTCACAATATTTTTAGTGATTTTTGTGGAGCGCAAAATCACCTTCAAACTGAAGAAAGCCTCAAAATAATAGTTTACTAAGGTAGAAAAATACCACAGAGGTAATAATAAACCAAACAGGAACAAGGATGGTTGAGGATGGAGAAGATTAAGACGGATTGCGAACGGCGAACTTGAAAAAATTGGCCAATTTTTTCAAGATGCACCATCCGTGACGTAGCTCCTTTAAGACATGTATTAACACTTTTCATTTAGATTAGTTTAGTAAAAAAAAAATCAGCCAGCAGCCATCATGTGGGTCATCACACAACGCTTCTTCCTGTGATCACCCAAATAGCGGCTGCGAAGGAGACTACAATAAATTATAACATATGAGGGCAGTCACAAGTTAACACAAACAGAAGTAATTTCAAATATCTAAAAATATTCTTTATGCCATTACTATTAATAATGGTTGTCTCACAGAGTAACAGTATAAACTAGCAAAACGTTTTTACACAATAGTCGAGATAAAGTAATTGTGCATGGTATATAATAATTATTTATATATAATACACATATAAAAGTCCGTGTGTGCGGGGGGGGGGGGGGACCCACAAGTAAAGGGGGCGGGAAGCGGGATTCCTAAGGTGGAAATTTTTTTGCAACATTGTGTCATATTTTGCAATAGAAAAACCATAATGGAAAGGGCTGGAACCGAGAGTACAAGGCAAGGGAAGTGGACCCCCCCCCCCCCCCCCCCCCCGCATATAACACAACACAGTACCAGAACCCTTTCACTTCCAAGCTCAACATGTCAATTTTCCTTAGTAATTACCATACATTTCATGTAACATTAGTAATTCTAAGAATGTGGTGCTACATCAGGACAACATCACCCAGGTAATGATTTCCGCATTGCCTGTCTGTTGACAATGTACTGATAAGTGGAGACAAACTACAGTTGACTCCCGATAACACAAATCTTCAAGGGAAATTGAAAAACGTTCGAGTTATCGAGAGTAAAATTAGTAAGAAAATGACCTGAAGGGAAAGTGAATATACTTGGAGTTAGCGGGAGGTTCGAGTCATCAGGAGTCAACTGTAGATTTGAACACTTTTGTTGGATCAATATGCCACCTTAACAGCTGAAGATGACAGATTTGTTTTCACTGAAGTACATGTAACAAATTCAAGCCACGGTAAGTTGTTCTCTATCATTCATTTGTTTTTCTGTTTCATTGATTCCCAGTGCGGCTGTGATCAATCTTTCACTGCTCTCACTGAGTCAAATCAAATTCAAGTCAACTAATGACCCAATGATCTCAGGAAAAAGATCTGATCAAAAATGAAATTCTCTCAAAAGGAATTATAGAAAATGCATGGAAAAATGTAAGGAGAATTGAGACTAAAAGATTTAACATCTACTATAACATTGTTACAGGAGTTGCCCTTGATATTGTAATAATAATAAATTGATTAACGATTTAAGGAACATCATTGCAAAACTCTACAAAAACCTAATTTATGCGGTTCCAGAAAACATCCATACCCACCCCCATGGGGGGGGGGGGGGGGAGGGGTGTGTGGATATTTTCTGGAACCACACATTACAGTAGACAAGCATGGAAGACAGACACAACACCAACACAAAATAGGGTCAGTGGGTTTTTGATGCAATGCAAAACTTAACTTGCGTAGTCTCCTTTTCAGCCAGTCACTTGTCCTGTCACACAACATTCACAAGAAGTGTTGTGTGACAACCAAGAACAGCTGCTGTAAATACCGGCTAACACAAATTGAGTCTACTTTTTGCTTAAAAATTAACTTTGCGTTCATTGCTAAATCTCAGATTAATTTCTTCATTTTTGTTTTCCTCTAAGCACAAAACTTGACCTTGTTCCCAGGGTCTACTCTGCTTTCAAGATGGCGGCTGGGCGCGTGCAGAAAAGTTAACTGCAAATAAAGCCTAGTCGATCCACAAGAAACCTAGCTATGTGCAAAATAACAGTTATAGTTAATAGTATTACTATTAATACCAAAAGCTCGAAAATAGGTACATTATAAATCAACTCACATATATAGAATAATTCAATAACATTACAGGTTACTCATAACAATATACAAGCATTCAGATAGCAACTGATAATTTAGTTTTTGTATCTTACAAAGAATGTAGGATCTGATCAGAAGGGAAATAATAATAATACTGTGACTGACTACAAACAGTAAACAAAGTCACACAGCAGGGCTGTCATTAGTAGCCGGCAACCGGCTATAATAATATTGTGACAGGCAACTGTAGTGAAGATGGTCAGCTACTCAAAATTTGAAAATGACTAAAAGACAACAGCCACGGGAGGCTAATGTGGAGTATTTGACCAGCTACTTTCCTTATGTAGCCGGCTGCTTCAGAGCTTAATGACAGCCCTGCACAGACAACAAAAACTAACAATAATTATTAGTACTTAGCACAGTAAATAATAGATTTTTGCAATTCGAGCACAGTTAAAATTACAATAATTTTATGAACAACCTTAAACCTCCCATATCGACATTACCAATGGCTGTGAAGCCCATGGACTTCCTTAAATATCCTTAAAATTTAATCAAAACAGTTTCAAGCCCCTTTTGTCCAGCTGAAACCAGTATTATTTGTAATTTGACATAAAGCATAATTATGTTGATGTTGACGCACACATGAATATTTATGTGAAATGAGCAAAACAAGTGATGATCGAGTGTTCTGGAACACTTGATCATCACATGTTTGATACATGTACTTGGTTATTATTGGCATTTTGTTGCCAAGGACGAACATGGTTAGAAAATGTTCTTTGTTTTCTGTTGCAAGCTGACACAACTTCAAACAGGTACCTGACTTCAACGTTTCTCTGCAGAGCTAAATATTATCACAAGCACCAAGCCAAATTTTGTACATATCTACACCGGCAAGTAGACATAGATTGACGCAAAACTCTCTATCTTATAACGACTCTAGAGACATGAACTAAACTTTATCCTTGTTTGTGAGTTTTTCTATAAGTTCCTGAAGCGGAGCAAGCTCTCTTTTGTCGACCAGACTGAACTCTTGGACAAAGAACATGAAGTGTTTGAAGGATGTGTTTAGATGCGCTTCCTCACCAAGTCCCACGATATGAAGGAAGTGTTGATAGTAGATGTGAGCATAGACTCTGAACAGACGCTTGAGGATTGTCTTGGCGATGGACAGAAAGTTCTTCGGGAATGGAACACCTGTTGTTAAAGCAAGCAGAGTAAATAATATAAAATCCAAAACAATATAATATTTTTTGGAAAATTTATCTAAAAAAGATGTACACTGTAGCAGCACTTTACAACATAAAACTTCAATTTTAACCCTTTCACTCCCAAGAGGGGAAAATACTGAGGGGAAAATATTGAATTTTGTTTTGCAAAATTGTCAGAAACAAACAACACCACACGAAAGTACTGCTCAATAGCTTTCATTTGAATGGTCACACACCAGTGTTCTCCCTAGGTATTTAAGGCTATGCGGCCCGCCCCACTTGAATTGCTGAAAAAAGCTTGCCACCTGGCTTAAAAAGATCGGCCAACGAACACTTTGTGCTCAACAGGGCTTGTATGTTCCAGAGATTGCTTTATTGACATAACATTTCCACTTTGAAGTAGTCTACATCAGTGCAGAAACTTTCTTTGCGTTCATTTCTCAAAGGAAATGCCGTCATTTCAAGGAAAATGTGTCAAAATAAGCCAGCTTGACGTACGCGACACGTTCTCGACGCCATGTTTATTTACTCTTTGTCACATGTTATTTCACTAGTTCCCAGTCTTCCACAACTACGTCTTTTTGAATTGCCGGCTTTTTATGAATTTTTTCCCCCACAAATAAGGCATACCGGTATACCAGAAGGAAGGAAAGAAAGAATAAAGAAAGAAAGAAAGATTTGATCATGTACTGAGGCAGTTCAGTTTGATGATTACCTGATTTAAAAAATAAAAATAAAAAAAGAGACTTTTTAATATCACTTTTATAGAAGAATTGTGAAAGATAATGATTGAAGCAAATAAAGACAAACTAACAAATTTCATTGGTTTTCTGGTTGAGAATTAAGGTAAATCTACGTTTTATATCTTGACTTTGAGTCTCAGGAATGCAGGAAATAGCGTTTTAGAGGGTAAAGTCAAAAAAATTTTCCGGGGGAGCATGCCCCCAGACCCCCCTAGGAACTCACGCCTATGGCGCTTGTACCACGACTGTGTCATGGGAAAATCCTACCCCCCGGCCTTCCCAAAATCCTGGGGAGAACACTGCACACTTGGGTTTCACCCACAGACTCAAAGTTAGAACCACCTTGTACAGCGTAATAAACAGTATCACATGAACGTACTGCTCAATAGCTTTCATTTGAATGGTCACACACTAGCGTTTCACCCACAGACTCAAAAGGTACAACCACATTTATTGACTCAAGGTTTCAGGGTTCAAAATAGCAGCCGGCTGCCGGCGGTAGCCGGCACTTTTACCACACTTACCGGCGACTTTTCACCGAAGAAATAGAAAATATCGACTTTGATCGGCCAACTGAAATCAAAGTCGCTGTAGATGTTATAGTAAACATTTCATATCAGACAATGAAGCAGCCAAGAAACGAAATGTTTTAAAAGCTTTTTGGAAACGTTTTAAAATGAGTAGAAAGAGTAGAAAAAGGTTTGGAAATTTGAAGCGTGCTGCAAAAGTTGAAATGGAGAATTCTTGTTCACCGTGAACGGCTAACTCTTTTACGCGTTTGTTCAAGCGTGAAACGTAAACATGCAAGTTTGTCCAGACAAACCGTTGCGTTACCGACTTTATGTTTCTGCACGTGTAATCAAGATTTATTTTGCACAAAAACTTGTTTAGTGCCGGTTGTTAAGACTTTTCACTGGTTCAAATTAAAGTCAGTTTTGTATTCATATTGCTCGACAGAACGGATTTCCCATGTTTGTGAGTGAAGAAGTCGAAGAAGCGCGACGGTATTTTACGCTTGAACAAACACCTAAAAAAGAGAGCCGTTCACGATGCTTTGTTTGGAACGAAACAGAGGATTCTGACGCTGACATTATTTTAGCAGTTCAAAGCATGCGATATGTGCGAAATGTTTTTAAAATCAGTTTATAATTTCAAGGTTTCTCAAGGAAGAAAGTGAAATATTTTCAATTCTGGAAGATTTTGGTCACGTGCTAGGCAACGGGTTCTTGGCAGATTCCCATTAATTAGTGTAGCAGTAACACACACGCAAATCGCGGAAACTCAAAGTGAAAAAAAGTTCAACTACTACGTGCTCATTCATTATTGACAGCTGGGAAAAAATGAGCCTTGACAAAAAAAGCCTACAAATTCAAGCTAAAAGCTGTGATTTTATTTTGAACCCTGGGTTTGACTCTGGGAGTGAAAGGGTTATAATACGAGAGTAAATGACATAATAAAGTTTGTAAACAAAATTTTGATAAAACGTAATATTCAGCATCAGTTTATACATGGAAACAATACATTTAAAAAGCTCTCATACAACCATATAATGTGTAAGTGTAATCCTGACATGGTGTCATGGACTTGCAAACAACTGTGAGAGCTCTGTCAGTAATAATATCATGAACACAGCTACAATCAACAGGGCCATCAGCTGGGGCACTTACCTATTTTAGATGGGAACAGCATCTCATCATCTAGTTGATCCTGGACCCACGTCATAAGATAGTCAATGTATTTTGGCGCTGAGCATTTGATAGGTTTCTTGATCGTTGTTCCATCTGCCCAGTGGTATTCATATCTAAGAGGGAAAAAGATTGTCAGTATTTAAATACAGTTGAACCTGTATCGTGGACACATTTTGGGCTGTGTGGGTCCAAGGCTCAACAACACTACAGTCTGGCATCATAAAATAGAAACTGGGTTAATCCAATGGTACAACTATTTAAAATATCTCTATCTTATTTTAACCAGACTATTAGCAATTTGGTCTGAGAGACACAGTGGTGACCTAACGGTTAGCGTGTTGGACTCCGGATTGAGTGTCCGAGTTCGAGCCCTGGCCGGGGTCATTGTGTTGTGTTCTTGGGAAAGCAATTTAACTCTCATGGTGCATCTCTCCACCAGGAGTATAAATGGGTACCGGCGACAAAATGCTGGGGGGTAACCTGTGATGGAATACCATCCCATCCAGGGGGAGTAGCAATACAGTTGGCTTAGCTCCAGCAGTGTTGGCCAGTTGTTGGCCCGAGTGCGGCGGGTTCAAATAAATGCCAAGTCTATCAGGTCAAGTTTTAAATAAAGGTCCCAACATTTATTTCAGGTCTGGCATTTATTTGAATCCTTAGTTATGCAACAGTTACTGATTCTCATTTATCAATACGTGTACTGATTTAGGTTCACGAGCCACCATGGTATACTAGTTCAATTTATCAGTTCTGATTACTCCACACTTTACAATCCACATTTGTCATGACTTGTTTATATCAAGGAAAGTTTTGACTAGACACAAAGTTGGTGTCATTTTGCAGGGCTAAAAATTAACTCCAGTGCTTGGTGGCCGGTCGGGCCAGTTTCCTTGAATTCTTAGGCCCTGATTACATGAGACCCCCTGATTACATGACGACTCAGACCGGTACGATTAAGTTTACACGAGACCGGTCTGAAAGTATGAAGCGATTACATGAGACCGGTACGAGACTTCAGATTGGCATGAGATGATTTTTCAGACTGGCTTCATGTAAACAGAAACAAGCATTTGTATGGAGACCAATCTGAAACTTGTCATACCGGTCTGAGTTCGTACCCCTTAGTGGCCCAGACCAAAATAAAGTTGCCCTCAATTTCCTCTAGTCTCACAGTGCTCGAAATTAAAAAAAACCCAAGTTGTCCTTATGCCCAATGCCGGACAACCAAACTCCTGACTTTGGTTGCCCTGATGACTGCTTGGTTGTCCTTAAAATAAATTATTATCTGACCGATTGCCTAATAAAAGTTTTGACTCAATTTTCACAATTCTCTGAAGTGCATTAATTCAAATAATAAATTCACAATGTTTCACACAAAGTTAGTATATGTAACTACTTGTGTTTACTTTATTCAGTGTCAAGGTCCAATGCTTATAACATGTCTGAGTCCAGGGCTCAAAATTACTAGTCACCAAATGCAATTTTTTAGTTGCCAGATTGTAAAATCAAATAGAAGCTAGTTTAATTTAAAAGTGTTTAAAATCATTATGGTTGCGAAAATAAAAACAAAACAAGCTTTAAAACAAACAAATTACATATTAAGACTTTCCAGCCACTAACTTTGTAGCTAACGTGAGCCAAACACGATCGCAAGTAACCAGAGACACAAACCATCAACATACATGAAGTACTCAAGATTTTCACTAAGCTTGCAATGCATTATAGGGCGATTTGAACCCAGAAACTGTGAATGCCACTTGCGTGAGCTACTTGCGTGTATAAACAGTTGATTTTAAAATCTTGGTTGCTTCCATTTATTACCTGAAGATTACCCCTATATTTAGAGCTATTTTCCTGTGTCAAATTAATAACTTCTTTTCGTTATTCTGTTGGACATCACAGAAACGTAAGTAAGCTTACTTCGATCGATTTATACTTGGGTTGTCCGGTGGTTTTTTCTCGGACGACCGGGCCTTTAGTTTTACTGAAAGTGGTTGCCCGAAACACTTTTTAGTCGTCTCGGACGACCGGACGACCGCTAATTTCGAGCACTGGTCTCACACGAAAATACCATACAAGCTTACTGTACTTGAATACATGTAAAATAGTTAAGCTCCACGGCAGCCATGGTATTACACTACAATACATTGTTTGTTCTGAAATGCCCATTGTGTTTTGTTGTTCTCATAGTTTCTGTTACTTTCCAGGACATCTTCCTTATTACTCGCTTTTTTTGACGGCGGCGGCTCACATCCGGGAAGAAATCTCCACATTTTGTTGTTTTTACAGCCAAATTTATTGACAAGTCTGTTCTCGAAGTGATAAACATGTGCGACCACGAAAACGTGTCGCATAGAACTCTGGGTAAGACTGGAGTCACATGGCAATAACAAATCAAAATGGCATGATCTAGATACATTGTGGATCGATCTAAATACTGGTGAAGCCATTACATGTAAATCGGCTTGGAATTTTCCACTTAAGAGCTAACAATCACTTAAGTTGATGAACTTAGAGTTGATGGAAGGAAAAGAAAAGAAAGGTAGTCTAATTAACTTCATACTTCACAATACAGTGCAACTTTTTTGTATCGTAGTCGCACATCAGGCGATCAAACCTCAACTTTTAGTGGTCCTGGTCAGTTTTAAACTGCCACTGGCGACCGCCAATTTTTAGCCCTGATTTTGGTCTTGTTTAGTTGACATTTTTGTGAATGTTTTGTTAAATTTTACCTATACTGTAATTCAGTGCATTTTATGTAAAATCAGCAAAATGAGGCTGTCAAAATTTAATAAATGCTGAGCCCCGAATAAACGCCAGGCTCAATAAATGCCGGGTCTACAAGGCGGGTTTTAAATAAATGCCCCTGATGTTTAATTGAGAAAATATAGTACTGTATATAAGTTACATCCCAAATACTCACCCCAAATTGGACAAATTGAGTGTCAAACTAGAATATTTAAAGCATTTTTCTCCATATCTGAGTGATTTGACAACCTGTCGAGGAAACTGGGAGTCGGTATCTGGGAGACTCCCAGATTATCCGGGAGAATTGACAGGTCTGTAGATAGAGCCTCTCTATGGGTATCTGCAGACTTTGATTTTGTCGCATGTTTTTTTTACAAATCATCGATTTTTTTTAAACAAAATTGTTGTTTTTGTGTGTCTGAGATTTTCGGTAACATTTCACGCATTTGATGTTTTCTATCTGATCACGATAATTTGTAAATCGTTGCTTCAATCTCAGAGATCGTCGTTTTATAGTGGCAATTGTCGCAAATTCGATTTCGTCAGAAATACTCATACATAGTCTCTAGATAGGGTGTGAGCCGACCCAAATTATAACGGCTTTTGTTACTTTTAAGGGACTCACGCTCTATAGGGAAAACAACTGTCTAAATGCACGCGCAAAATGGCGAATTTATTAAATACGCGTCATGTACAATTAATGGTAAGAAAAATTCCATTTTACAATAACTACAACAAATTTAGAAAGAGTCACAGTCAGGACATCTACAGTCCGTTCTCAAAAGATTTTGCTGTTTCGATCAATTTATCATTGATTCAACTGATAACAGAACGGTCATGAACTCGAAGAGATTCATGTTTTCTTTCGCTTTTACACAATTCGTGTAGTCTAAACTCGCCATTTTGCACGTCCATTTAGACAGTTGTTTTCTCTGTAGAGCACGAGTCCCTTAAAAGTAACGAAAGCCATTATAACCATGTAATGGATGTTGCTCCACTCCAGTCTATTTTATGCAGATAGGTTTTTGTGTAGAATGAAGAAAAATTGCAGCTCTGAATCAAAAATCACGCCGGAATAAGTGCATCACCGGTGAACAGAGGAAAATCTGCTATGGCTTTGGGCCAGCACAAAACATATCTGGTATAATGTTAACATGGCCTGAGGGATTGAACACTTTTGGGTATTGATTGAGACATAAACGAATTTGTATATTGGAGGGAATAAATGTACAATTGTACATAGATTAAAAAAATATATATATATTGAAACTAAGTTGATATGTTCACTCACTTTGGACCGGCTGACATGACTGCACACGACTCAGCACTGCAGAACTCCGTTATCGTCCCATATAACATGTTGATTTGATTGAAAAAAATCCACAGCTGAAATATTACAAGTGAAAACAAGTCCATGATCGCACGACGCTATAAATATAAGCATAATTATTCATTGTCCCAGTGTCGAAGTGAAACCATTCACATTACAAATACAAGCACTATATTAAGTTTCTATGAGAATTATTATTTCAAGTAATAAAGGACGAATTCGTCGAAGGAATGCATGGCTTGAAACATACTATTTACAGCGACCCATTCGTTGAGATCTTCTCCTTCTGGTAACATAACAGCCATACGTAAATTGCCACTTCCAAGGGTCGCTGCCGCTTGCTTCATTAAATCATATTGATGTGTCCCCTCGGGGATATTCTTTTTGGGCTTGAAAGTCTTCGTGGAACGGCCACCGCTGAAAAGAGCGAACATTATCTGTGATTTATCATCGTACATGCAGTTGACTCATGAAATGCAGGCACGAAACCGACAGATCGCGAATCGGCAAGTTGCTACGTGAAAATCTAAACGCATTCGTTCTACGAGAACCAATACGAAAGATTGAAACGTTTGAGTTATGAAATAAAGGTTAAAACTTACAATAGGAAGCTCATCTTGACTGTGAAACACTCTAAAAACTCCAATGTTATTTTTACGCAATGAATCTTCCCGCAAGTCAAAATGGCGACCTTCAATGAGTGCCTCGCTTTCGCGTTTCCTGGATGCGAACATAGTGATTACGTCATGGACATTCTTTAGTGTTGAAAGCCTTACTGACTGACAAGTTGTTCCGTTACCCTCAGGGCACCCCCGGCCCTAAGTAAAACTTGTCAGCTGTAGCCTGATTTGAGGTAAAGTTACGTACCCCTTTCAAATAATGCAGAATTCTCAATCTGAATAAAATTTTTCCCGAGGAGTGGGGGGGGGGGGGGGGGGGGGGGGGGGGGGGGGGGGGGGGGGGGGGGAGGAGGAGACGGGCGGGGATGCTCGTCGTCTCTTATAGGGGTGTAAATTACGCTTTCACTTCCGATCAGGCATGATATCTTCAAAATTTATTCTGACCATTATTCAACAGTCTCATGACCGGATATCGATTACAACAGTTCGTCAAATAAAGCTTGACCCACGCCCAGATCAAGATTTGCCATTTAGGGGTTTTTAAATTCACTTTTTTCGGCGAGCATCCCCACCCCTTTCACACGGGACTCCCACCGGGAAATGTTTACGCTTTCGTTTTCGTAGCCTGCGAGCAGGCGCGAGCAACCACTGGAGCAAGCCCTCTTGGAAAAGAGTACCAAATTTTAATTTTCTAAATTCTCTGCACCAATTTAGAGGTAGAATTTTCCCAGTCTACATTTGACTACCAATTGGTATTATAAACAATATAACATATCAATATGTTTACTAATTTCCTAGAAATTTACAAGTCAAAACCCACGTAGTTTAATTTCACTTCCGGCCACCCAGCCGAAACGGCACAAAACGCTTTAAATTATAAGGAGAGAAAATATATCCCGGAATATATACGCAAACTCTCCCGAGGGTTTTAAAACACGGACAATACAAAATGTTTTGTTTTGAATATCCCAGCTGGACTTATCTCGCGGGTACGTTCTGTTGAATCATAAATCGTGGACTGATCACAAGGAAAAGAAACTGCAGAAATGGAGAAATACTTTCTGTCTTTCGCTTCTCGTGTAGCGCTCCGCTTTTCGCCTTCGGCGAAAAAACAAACACTGCGTTCGACTTGTAGGGTAGAAATTGCAGTATTTTTCTCCCACTCAAGAAGCACAAAGAGCCCGCAGGTTACCTCGCAGTTTAAAGGAAGTTCAAGACGTTCCGAGAAAAACCAACGAAACTTATTTCCGTACGATTCCTTTAGGTGTTCCTGTGGGGAGTGGTAAAGGGACTCCCCGCATGGCACCTGTTGGGATGTTCCGTTTACAACTACAGTCGAACCCCTATTAAGCGGCCACCCTCGGGGAAATGGCAAGTGGCCGCTTAATAGGGATTGGCTGCTTAATAGGGGTTTTATTTACAGTATTATACCGATATTGGGACTTTGATAGCTGGCCGTTTAATAGGGGTTGTTCGTTAATAGGTGTTCGACTGTACACTGCAAGTCGTCTCTATTTTTCTCCTACAACTGAACTCGAATGGAAAGAGCGCAAAATTTGCGAACGACCCGTAAAAATAGACTGTTCGTTGTTTATCTTGATTCCTCTAAAGGGTAAATAAACGGTGACGTAGGTTGCAACAAAGCATGAACGCGTCACGTAAAAAACATGACCTAATTTGGTATCAAACAGGACATGTTTAGTCAACGAACATTTGAAGTGTGACAAGTTTGACGGCCCGTTACGCCAAATTTGTGCTCGAAATGAGTTGTTTGTTACCGACGTTTGAATGAAATGGTGCTTAACCGTAACATACATAAGTCAGCGTTCAAACAAATTAATCTCATCACAAAACATGCCTTTCCACAGTCATTTCTGGTTGACAGTTGCGGATGCGAAAGTTCACGTAACAGGCTGTCAAACTTCAAATGTTCGGCGACTAAACATGTTATGTTTGATACCAAATTGTTTTTACGTGACGCGTTCATGTTAAGTTTGCAACCGACGGTAATGAGCTAGGGATTTATTTGAAAATTTCCGACGAGCATCCCTGCACTGTTTTACGGAAATCCCCCCTGGGGATGTGGGGTGGGGGGATGGGGAAGGGGCGAGAGAGACGAACGTGAAACTCAAACAAATACGAAGCAACGTCGATAAACGGTTTATTACGAAACCCAAAGGGGTTTCCTTAAAGTTAAAAACATGTAAACATTGACTTGATGTATCTTAATTTAACTTGGTGAATATCTGCATCATGTTTTCCTCGTACAACACATTACTATTGAATTTGTTGCCAGCTTGCCATTAATTAAATATGTTACTACATGATTCCAGTTACAAATAAAGTCACACTTCTTCTCAGATTAAAAAACTCTTGTTCTTTTTACAAAAAAAAAATCATTGTTAACAACAGGAAATGGTCAGACAACTTATAGCACTAAACTTAACGAGAGGCTCAGAGCTACTGTGCTTACCGAGCTTACTGTACATAGAAAGAAAACAGTTCCCCTTCTTGCAAATCAACGGCTACAAAAGTGTATAATGCAAATACATGTATTTGAAGATAACTGTCAATTCTCTTGAGTAGATTGCACAACAGTTACATCTAAGCTATCCTGCAGTGAAATAATGCCAAAGTATCACTGATATCCCGGATAAGACACCATACCAGGCGTGGCTGAACCCTGTGACTCCTGCTTAATCTGTGTCTGCATGCTACCAAAGAATGACCCACCGGTAGATGACCCATACGCCGAGTTATCACTGTAGGAGGTCTGTTGCTGCTGCTGCTGCTGTTGTTGTTGCTGCTGCTGATTGAAAGGTGTGCTCTGTTGGGCTGTGGGATTGTTGTAACTTCCAGCCTGTGCCGCTCCATAATTCCCTGTATTCATGGCCGTGCTCATCCCAGTGCTCATTCCAGTGTTCATCGCAGAGTTCATCCCCCCAGTGTTTCATTCCTGACGACATCTGCCCTCCATAACCTGATCCGCCAAAGCTCGAACTCTGCCCCCCATAACTAGACTGCGAACTGAAGTTGCCGCTGCTGGGGGTAGAGCTGAACCCACCTGAGCTAGCATTGCCAAAGGCGTTGTTGCCTTGGTTGCCAAAGTTTTCCACCACTACTTCCTCCCATCTGATTGCCAAAGCTACCTTGCTGTTGCTGCTGTTGTTGTTGCTGCTGTTGGTTGTTGAAGCCTCCAGTGTTCTGGTTTCCTTGGTTTCCAAACCCACCACCCATACTGTTTTGGTTGCCAAAGCTGTTTCCTCCGCTACTAAAGTTGTTAAGTTATTGCCATCATTGCAGTTTCCTCCACCAAAGCTATTACCTCCAAAGTTGCTGCCTACAATGAGAGCAGAAAAGCTGCTTTATTTAAACTGTAATTAAAATACAACAAAACAAATAACGCGATAAAATAAAAACTTTCATCTTGCCCTTTCAGTCAAAAGCTTCACAGTCAATAGACCATTTAACTTCGGATGGAAAAACCTTTTCGCGGTAAAATCCGTAGCGCGGAGGGGGCTTATTATATTAAAATGTTAGGGAGAGACCATACTGCGAGAATATCGCCAATGGTCTTTCTTGTAGGGACTGACCGCAACAAGGTCCGTAGCCTGCGTGGCAGGCGTAGAAAGGGAGGGAGGGGAGTTCGGCAAGCACGAAGCGCGAGGAGTCAAACTCCCCTCCTCCCTCCCCTTTATACGCCTGCCACGCAGGCTACAAGGTCCGTAAAGAAAGACCGAGGATGATATTCTCCCAGTACAGTACGGCCCTCATGCTCGGTTAATAAGGGGTAAATATACACGTAAATATGAATCAATTTGAAAGAAACAAAATTAATCTCTAGAGTAACATCACATGGTCTGAAATGGGGCAACAAACAAACCACCAGAATGGTAAGGACAATTATAACTTCTATTGTGAGGTTCCAGAAAATATCCATACCGACCAAGAAAGGTCATTGGGAATTCCGAGGGAGAGGGGTCTCAAAAGCCAAAATGTTTTAAAGGAAAGTATGAAGCTAAACTGGAAATTCCAGAAAGGTGGCTGAGTTCAACCATGGACAAATTTAGAATTCAAGCAACAGTAATAGTGGGAGCCTGAAACTAGAATAACATGGAGTTGAATGCCACAATTTCATAAGCATTTGATTTTTCAATGTCTTGAATAGCGCTCACTCGAGCTCTCGATCGCGCTCTGCGCTCACTGAGCTTGACTTGTAGGCAAGTCTATGTCCTTGAAAGTTCCAAAGTTCTGTGCAGTTCCTATTCTAATGAACAAGAATTTAAATTCCCCCTCATCCTTAACAAAAGATCTGCACAACTTGTTACAAGACCACCCTACTTACCGCCACTGTTACTACCACCAAAGTTTGATTCTCCTCCTCCTCCTCCTCCTGACCCTCCCCCACCCTTGACTGTTTCCACTGTCAGGCTGGGATCGCAAAAACAGCTCAATGTAACGATGACCTGCAATAGTTGCACTCTGTTACACAGTGTTCAAATAGTATAATTTGACTTCATGTAATAGCTGTGAAATGGATAAAAATAAGCTCACATGTTCTTTATCAAATGTCCAACCACCTGTTGTGGTGTAAATTATATTTTTGGTTTAAATTTTTTTTAAACCAGTTTGAGTTTTATTTCCTTAGTCTCAGATTATGGTAATGTACATGTATATTAACAAACGAAAATAAAAATCAAACAGGTTTGAAAAATTGTAAACCAAAAATAAATAATTGAACCACACATACCCACTCGATTATTTAGTGCGGTATGTGGTTGTTATGGATGTATCCTCTTATTGAGGATGACTTTATCGTAGTGGCTTGTTCATGCAACTTGGACAAGTCCTTTGTCATCAGTATCACTACAGGAAAATTCAGAGTGAATAATCTAATATACAGTGGAATCTGATTTCTAAAACCTCTCAAACCTCCGTAAATTGGTTTGAAAATTGTGAGTTTGAAATATCGGGGTAAGATTACAGTGAAACAAATCCAAGGGAAATGACTTTTGTTTCTGCTAATCAGGGCTCGAAAAAATTGGAATTCCAACTTGCCCTTTGGGCAAGCAGCTCTCAAATTTTGCTTGCCCAGGGCACCTCCCCACTTGCCCTAGACTGCAAAACAGTCGTATTTTTCGCGTTACGATTCATACGCGCGCGGTCTTCGAATGAAAGGTCTGGAGCGAGTGTGAAAACGGAGAGTAGGACTGGGGAGAGACGCTGAAAAATACGACTGTCGGCTTTCCATACAACGAATTCGTTCGAATTTCCGTTGCTCCAGGAACGGGAAATTCCATTGGTTGAATTTTGACGCTACCTGTCAACAAAATGTTCATCGCACCTCATCAGAGATATTCGAAGCCGTGTCAATTTCACAGTAAAACGAGCTCTTCGTGGAATTTGCATAATTTACGACAACTGAAGTTTCAGCGGGTCTAAAATGGGTCTGTTCCGTTGTGGAACGCGTTCTGTTCCGGGAAGATCTGGCAGAAAATTGTCCTTGTCCTAGGAGCCTAATGTCAGAGAACGATGAGTTTAAGCTTCCTTTATGGCTGCTGTTCGGGAAATAATAATGATGGCGTTACAATAGCTCTGTTGATACACGCGCGCACTTTTATGGAGATTTACCGGGGATATTTACTCCTTCGTTTCAATCTCAAACCGTCCTCCTCTCAAGTTGCGGCGTCGTGATCAGTAGCGATGGTAAAAGTTTGATTACTCTTATTTAATTTCTCTTTAAAATTTGCGAACACAGGGCACACGGCGAGCAAACTCTCAACGAAAAGATAGTTCCTTCTTCAAATTGAAGCGACGGATCGACTTTGATAACCTCGGTCAAAGGCTGCAACGTTTTTCCAATTCTTTGGGGCTCGGCAAGTATGTTTTCTGTGGATATCCATTTAGTTTTAAAATGTCCAAATATTAATTGCGATACAAATCTGCCATTGTCTGGCGCGCTCGCTACGTGTACTCTTATTATTTTTCCCTCTTCGCGAGGCGGGTTTCTTCAGTGTTGTTTTGATTCATCCGACCGATTTCTCTTCAAACAGAACACTTCCTACATTTTACAGGCAATATAGAACCAAAATTAATCCTCAAGACTCTCGTTGACATCAACACTGAAGAGCGAACTTGGACAAACAAAAAATGTGGTTGGAGCTGTCAAGTATTTTTAACACCTCAGCGATATTATTTGAACCCCCGGTCAGAACGAATTCGTTGTATGGAATGCCGACAGTCGTTATTTTTTCTCGCCTCACCCGCCCTCCGGGCGCGCGAGGCTTGCGCGCTTCGCGCGCGAGGATCACGCTTACGGCGCTTCGCGCCTTATTGAGCGGAAAAATAACGACTGTTTTGCAGTCTACACTTGCCCAGGTTCTCAAACTCATTAATTATTCATGAAACAAAGAAAACGAAAATACACTGGGTTACGTGTACTGTAATGTGTTTTCGGTTTAATTTACCTCCAAAGTTACAAACTGGTTTGCAGGGTTGTCCCTAAGAAAAATGTATGTGCTTGTGCCTCTCACCAGAGACACAATCCATCGGCATACATGACGTATTCAATGGTTTGCACGGTTTGCATTGCATTATGGGGCGATTTTAAAACATGGCCGCTTGTGGAGCCGAAATAATCTTTGTTGACGTGTTTTGGCCTATATTTCTTGTAATGAAAGCAAAACAAGACCAGATAAATTGTTTTTTAACTTTAATTTATCGTGTGACTGATTTTATGGCAAAGTTAGAACTGAAAAAGCAGGTTTCCCAGTCTGGCTCGAACGGTAAGTCTATCAGTCACGGTCGCACAACCTTGTTTGCAGACGTAATTTTCGTCAACCTTCATCTAAAACCCTTGATTACCCCGACCAAATGTGCCTAAAATTTACTGTTTTGTTTCACAAAATCGTCATTTTAACAATGTAGTTGGCAGAAGGCTTGCCTGGGCCCTTGCCCGTCGGGCAAGTGAGCAGAGAAAGTTACTTGCCCGACAGGAAAATCTACTTGCCCCGGACGACCGGACGGGGGTTTTGTCGAGCCCTGCTAATGCGGGTGTGCATGACTTACAAGTATCCTACTGTAAGGCTAATTCTACCTGAAGGAATGACATCAGCTGCAAAAATTTACTCAATAGGCCTATTTGCATTGAAATCAACACATCCATCTTTCTAGAGTTCTCCATTTGACATTAATATTTGCTGATAGCAATGAAGCCGATATCGCCTTACATGACCAAAAGTTCTAGAAACACTATGGTCTTCAATGCGCTTTATCTCCGAAACGAGCACGGTGACCCTCCAATTTTTTTGCCTTTCTGACATGAGTTGGTCATTAATCTGAACGTGGGAAGAATTGGGCGCGAACGTCCTCAATTGTCATCCATAGTGTCCCAGATAAGAGAGGAGTCTCAGGTCAAAAACCCGACACGGTCAGTTATCTGACCTGACAAATTAATAGAAAACTTCATAGGATTAAGTGAGGCCCATGTCTATTGACCTGTTGCAATATCAGTGCTCGAAATTAAAAAAAATCCAAGTTGTCCTTATGCCAAATGCCGGACAACCAAACCCCTGACTTTGGTTGGCCTGATGACTGCTTGGTTGTCCTTAAAATATTATCTGACCTATTGCCTAATTATGGGTTTTGACTCAATTTTCACAATTCTCTGAAGTGCATTACAGCGCGGACACTCGAACCGTGAACGCTTTGGCTTTATTTTGGCTTTATTTTAATTGTCTTTATTTTGTCTTTATTTTGTCAATGTCTTAGCCTTTACTTCGAATCCGGGCTGTGATTGGCTAGTTCTGAAATAAGTACAAAATAAGTCAAAATAAAGTCAAAATAAAGACAAAATAAAGACAAAATAAAGTCAAAATAAAGCCAAAATAAAGCCAAAGCGTTCACGGTTCGAGTGTCCGCGCTGTAATTCAAATAATAAATTCACAATATTTCACACAACGTTAGTATATATGTAAGTACTTGTTTACTTTATTCAGTGTCAAGGTTCAATACTTATAACTAACATGTCTGAGTCCATGCCTCAAAATTACTAGTCGCCAAAATATGCAATTTTTTAGTTGCCAGATTGTAAAATCAAATGGAAGCTAGTTTAATTTACTAAAGTGTTTAAAATCATTATGGTTGCGAAAATAAAAACAAAACAAGCTTTAAAACAAACAAATTACATATTAAGACTTTCCAGCCACTAACTTTGTAGCTAACGTGAGCCAAACACGATCGCAAGTAACCAGAGACACAACCCATCAGCATACATGATGTACTCAAGATTTCACTAAGCTTGCAATGCATTATAGGGCGATTTGAACCCTGCCACTTGCATGAGCTACTTGCATGTACATTGTATAAACTTTGATTCAGTTGATTTTAAAAATCTTGGTTGCTTTCATTTATTACCTGAAGATTACCCCTATATTTAGAGCTATTTTCCTGTATCAAATTAATAACTTATTTTCGTTATTCTGTTGGACATCACAAAAACGTAAGTACTTCGATCGATTTATACTGGGGTTGTCCGGTGGTTTTTTCTCGGACGACCGGGCCTTTAGTTTGACTGAAAAATGGTTGCCTGAAACACTTTTTAGTCGTCTTAGACGACCGGACGACCGCTAATTTCGAGCACTGCAATATTGACACCATGCCCTTACACACACATGTAACTCATCTGGTACCCTGCATCCATCAAAGACACACAACAATTTATCATTTATTTACTTCAGTGACTAATACATATACTGTAACAAGCTCCTACCCATGATGATTTGTTCTTTGACATGGCTGCTTGAGCATCCTCATGGGTTGCAAAGTCCACATCGACTTGTCCATTGAAAGAACCACTGGAAAACTCCATCCAGACATTGACAGGGTTAACTGGCATAAAAAACTGCTTGACATCATTCTCCTTTGCAGCATATGGCAAGCCTCGCATGTGAACGGTGTGACCAGTGGTAGACATCATTCCGAAATTACCACCTCCTCCTCCTCCGCCGCCACTCCTGCCCTGGTTACGAGATCCACCCCTGCCAGACATTCCTCTGCCGCCACGGCCACCACGCCCTGATCCACCACGTCCGCCACCAAATCCATTGAAGTCACCACCAAAGCCACCTCCAAAGACAGGACCTCCAAGGTCTCTGCCTCTACCCCTGAATCTGGTACAAAGTAAAGTTAGTGATTAATTAATAATTTCTCATTAAGTAGGTCAAGAGAATTAAATGCCTGATCATCTTGGATTCTCCCAACAGGGATGAATGGAGTGTGCAAGAGAGATGTCTATTTACTGAGGGTACAACTGTCATACCTTATTCTCACTAATTTTCGTGTGTACTTTCTCGAAAATGTCATTCAATGCCATACAGTGTATTTCGTGAGAATTAATTAATTCGGAGGGTATTAAATTTTGTGAAAATTTCACCAAATTTTAATCACCGTTTTACAGTCAAAGTAATAAAAGCGTGAACGCTCAAAATCTTTTCTGGAATGTTTATTGTGTTGCAACCAATCAGAGGCGAGACGACACCCCCGCAAGAATAAGCCGCAAGCCACCACGTTAATTAGTCTAATTACCATCGGTTCAAGGAGATACACGAAAGGTCACGAAACTCTGGAAAAGAGAATATTTCGGATGTTGCCATCTTGGACCAGAACCAACTTCTGTTAAAATAAAATTAATTATCATGAATAGCTTTTATCTGCTAAAAATCCCAATAAAATTAGGGTGTATGTAAACCCGGAACACACCCGGAACACCCCGGAACACCCCAGAACACCCCCGGAACACCCCGGAACACCCCCGGAACACCCCCGGAACACCCCGGAACACCCCCGGAACACCAACAGAATACCCCAGGAACACAAAAATATAATAATAATAATAAAATAATAATAAATAAATAAAATAAAAACAAATATATTTATATAGTGGTTGAAGTAGTGAAATCGAACACGGTAAGCGGTCAAGAGCCGTTAACGAATCGACTGATACCGAACACTTCCGAAGATGCCCCGAAGATGTACCGAAGATGTACCGAACACTTCCGAAGATTTCCGAAGATTTCCGAACACTTCCGAAGATGTCCCGAAGATTTACGAAGGTATATCGAAGACTTCTGAAGATGTTCCGAAGATTTCCGCACGTTTTCAGAAGACCGAATTTTTCCGAAGCTTCTTATCTAAGAGTGAATAAGTGGCAAAGGACCGCTCAAAATTCAAATGTTTGCCAATTGGCCAACGCCACAGAGCGTGACATTGAATTTGAGGTAATCGGAGGTCATTGCCATGTGCAATTTCGTAGACAATTGGTCATTGATCAATCATGTCGTTGTTTGTTCAGTCAAACCTCCCTAACCTGAGTATCAGGCGAATTTTTCTGCGCTCTCTTTTACTCTTCGTCTTTACGTAAGCGGACACCCTCGGGACCAGAGAAAAATTCGGGTCTTCTGAAAACGTGCGGAAATCTTCGGAACATCTTTGGAAGTCTTCGAGACATCTTCGGAAATCTTCGGGACATCTTCGGAAGTGTTCGGGACATCTTCGGAAATCTTCGGAAATCTTCGGGGCATCTTCAGAAATATTCGGAAATATTCGGAAGTGTTCGGGACATCTTCGTAAGTCTTCGGAAATATTCGGGGCATCTTCGGAAGTGTTCGGTATCAGTCGATTCGTTAACGGCTCTTGACCGCTGACCATGTTCGATTTCACTACTTCAGCCACTATATAAATATATTTGTCTTTATTTTATTTATTTATTATTATTTTTATATTTTTTGTGTTCCTGGGGGTATTCTGTTGGTGTTCCGGGGGTGTTTCCGGGGTGTTCCGGGGGTGTTCCGGGGTGTTCCGGGGTGTTCCGGGGTGTTCCGGGAGTGTTCCGGGGTGTTCCGGGGTGTTCCGGGTGTGTTCCGGGTTTTACATACACCTATAAAATTATTTGTAATGAGTCATTGCAAAATAAACATTCGGCGCCGCACTTGCACTAGAGACATGGCACTGCCGCAAATCTATCTTCACAGGCACGCAATGCGTGCAAAGAGGCTAGTTATTGAAAGGCAGTTAACTAAAATGAACCAGAAAATAAATCCACTTACCATACTTCTTTCTGATTTCATTGTCTTAGTCAAAAAATTATTTTCCAGTAAAATAAATCAACAGTTTCCATCACCAAAAGATATATTGCAAAAAAGCACCACTTTCATAACGGCATTTACTTCACTAGCTATGAGAAAACTTACCTTACAACATATTGCATTGTAGCAACTGCCGATTCGTGCACCATTACAGTTTACAGTGTAGTGAAGTCTTTTTTTTTACACATGACTGCTTGCTTGTTTGAGGAAAACTGATCCAAAAACGTAAAATTTTACAAAATATCTTTGTTGATCAATATCGATCTCTTCAAACAGATCTTCAGGAGGAAGATGTGTAATAGGGAATTAAATTTCGCATTTTCAACTTCCTTCCGCAGCACCTTTTTTTTGTGGGTACTAATTTTGTGAATTTTTTTTAATTGTGCAAATTAGTACTAGCGAAAATAAGTGAGAATAAGGTAAACAATATCAAAGGAAAGCCAAAATTAAAAACAAAAATTAGATGATTGCTATTAAACTACTTAATTTCTTGTTGGGTTGGTGTATAAATTTTAAAAGTATCACATTTTCTCTCTCTTTCTCAAGCCATCAACCTCGTCCCCAGAGTCTTCTTGGCATTCAAAATGGCGGCGCAAAGAAGATTCTGGCAAACAGCAGGTCACGTGTCTCCAAAAATATTGGAGATTTTGATTGTTTCAAAATGGCGGTGGGCTCGCGATTGGCTAATTTTGTGGTCACGTGATCTGCTGTTCGCCAGGGTCTTCTTCACGCCCATCCGCCATCTTGAAAGCGGAGATGGCCCTGGAGACGAGGTTGAAGCCATCTGCCTTTCTTGCTTGAAGTGTTGTGTGTTCGTACCTTCGTTCGTTTCCTCCTCCACCACCAAAGCGACCTCGTCCTCCACCAAAGCCTCCAGAAGATCTGTCATAGGGCCCTGGTCTGGTTGACATCAACGGCTTCAGTTTTGGAGAAGACACATATTTGATGTCTCCTTTACAGCTCTTGAATATCTCAATGTATCTAAAAAGAATGAAGTCAATCCAAGTTAGGCTGGCTCAATGCGCAAAGCCATAACTATGTACTGTACTACAACACTTGCACATGTATACTACATTATATAGAGTGTTTTCCTAATGACTGGCATCATAATCAATCGGTAAAAATAAAATTAAAATAAAAAATAAAAAATAAAACAAAATAAAAAATAATCAATCGGTCGATCAATCAATCAATCAAAAATCAACCAATCAAATGCTGGCGAAGTTGTGTAAGTAAAATCAAGATTTTACACCTAACTGGCTCAGAGGACATTTTATTTCTGCTCTGACTGGTTAGAGAATAAATAGATGTTATTGAACTAGCATGAGGTCCGTATTGGGAAAATATTGGTTGAGTTCTTTTTTGTAAGTTTATGGACCGAGCCGAAGACGAGGTCCATAAACTTGCAAAAAAGAACTTGACCAATATTTCACAATACGGACCGAACAAGCTAGTTCAATAAAGTTTTTATTATAATGGCTTTTTAAAAAATTTGCTGATAAATTAATGCAACCATTCTCGGTTAACACGCACGCGCCAAAGCTAAGCATATTCTTGCATTTTTCAGGCCACTTTGCGAAAAGTTTAACCAAAATAATCCACCACAAATGAGGACACATGTTTCTACTTAACAGAAAACAGTTTTGTTTTGCTCAATGTTTCATAAAACGAATTAGGCGAAATGAGTTCGCGAGCAGTCCATCTTAGCGGTCCATGTTGCAAAATACGGACCGCTCAGGGAACCAATCAGAATGCTCCTTTTCATCATGGACCAGTTTGCCATATAATAAGAAGTTTTATTAATTTTTTTTGTTACATCGAATGCAGCAAATGCAAAAAAATATATAAAGTAACACAATAATTACTTTTGAAGTCATTGGAAAAGCACTCCGTTTGATTACTTACGTTGAACAACAATTTGTAACAAATTTGTAAACATTTGAACAATTATGATTAAGAATGTTAGTATCTGATAAAAATTGTTGTGTGCACATGCTTGGGTGTATTGACATTATGCAAGTAGAGAAATGCATTTAAGTTTGCATTATTTGATTGGAATGAAGGATTGGATATTTGAAGCCATTTTTATGAAATATTATTGTCATTTTCTAAACAAAATATAATGTTGTGGTTTAAATTTATTTTTGGTTTAAAATTTTTTAAACCAGTTTGATTTTTATTTTCCTTTGTCTCGGATTATGGTAATGAATATTAGACAAAGGAAAATAACAATTAAACTGGTTTGAAAAATTTTAATACAACACGCTCCACATATATCTTCCTGCATTCAAGCTACATGTATAGCTGAAGTGCCACAATTGAACACACTACATGTACATACAAAGCTTTTAAAATTTAAAAACACCACAGCAAAAGCATATAAATATCAAATATGTTAGAAGATAGATAGGGTTTGTCTCATGCTTCCTCCCAAAAACAATTAATTATCACAAAAACAGTCAAACAAATCATTTCAAGAGAAAAAAAATCTTTAGTTCCCATTGTTGTGATTTTGATATCCAAATCAGTTTTTCTAAGTTTAGTAAATAGCAGTCCCTGAAAATATATACTGAGTTTGCCTTACAACTTTCATTCAAGGGTATAAAGTTGCCCTAAAGTTAAAAAAAAAGATAAATATGGTACATGCACTTCAGCACAATTAGTCCTTCATTTACATAAGAATTATTCATAACATCAAATACACTGACAGAACACACACACACGAAACAGGAACACCCACCTAAATGCTATTTCACAGTGCAATTTCAGGCTATGGCTCAAAATGGATAATTTACATGTACAGTATCAACAGTTGTCCAGTCTCTAAATCTTGGTTGGAAGATCCGATACTAATCAAATTATTATTGTGGTGCATTAATTTTGTAGTTGTAATTTTCCAATGTTTATATGCACATACAATGATTGAAATAGAAAGAGTAGTTTGTTGGAAAATGATCCAAAAAATTAGCCGGGGGGGGGGGGGGGGGCAAATAAAAGTGATGGGGATGATCATCATACCTTTTAGGGGTTAAAATGCGAGGCTTGGTAACCGTGTTTAAATCTACAATGACCACCGTTAGAGTTATCCCCGGTACCTTTCAGGGTAGTAAGGGATTAAATTTATGAATTCTAGTCAAACACGATTCTGGTACCAATAAATTTGGGGTCCCATTCAAAATTTCCGACGACGACGATCACCCCCGTCACTTTTATATGGGAGTCCCCCCCCCCCCCCCCCCCCCCCCCCCACTAGGGAAATAATTAGTCTGCATCTGCAGAAGCCACTTGAGCCAGTCATGCTAAATTTGCACTGTGAAATGCACATAACCAACCAATCCACTGCTGGCAATACAGTAATTACAGAGCTGTGCCCTTGGTCCCATTCAGACCCGCACCAGTACTTTCCCCACCTGTGCCCTATCGTCTCTTTGTTTTTTTCAAAGCCTGCTGAGCTATATCAGGAGAAGCAAATTCCACAAAAGCATCCCCCGTGGTCCTCCCGTCCTCGTCAAGAGTGATTGTTATCCCATTAGGAACTATCTCCAGCCCTTTGAATTCCAGTAGAGAGCAAAGTATGTAAACCAACTGTTATATACACCCAGTCACTAGCTATGCAGGGGTCTTGTTACAACTAACTCAGGGGACGGGGTTTAACCCTTTCACTCCATCCAGAGTCAAACCTCGAGTCAATAAATCTAGTTGTAACTTTTGAGTCTGTGGATGAAACCCTAGTGTGTGACCATTCAAATGAAAGCTATTGAGCAGTACTTTCATGTGGTACTGTTTGTTTTTGACCATTTTGCAAAATGTAATTTAAGATTTTTTCTCAGTTTTGAGCTTAAGCACTCTTGGGAGTGAAAGGGTTAAGTATGTGTCAATCACGTCGACACTAAGGGCTAAGATTTCTTAAATTACTGGGCAAAGACAACCACTTGTAAAGTCCCTTAAAAGGAGCTTGGTACAAAATTACCTTCAAATCAAAACATCAAAGACATAATAATATTTACGAAAAAGGAACAAGGATGGTTAAGATTGGGAAAGATTTGGACGGATTGTACACAATAAACTTGGGAAGATTACATGTACATGTAGGACAGATTGCAAAATTTAATGTTGAACTTGGAAAAATTTAGGCTAAATTTTTCAAGATGCATAGCTCCTTTAAGGTGGCCCGCGGTTATTTATTGGAGCGGAGGTTCCCTTTTTAAAAACTACTTTTCGGCAGGAAAGCGTCAACCGATTTCTCTAATTTTTGGTATTCAAAATAAGGAATCTTTAAATTTTAGAAGGCTTTTAATTTTAGGGCAAACGAAATTTAAGATTTAGAGATACAAGCGCTATTAGAAAACCTTGTTTTTACGAAATCGCGAATATTTTCATAAAACGAAGATAGATTTTTTTCTAATTACGTTCAATAAGTTCCAAAACTTCAATGTTTACTGTGAGCAAGTTTCCGCAAAATCGGCTGCATAGAAATTGCTGCACAGTTCACTTCTGAATTTTAGCTTCAAAATAATATGCTCGTGTATTTGCTTCATCTGTTGCAAGAACGCTTCAATAATGCTAAGATCGCACCTATTGTTAGAAAGCTTGATAGCACCTAAACCTTTGCTGAATAATCGGAAAAGATCGGAAATTCCCAGTAAAAGTTATAAGCAAATGAAGAACAAGATGTTTATAGTGCGTAATTTGTGAATTTCAAAATATTCACGTTTGTTCGACTTGTGAAAAAACTACCGATTTGTTTTCCGTAATTGTTAAGTATGATAAAATCCAGCATATATAAAAACGACCTCGCCTAGTTTTGGGCGTGTAGCCTCGACGAAGCTCGGCGAATTAAGTCGTCAAGTTAGCTACTTTATGTCCTCCATTTTGCCAATGCTTTGAAAACCCCTCGTCTTCCGTAAATTATTCAAATTTGCCGCGTTGTGGGATTTATTTTGCACTTGGGAATTTTACGGATCATCGAAAATTTAAATGATAATGAACGATCAATGACATTCCAAGGAAATTTTCGATGATCCGTAATTCCCAAGTGACAAAAAAATTCCAGAACGCGGCAAATTTGAATAATTTACGGAACACGAGGGGTTTTCCCAGCATTTGTAAAATGGAAGACATGAAGCAGCTAAATTGACGAGCTAAATTCTCCGAGCTTCATCGACGCTACACTCCTGAAACAAGGTTAGGCCTTTTGTATATATGCTGTATTTTATCATACTTAGAAATAAGCGAAAACAAATCGGTAGTTTTTTCAAAAGTCGAACAAACTTGAATATCTTTAAATTCACAAATTACGCACATAAACATCTTGTTCTTCATTCGCTTATAGCTTTTCCTTGGAGTTTCCGATCTTTTCAGATTATTCAGCAAAGTTTTAGATAACATTAAGCTTTCCAATGATAGGTGCGATATAATAATTATTTTAGCGTTCTTGCAACAGCTGAAGAAATACACAAGCATATCATTTTGAAGTGAAAATTAAGCAGTGAACTGTGTAGCAATTTCTGTGCAGCCGTTTTTTTGGAAACTTGCTCACAGTAAACCTTGAAGTCTTGGAACTTATTGAACGTAATTAGAAAAAAATCTATCTTCGTTTTATGAAAATATTCGCTTTTTCTTAAAAAACAAGGTCTTTTAATAACACTTGTATCTCTTAATCGTTTATTCCGATTGCCCTAAAATTAAAAGCCTTCTATAATTTGAAGATTCCTTGTTTAGATTACCAAAAAGTACAGAAATCGGTTAACGCTTTCATGCGGAAAATTAGTTTTTAAAAAGGGAGCCTCCGCTCCAATAAATAACCGCGGGCCACCTTAAATCAGTCCATGAAGAATGCATGAACTTGTACAGTATTAGCATTTTGAATAGCACACTTCTGAAAAGAGTGATATTCTGGGACAACAGGGGTGTGCAAGCATTTTATTGTACTGTTTGGGAAGACAAGAAAATATAAACAACAAATTATTGAAACTTGTAATGAGGATGTATGGGTTCACTATATCCTCAACAGTTATTTTAGTCCCTCAAATGAAGATCATGCAAAGATGCACTGATGAAAATATTCCATTGTTCAAGAAAACTTGTTGGCAATAATGGAGAAGTCATCCCTGAGAGATTTGATGAAGATTTCCTGTCTTCCCATCATCACGCCATGTGGCACATCAGGCCCCAAACAGCACTATAAACTGCGAACATACCCACTACCATCCTAAACGTGAGCTATATACAGAAAGACCTAATATACAACAACATACTGTGATGGTTTCTTCATGCCCTTACATTAACATGCAAATCATCCTTACAGGTCCCCATGCATTTTATACAACACTACTTGGGAAAGACTGATTATTTGAGACATTTTTGTGCACACCTATCTTTGTATTGATATGTTAGGGGGAAATAAGATATTGATACATTAGGGAGAAATAAGATTTTGATCATTGTCAGACTAGCCTGCAAGAACATTGTGTACACATACTTGACATTGCATTCCCCCACAAGGTACATCCGTCACATGGGATGCACCTGGTAGAGGCATGCTTCTGTATTCACTGGCTAAGATACTGGTCATAACCAGGAAAGATTGATCAAGTACAACACAAGAAAGTCATAAAATCTAGCTCTCCTGAGTGCTACAGAATATATTACCATCCTTGGAATACAAAACTATCTTACAAAAGAGAAGACATTGCAATAACATTGGTTGTGGTCACATTGGGGCTATCTTCAATCTGACCTGAACTATTTTAAAGAGCATACATGTAGTCATGCTTCACAAAGTGAAATGAAATCAAAAACACAAAAATATACTAGCAAGCCATAGACAAGTACAGATGATCAAAACAAAACAAGAATGAAACAAATTGCAAACATGATAACGTGATTTAGCTGCAAAAGTGATATCTTTGTTTTCACGAAACTTAAATATTTTTATCATAAATGAATTAACGTTTTGTTTCTCAGAGTTAGTTTTCGCCCAATCAAACAAGTCACAACATTCTCACATTTGTTGTGATATGTTGTGACCATGCCCGGTCAAATGGCCACAACAACCTCACAACATTAATTTTCAAGAACAAAAGAAATGTTGTGAAGATGTTGAGACAAAGTTTAAAAGTATTCAAACTCGTCACAACATGTCACAACACCTCACAACATTGTTGTGAGGGGTGGTCAAACGGTCTCAACATCACAACAAAAGTTGTGACCGTTTGATCGGGCCTTTAGAGTTTCCCTGACTTTTATCATTGAACACTACTGTGATTAAATGACGCATCTTTCATGAATATTTTATTGCCAAGAATGTCACAAATCCATGTATTTCTTGAGACCATTAATTTTCCAAGTCCTTGATTAAAATTAAAATTAAAAGATTGTTTTCCCTGACTGTGTCAACCCTATGTAAAATGCAGTGGCTTTACAAACCCAGAGAAAAATGCATATCACTGGACAACCAGAATAAGTCAGTTTAGTAACTTATCTGTGTTGATCTTAGTGGCAACTCCTTGTCAATAAGAACTTGCTTCTCACTTTAGGAACAAGAAACAGTCTGGGGTGAGTCACATCTTGCCGTCGCTTGTGGGACTATTACTGGGGTCAAAATAGCGGCCAGCTTGACGACGCATCCCCAGTAACGGTCTCACAAGCGACTGTGAGATGCAACTTGCCCCAGTTTGCTTGTAATTTCTAAAGTGGTGAATGGCTGAATATTTTTTGGGAACGGATAGCCATAGCCGTTTGAATGGGCGAATATTCTTTTGGAATGGATAACCGTAGCCGTTCGAACGGGTGAAGATTTTTTTGAATGGGTAGCAGCAGCCGTTCGAACGGCTTGCTGCAGTTCGTGAACAGCTGCTGAACAGCTAGTGCCGTTCGAACGGATAGCCGTGTTCGCGTGAGAGGTCACAGATTGTCTATTTTTTCCCAATGTGACCACAAGGATCAATGTACTGTAACAACTAACACATCAGTAAACAGTGAGGTTGCTTTTACCTGTAAAGAACTGTGCAATCTCCTCTTTTGAACAGTCAAAGGGCAGTCCCCTGAGTCGTACAACAGCCTCGTTGCCTCGTTCTGGAGGTTGTCCCATTCTCTTACAGATCCACTCCATTTCACCGCTTTTGGACTCAAACACCTCAACATACCTCTTGCCAATGAAATTGTTGCTCTTGCTAAGAGCTCTGTGGAGAAACACATGCACCATTTCAAATATGTAATTTTATAATATACTCATCTCATCATGCCACTTACAGTACCGCTCAAAAGTAAGTTACCACCTACGCGCGAGACGCGTCTCGTTTCTCGCGAGACGCGTCTCGTTTCCTGCAAGGCGAGTCTCGTTTCCTGCGAGGCGAGTCTCGTTTCTCGTGAGAGGCCATCAGAAAACTGTAAGTACACGGTAATGCGTTGTGTCAATGACTGAAGATAAGCGTTCGCATCGAAGACCATCGAAGGTTTGATGTGCGTATGACATCGAAGGGCTTGATTCATATCGTATTGATCGAAGGCTTGATTTATTGCGTACATGTATTTTATCGAACGTTTGATTTATTGCGTATCTTAACGAAGGCTTGATTTTTTGCGTATCTTATCGAAGACTTGATTCTTTGCGTATCTTATCGAACGCTTGATTCTTTGCGTATCGATCGAAGGTTTGATTTATTGCGTATCGAAGGTTTTATTTGCGTATCTTATCGAAGACTCCCGAAGACTTGATTCTTTGCGTATCTTATCGAAGACTTGATTTTGAACGCTCGAACGCTTGATTCTTTCGAACGCTTGATTCTTTGCGTATCGATAGAAGGTTTGATTTATTGTGTATCTTATCGAACGCTTGATTCTTTGCGTATCGATCGAAGGTTTGATTTATTGCGTATCTTATTGAACGCTTGATTCTTTGCGTATCGATCGAAGGTTTGATTTATATCGAGGTTTTATTTGTGTATCTTATCGATGGCGGCGGAAAGCCGACGTTTCGGCGTTTTGTTTGTTTTGGTCGATTGATTTCTGATTCCTGTTTTTACATAGTGACAGCAAATTCGTTTTATTGTGTATCGCATTTACATCGTGTATCTTATCGAAGGCTTGATTTATTGTGTATCTCATCGAAGGCTAGAGTTATGACAAGGTCAGTATGAAAGTGATCAAGATTGGTCTACCACATATTCTCCAAGTTGTAACTGATATGGTAAATGAGTCTCTATCCGAAGGAATTTTCCCTAAAACCTGGAAAACTGCAGAGGTTATTCCACATCTAAAAGACGGTGATCATGAAATTGCCAGTAACAACAGACCAATATCCTTACTCCCAGCACTATCGAAAGTTGTGGAGAGAATTGTTCATGATCAGTTCACTACCTACCTTACAACCAATGCAATGCTCTCAGTTCACCAAAGCGGAAATAAAAAGCTTCACTCCACAGAAACCCTTGGAATCTTTTTCACAAGCCAATTGTATAAAGCCATAGATGAAAAGAAGATCACCGCGGCATTGTTGCTAGACTTAAGTACGGCCTTTGACAGTATTCACCACGAGTCCTTGCTTAAAAGCTTAGTACATTTGGTGTCTCTCCTATTGCATTGAAGTGGTTTACCAGTTATTTATCGGACAGAGTTCAACGAGTACGTATTAACACCTCATTATCCAGCCCCCTAGTGATAAAGCATGGAGTACCCCAAGGTTCGATATTGGGGCCATTACTATTCAACATTTACATCAATGACTTACCATCCACCTGCGAGATCTGTAAAGCTGAATCCTATGTTGATGACTCCAAACTATACAGTACAGGCCGAAGATATGCGAACCAAAATCAACGCGTTAGCAAAAACGCGTCGAACGCGTTAGCGTTTCACTAACGCGAATCAAAAACGCGTGGATAGTAGAGCTCATTAGTATGTATGAGCTAGCTCATTGTTTTTCAGTTGATGATATTCATTGTTTATTTTGAATGCCCTTTAGCAGCTTTAGAATTCTCTCTGACAATATTCATCGATCGAAATGACGACTAGTTTGAATATTTGATCGGTCAAACGTCTTTTCGAGCGAAGGCATTCGAGTTGTTGATTTGATGGGTCAAGTTTGCATTCATTATTTAGTGGATAACTGGAAAGCGACAGAATCGAACACGCGAACAACATTCAGCGGCGCTTGTTCTGAAAAAGTCTGGGTTTATACTTCACATGCCAGCATCAAACATTCGTGTTGTTGAGCGGCACTTCTAAACCGACGGTGAAAAACAATAATAAACTACGAGCAAATGACAATCACGATAAAACCTTCATTGCAGCAGATTACAGACAACAGTTAATGCGAACAAAAATTCTCAAAAGTCTCCTCCGAGTGAAAAACGAAAAGGAGTATAAAAGGAAGTGAGCTCCACATAATAATTTAGCGGTAAACTTTGTAAACATTGCCGACTCGGGGCGCGACAATCTCTCAGATTACATACTATTCGCGGACTTTCCAGAAAACACAACGATGAAGTCAAATTAATCCTATCGAGTTTGGATGGAAATGTATTTCGTCTATCCTTGTGTTCTTCATCCAGGATTTTGGTTTTCAAAAGCGAACTATTCCTGAACTAAAAGTGTCAAAAGTAAACACATAACTTTATGCAAATTTGTGTTGAAATTTGATCTACGGCTTGAACATTTTGACAGGTACCTTCCCCGGGTACGTTCGCAGTTCAAATCTGAAATCTTCAATCTTTGAACTGCTAAGTCCTAATGTGTTTGTTTATAGCAACTTTAGGGCTTTTTGTCGTTATTTTGTTCATGAATTTTAACAAATAGCGGACTCGGAGTCAACAAACTTCGCGCGCGTTGCGTGACGACCCAGCAAACAGACTCGGAGTTTATGTTTCAAAGAGTTTGCAATAATTATTTATCCTATTTAGCGGATAACTGCGAAGCCAACAGAAGCGAACAACATTCAATGACGAACAGCAGCAAACATTATTTAACGGCGCTTGTTCAGAAAACAGTCTGGGCCATTTTACATGCCGGCATCAAACAACGGCGGCGAAGCAAACAACATTCAACGGCGCTTGTTCAGTCTGGCCATAGTTAACTATGGTCTGATACATTGCGAAGTGTAAAAGTAATGATAAACAACATTCATGTCATGTTTACACAAGTTCACACAGTCGAATTCGGCTTCAAAAAGTTTTAAAGCAGAATTCTTGCCAATGTTTGCTTTGCATGAAACTTGATACATATGGGTTTCGCGACGAATGTTTTCGCTCTTGTGGTTATGGCGTTGTTGGAGGCGGCATTTCGGAAGCTTGACTCGTCTTTTGTTTTGCACAACAATGTTACACAAAGAAAATTTATGGTATGAATAACAAAAGCGAAAACGCGTTGTAAAAACGCGTTTCATAACGCGTTTTTAAAAACGCGCACATGCGCAAAACGCTCGTGTGTTTTGCGTGTGCGTTGTTCGCATATCTCTGGCCTGTACTGTACATCTCATTTTCAAATAAGGATACTGATAAAGGCCTAAAAGACCTAAAGCACGATCTATTACGCGTAGCTGCCTGGTGTAGTTCCAATCGCCTGTTGATAAATCCGGACAAAACTCAATTCTATGTGTTCGGTTCGCGGCAATTACTAACAAGATCTACTATTCCATCAATTAATTTCCTTGGAAAAGACCTGAGTGTTGTTGACTCCATTAAAGACCTCGGAATCATATTGGATGGCAACCTCTCATTTAATGATCACATAAACTCCTTAGTATCATCTTTAATGAGTAAACTATGTATGATCAACAGGATTCGCCACCTGTTAGACCATTCCCCCCTGTCCATCGTCATAAACTCACTTGTCTTCAGCAAACTGTTCTACGGTTCCAGTATATGGTCTGGCACCAGCAAGAGCAACATTTCCAAATTACAACTAGTGCAGAACTTTGCAGCCCGTATTTTGTCCCGAAAAAAGAAGTACGATCATATAACACCTACATTAAAACAACTTGAACTATTACCTATTTCGGATGCTTTGTATTTACGGGACGCCACACTGATGTTTAAGTGCATGAACTCATTAGCACCTAACTATTTGTCATCTATGTTTATAAATCGTTCTGATGTCCATGGAAGAAATACACGTAATTGTAACGATCTTCAGATCCCTAATTGCAGAACTGCTACTGCACAACAGTGTTTTTCATACAGAGGTACAAAGTTATGGAACGCTCTTCCAGCCGAGTTCAAAGACAAAAAGTCCGTCAAAGTTTTCAAAAACTCTCTCAAGAGATCATTACTGGAACGTTGGCAGAAAGATGAGATCAAATAGTTTCTTATATTAATTTAGCATTATTAGTTTAGTCTAGCATTAGTTTAGCATTATTAGTTTTAATTAGTACTTTTCAAACCTTTGTAAACATGTATAATAATATAATAATAATAATTTATTGATTTATATTCTTAACTATCATTATTTGTAAATTGGCCTGAAAAGCCCTATGGGGAGTGTCCAATAAAATGTATGTATGTATGATCAGTTATGGTGTATCGTATTCATTTACCGTCGTCGTATTCATGTACCGTCTTATTCCGTCACGTTTTGTCGTCTACTCGTCTGGCCGCAATGTAAATAAATACTTTCGCTTGAGAAATCGCAAGTAAACTAGAACTCGTTACGCATTTGAGCTGAAGTTTTCGATTATTCTGTGAATGAAAACGATACTATTCCATTCCAATCTCGTTGTAAAGCGACGGCCGGGTCGCCGAATCAAGCGGCGGCTTTTTCAGACTTTTGAGATGACGCCACTCGACTTAAAATAATTTGTCGCGCTTCGATCTCTACATGTACTTTTCACGCCGTAAATAGCCTGATCGCAGGTTTCACTGCAATGAAAAGGAAGTATTTCAAACTTTAACCATTTCGCTGTTCGTTTTCTATTCCTTGTTTCATTTCCTTCGTGTTTGAAACTTTTATGTAGCTGTAGTTGAATTGGCGTTACGTTTCGCATTTCGTTGTCTCGTCTAGAAATCTTCGAACGAACGAAAACCATCGAGTGAGTTGTCTTCTCTTGGAGTATCTTATCAGTAAACTTTCCCCTGTACTGGCAACATATTGAACTTTATAAATTGCACAAGAACTTGTCGATACATTTGGTTTGATTTCGGCAACCGATAGCAGATCAGAGCGTACCGTTTTGCGGGAGTTTTATTTTATGCGGTCAGAGCGACTTCAATTTCTTGCGCGTAATATATTCCATACTAGCCGGTTCAGTGATTTTCGTGAGAAACGAGACTCGTCTCGCGAGTAACGAGGCGAGGGGTGGTAACTTACTTTTGAGCGGTACTGTACAGTACTTTATCTATTTAATCCAAAACTCTTTATTTATTTTTCTGCAGTTCTTACTGCAAGAATTGGGTTTCACATCAAGGCATTTTGCTATTCCACGGTCCACAACAATGAATCAAATGCAACGCAACTGATGGAGTGTTCTTTCACTATCACATGCCCGTTACTTTCTCAAAAAAAAAAGCCAATTCTGCACGTTCCATGTTTTTGTAAAAAAAAATGACAACATTTTTTTCATGGTCTATACTTTTATAGACCATAGAAATGACGCCATAAAATGTCCAAAACTTGGCAGTAAAATCTTCCACTTGCGTTTGAACATTTCATGGCGTCATTTCTATGGTCCATAAGAGTACAGACCATGAAAAAATGTCGTTGATTTGTTAATTGCCCAATTTCTACTTACTGGTTCATATCTTCCAAAGATACAAGCTCCACAAAACATTCACCACTGGGACGTCCATCAGAACTGTAGGTAAAGTGAATACCATTCTTCGCACCACCTTGAATGTTGCACCCTTCATAAAACAGCATTTTATTACTAAGCTTGCTTGGAGTTATTGTTCAGGTGTCACTGTCATTTCAGTGTGTTTTTCCCCCTCAAATTATTGCCAGATCATCACTTTTAAAACCATAATGCCTACAGTATTGCATTTTCAAGCAAATGAAAAACAATCCAATATGATGATAAGCCTACATACAGTACTACATTATATTATTAGGGAGTTTAAGCAAGCTGTAATGGCAACATTACTAAACAAAAGGCTTCATGAGCAGCAAAATACAATGTAGCTCTGCATAGCTCTACATTTTGGTACATTTCGTAGCCGTCCTCTGCAAAACAACAACGTGAAATGACCAAATTCTGGATTTTCCAAGAGCGTGAACCGCAATGACAAAATTTTTCAAGTTTCTCTTTGAATTTGAATGCTGCCTTTACATATTTAGAGAAGGACAGTTCTGACATCAATATACAAACTGAATAGAACTAGAGATTCACAAGATTCTGAAGTAATTCTGAAGTCTCCTTGGCATTGCCATCATGGTTGCATAAACTCAATATTATAACAAGGCCTTCCACAAAATACTCATTAGTCAGGCCAAATACCAGTGGTAGTTTTACAGGAAAAAGAAGTTTGAATCCAATCCTCAGTGATTCAAAACCACAATGCTTCTGATGTTCACAGTTTACTAAAAGCACGTCAAACAAGCATCACAACACAACATAAACTCTCCTAACCTGAAAAGAACTCAGCCACATTTTCTGCAGTTGCAGACCAAGGCAATCCACGCGCACGGACAATAAATTGTTCTTCGGAGTCCGGATTCATGTTGTCTGGGTTTGCCTAACAATCCAAACAAATTCTTGTTACACTCATGGTTTGAGCACTGCTACAAATTTTGACTTTGAGTTACTCCAGTTCAAACTGTGACATGTAACAACCCAGAGATACATATAATGAACAGAGTCCCAGGGCTGCAAATAATTTTGTTTTCTTGAAAGGACATGTGTCTGACTAAGTCACCATTTTGGTTGGACAAAACAAAAATGAGGTCGGACATCATATTACAGTACTGCTTGATAAGTGAACCTGCTAATCTAACGCATTGTCAATGCAGAGTAAACTACATATGTACAGTTTGCGTTTGAGAACAAAATGCATTATAACGCGTTAGCATTTGCGTTGGAAGGCAAAAAAAAATTGACCGGACATTATGTCTGACTACAGTTGGGATTTCATCGGACATTGGCAAATTTGGGTCGGCCATTGTCCGATTGTTATTTGCAGCCCTGGAGTCCTGTTTACTGCGGATGTGTCACGCTTTGAATTTGTGACAGGTTATCAAGAAATGAAAAGATGCAGGAGATTCTTTACTGTCATAAAAATATGTTGCTTCAAAACGACCTAAAACCTCTTAAAATGAACAGATACACTGTAGATGATATTTTTTTTTCATACAGTTTGCGTAGCACGGCCAATAAATCAGGAAATATCAGGAAAGACATCAATAAGACATGAAAATGGCTGCACAACCAGTTGACCCTACAGTACCGCTCAAAAGTAAGTTACCACCTATGCGCGAGACACGTCTCGTTTCTCGCGAGACTCATTTCCTGCGAGGCGAGTCTCGTTTCTCGCGAGAGGCCGTCAGAAAACTGTAAGTACACAGTAATGCGTTGTGTCAAGGACTGAAGATAAGCATTCGCATCGAAGACCATCGAAGGTTTGATGTGCGTATGACATCGAAGGGCTTGATTCGTATCATATTGATCGAAGGCTTGATTGATTGCGTACATGTATTTTATCGAACGTTTGATTTATTGCGTATCTTATCGAAGGCTTGATTCTTTGCGTATCTTATCGAACGCTTGATTAATTATTTGCGTATCGATCGAAGGTTTGATTTATCGCGTATCGAAGGTTTTATTTGTGTATCTTATCGAAGACTCCCGAAGACTTGATTCTTTGCTTATCTTATCGAAGACTTGATTCTTTGTGTATCTTATCGAAGACTTGATTCTTTGTGTATCTTATAGAACGCTTGATTCTTTGCGTATCTTATCGAAGACTTGATTCTTTGCGTATCTTATCGAACGCTCGATTCTTTCGAACACTTGATTCTTTGCCTATCGATAGAAGGTTTGATTTATTGCGTATCTTATCGAACGCTTGATTCTTTGAGTATCGATCGAAGGTTTGATTTATATCAAGGTTTTATTTTTGTATCTTATCGATGGCGGTGGAAAGCCGACGTTTCGGCATTTTGTTTGTTTGGTCGATTAATTTCTGATTCCTGTTTTTACATAGTGACAGCAAATTCGTTTTATTGTGTATCGCATTTACATTGTGTATCTTATCGAAGGCTTGATTTATTGTGTATCTCATCGAAGGCTAGTCTAGAGTTATGATCAGTTATGGTTTATCGTATTCATTTACCGTCGTCGTATTCATGTACCATCTTATTCTGTAGAGCAGAATGTTATAAGATAAGGGACTGGACACCGTGTATGATTTGCCCGATAGGGGCCTGGTTCTAGTTTATCGGACCACGTTGTTCTTGTGTTATCTTCTCGTCATTCTTTAGCAAGAATGATCGTTATTAAACGTGTATCTTTGTGAAATGGATGGATTCCTATTTATGACGAGAAGATCATCAACAACAGATTGAACTAGCGACGAAAAAAGCCAACGACAAGCATCCTTCTTCGCCGTACGTCGCAACAAGCACAGCTCACGCTCGCCTTTGATCGTGACCGCCATCTTGGTTTTCGCGTCAAATCAAACCCTTCCTTGGAGCCGCCATAAAAGACTACCAGCACAGCGGTGAAACAGACCGAACCAAAATACAACAATGGCGAAATACAAGTGCCCGTTCCCCGAATGCACATACGAAACGGAAGAAGTAACAGACGTGCTCGCCGCCGTTTTACTATCAGTCCACTCGGCTGGTACACATACCGCTCCAGCGGCCGTCGCTGCGCCAACCGTCGCTCCAAAAGCCAAAATTGACAAGGTCCGGCGCCCCACTATATCTGCAGCAGGATCGAGCGAAGACTGGTCCTACTTCCTCACCCGTTGGGAAGACTATGCTGAAGCGACTAAAATTACGGGAAAGGACAAGGTCGTCCAACTGCTGGAATGCTGCGATGAACAGCTACGCAAGGACCTGACGCGAAATGCCGGTGGCTCGTTAGCGAACAAGACCGTAGACGAGGTAATGGAGGCAATCAAGAAACTTGCCGTGAGGGAGGAAAACGTAATGGTTGCCCGCGTACAACTCCATAACATGCTCCAGGATCGAGACGAAACAATTCGTAGTTTTGGCGCCCGACTTCGCGGCCAAGCAGGCGTTTGCAAGTTTCTAGTCACATGTCCTGGCTGCAACATTGAGGTCAATTACACAGAGAACATCCTGCGCGACGTCCTAACACGTGGCTTAGCCGACAGCGAGATCCAGTTGGACTTGCTCGGGGACAAAAACCAGGATATGACCCTTGAGGAAGTGCTTCAATTTGTTGAGGCAAAAGAGGCTGGCAAACGATCCGCTGGGCGCCTATTGCAAACCCAGGGGATTGATGCCGCCCGCAGCCAATATCGTCGTGTCAAACAGGACGAGCTAAAAAACCGCAAGTTCAGCAACAACAGTGAACTGTGCTCCTTCTGCGGCAAGCGTGGTCATGGCAAGAATGCCCCAACCAGGGTCAGGAAGAACACCTGCCCTGCCTATGGCACAATCTGTGACCACTGCGGCCGAGCAAACCACTCAGAAACCATGTGCCGCAGCAAGGACAGATCCAACAGAACACAACAGCCCGCTCCCCCAAGCGACCATACTAGAGATACCGAGGGCGCTATTTTGACTCCCTCTGCACTGCAACCAGCCTAAGCCGCGAAACAAGCACACCAGTCATATCGCTTGACCACCACCTGTATAGCCATCTAAATGACTGTTGGGTCCGACAGGCATCCCAACCTCAGCCATTCATCGAGCTCACAGCGACGGCACATCCAGATGACTATACATCCCTGGGGTACAAACCCCCACCTCTCGGCCACAACCAGTACGACTCTCAGCAATGGCCGACACTGGCTGCCAGAGTTGCTTAGCCAGCATGAGAGTTATCCGTCGTCTTGGCCTACGTGAGGATGACCTGATCCCCGTCACCATGCGCATGCATGCTGCCAACAATAATGGCATTAAGATCCTTGGTGCTGTAATCCTGAGATTCTCTGGCAGATCTAAATCTGGTCAATCCCTTGACACTCGACAAATGGTTTACGTGACAAGCGACTCCGACAAACTGTTTCTGAGCCGTGAGACCTGCACAGCACTAGGGATGATCTCCGAGAACTTCCCCACTGTGGGTGAAGCCCTCCAATTACACAACATGACAAAGCCAGACGCTGCATGTGATGCGACAGAACAACACCCTGTGGATGCTATATCGCACACAACCTGCAACTGCCCACATCGCCAGACACCACCACCAAGCCCACCAAACCCCCACTCCCAGCAACTGAAGCCAACCGGATGCAACTACAACACTGGCTACTGGACTACTATAAGTCCAGCACATTTAACACATGTGAGCACCAACCACTACCACTGATGGAGGGTGTTCCTATGAGGCTTATGGTTGACCATAATGCAGAACCGGTCGCCCATCACACCCCTGTACCTGTACCACTCCACTGGCAAGCAGATGTCAAGGCCGGCCTCTACCAGGATGTGTCCCTGGGTGTCCTTGAACCAGTACCAGTGGGAGAACCTGTGACGTGGTGCCACCGCATGGTAGTATGTGCAAAGAAGAATGGAAAGCCCCGACGTACAGTAGACTTCCAGGCACTTAACCTCCACGCAACACGCGAAACCCACCACACACAGAGCCCATTCCAACCAAGCACGCTCCATACCCAGTGACAAAAAGAAGACCGTCTTCGACTGCTGGAATGGCTACCACAGTGTACCCCTACACGCGGATGATCACCACCTCACAACGTTCATCACTCCATGGGGACGATATCGGTACAAAACTGCACCCCAGGGCTATATAGCGTCAGGCGACGGATACTCAAGACGATTTGACGAGATCGTCTCCCACATCCCCAACAAGACTAAGTGCATCGATGACACCCTCCTCTGGGCAGATAACCTAAAAGAGAGCTTTCTCCAGGCAGTCGACTGGCTTGACCTCTGCGGCCACAATGGCATCATACTCAACCCTGACAAGTTTGTGTTTGGAGCTGACACTGTCGAGTTTGCGGGATTCGAGATCACCCTGAACAGTGTGCGGCCATGCACAAAGTATCTTGATGCAATCCGTCACTTTCCGACACCAGCCAACATCACTGACGTACGCTCCTGGTTTGGACTCATCAACCAAGTGTCATATGCCTTTGCTGCAACTGAGCGCATGCTGCCGTTTCGCCAATTACTCAAACATGGCACTACATTCAAGTGGGACGACGAGCTCAACCGACTTTTCGAAGAGTCTAAGTCAGTGATCATCAGTGAGATCGAAGAGGGCGTCCGCATCTACATGTATGATAAATCCAAGCCAACTTGCCTGGCCACAGACTGGTCCAAGAGTGGCATCGGATTCTGGCTATCCCAAAAACATTGCCAGTGCCCATCCACTGAACCCTTCTGCTGTCGCACAGGCTGGAAAGTCACACTAGTCGGGAACCGATTTACTCATGCCGCTGAATCATGTTACGCCCCGGTGGAGGGAGAGGCGCTTGCCGTAGTCGATGCCCTTGACAAGGCCCGCTTCTTTGTCCTGGGTTGCAATGACCTAATCATTGCCGTGGACCATAAGCCCCTACTGAAGGTCAAGGCTGCTGCCTAACGGGCGCCCGGTCGCCTGGGGCGCCTAGGTTACTAGCTCGGGCGACTAAATTTCTGTGCAGGGAGCCCGCACGGGCGCCTAACATTTCCACAGTAATGGCCGCAGTTTGAACTTTCCCCTGCAAGTTTGGTTCCATTCCTTGGGCTGTAAGTTAATATGGAACCATGCATCGATTCGCCGAGAAGCCAAATACAATCATTTTCCACATTTGAAGCATCAAAACATCCTGTAGTTTATCGTGAAATTCAAAACATTTTCGATATTTGCGATGTTATGTTACCGTAAGCAGTTGGGGACTGGGTCAAAGATGAATCTCCCAAATATGGAAAAGCAAAATTATGGGATGTTGCTCTTGTGTTGTTTGGTTCGAAGACGTTGGAATGGGCTGGTTCTGTGTTAATAAATGTGGTCGTGAGTTGCGAAGTAAATGTTTGACGCGGATGGGAAGCAGTTCAACACAATCGACTGACCTCAAGGACGTGCTTGATGATAGATCAACACTGCAATATTTTTTTTAACTGCAAAGTTTGCTTCAGAAATGTCAGAGGATTGAGACTTGGTCATGGGTTTGTGTGTTTTACTTCTTGCTTTAAATAAAGCTGCATTGTTTTATAATATATTGCAAGTGTTTGTTGCATTCTTTGCCGCTCGTTTCCACGCGTGCACAGCGCTTTTCCCCCGCTAAATTGTCAATGGTTTGGCGAGGTTTGTCTGACTTTTGGCCGACGACTTTTTCAACCCAAACTGCAGTGCCTTCATTTGACTGTATTAGCGATGATGTTGAAACGAATCCAGTAAGCTTACTGGTCCCGGGCTTATCGAATTTCAGTTTGTAAATTAACTAGCTAGCGCTCCGGCAGTTTTGCGATATTTCAGTGCCTCTGAACAAAACATTGTAACGTCATTCTTCATTTGGTGTTTGTTTTGTAAAGCAACAATGAGTGAAATCTACATGTATGGCTAAGCTTCACTGCGAGAGGTCCACAATAAAACTGAAATAAATTAGCTTACAAATAAAAATGAGTGTTCCGAAACCAAAGAGTCAAAGAACAGTCCACCTGCAACAATTTAAACTTGTTCCTAGTTATAAAAAAGTAATGTTGTATTATTATGACATACATGTATGTATTCTTGGTTTGCATCTGACGTCATCAAAATTCTAAAATCTAAACTGTTAATTCTACAAAGCTATTCTTTTCACATATTCTAGACATAAAAAACATTAATCTCTATGCAAAGTTTGGTATTGATTCAATGCTTCGTTTCGGAAATAAAGCATTTTGAAATTTGCGATGTCCCGGATTAACGAGTTTTTGAACTTTCACAAAAACGGGTATTTTTATGTCATTTTTATATTTTTATACGTGATAATAATTTAGAAGTGATATCTAAAGAGTTTTGAAGTGAAAGCTAATGATATTGATGGTAGAATCTACTCTACTTCTTGTACATTTTTATGGCCGCCATGTTGGTGTCCCAAAGAAGGGCACCAACATGGCGGCTGTATACTAAATACTGTAATTTTCTGAAAATTATTTTCGTAATAACTCGGTTATGAAAAACGCTACATAGCTATAATTTGGACAGAACGTTTCTTTCTGCCTGCTCTATAACCTGTTAATTTTCTGATATTGTTAATGCAAGCGAACAGTTTTGGTAACATTGATGCAAACCACCAATTGTCATTTTGAGTAAATTGTTATTCTCATTAACATGGTTTATGAAAACTCAGAAATGGAGATCAATAAGGTACAAGATCCAACATTACAGGATAGGGACAAATGGACAATGTTTTGTGACAGGATTGAAATTGAAGGGTTAAGTTCCGGGAAAAAAATTTTGGGCTCCTAAAAATGTGACTCGGGCTCCTAACTTTTCATTTTGGGAGCCCGAAGGGCTCCCTAAAATTTCTCTTAGGCAGCAGCCTTGAAGGTGTTTGGTGATCGGTCCCTAGAGGAAATCTCTAATGCCAGGCTTTGAAATCTAAAGAAGACGCAACGCTACAAATTCAGAATGGTACACATCCCTGGCGTACGACACAAAGCTGCCGACGCACGTTGTTTGTCGTCTACTCGTCTGGCCGCAATGTAAATAAATACTTTTGCTTGAGAAATCGCAAGTAAACTAGAACTCGTTACGCATTTGAGCTGAAGTTTTCGGATTATTCTGTGAATGAAAACAATACTATTCCTTTCCAATCTCGTTGTAAAGCGACGGCCGGGTCGCCGAATCAAGGGACGGCTTTTTCAGGCATTTGCGATGATGCCACTCGACTGTGTTTTAAAATAATTTGTCGTGCTTCGATCTCTACAAGTACTTTTCCCGCCGTAAATAGCCTGATCGCAGGTTTCACTGCAATGAAAAGGAAGTATTTCAAACTTTAACCATTTCGCTGTTTGTTTTCTATTCCTTGTTTCATTCCCTTCGTGTTTCGAAACTTTTATGTAGCTGTAGTTGAATTTGGCCACGATAAAATGTAAGCTCACATGCATCTCACAAGGAATCAGCTCAGAAATGATTGGCAGTGTAATACAGTGTAGCTGCCTGAAATGTGGACAAACTGAATCAAATAATAATTATTATAACCAATAGCTTGTGAGGTACATGTATATATACGGCCTTTTAGGTTCGATCTCTTTAGAAAACCTTCCACGATTAGTTTAATTAAACGCTGATTCATCTGTCTGCGAAACTGTTCGCTAGGCATCTTTCCTAACCCCAAAATCCCGTCGCTTTACCGCGCTAAATAGCTATTTTAAAAAGTTCTGCGTTGGAACACGATCGAAGAAAAGAGCGTCGAGTATCTTAAAGAAGCAAGCTTTTAACTTTGTTGATCGGTTATCGATGAAATTCTCTTCATGTACTTATTAATTATTGGTCCGTAAACCATTGCATGATTCTTCTAAAGGTAAAAGAATCGAAATTTAGGCTGTAAAATCTTAGCCTTACCGCGTAAACCAAATCCATTGATTTAAGCTTACGTTCCCTCGCCGAGTTTGAGCATGGAAATCTTTCCCACTTGTTCGTGCCGGGAACGCCTTAAACCAATAAAAAATGAAACAAAGATTGTCTAGACTTACCTCGGAGCTTGGGAGTCAAGGCTTGTCATAATATTTGTTGGAAATGTCAAGTAAGAAACGATCAAAAATGAAAAGCAAGTTCGACCAAGATGGCGTGCAAACGATGCCACTTGTCATAAAACCACGTGGTGTGTGTAAAGCATGCTAAGCATGTTGGGTATTGGACACTTTTCGGGTGGGGTGAGGGTGGGGCTTCGTGCCCAGGCCCAGCCGTCTTCGAGCACGAAACGTGCTGACTGTCGTGTAGCCAACCTCGTTCCCAGGGTCTACTCCGCTTTCAAGATGGCGGCTGGGCGCGGAGAAGGGTCTTCTCCGCGCCCAGCCGCCATCTTGAAAGCGGAGTAGACCCTGGGAACGAGGTTGGTCGTGTAGCCTGATTCTCAGACGGTCCGACTCGGGCAATTTTTTTTTTACGCCCACTTCAAGATGGCGGCGTTAAGACTTTTTCCACAAAAAAGAGAACACAGTTCATGAATTGAGTTGATTCTAACCCACAGCAACCTTATTCCTTAGCACAACACAACCGAGCCGTTAGCTGCCCGAAACACTAATTTTTAAAGGCAATAACGTGCTCCCGTAACATACGTCAAAACTGACCAATACTAATCGGTTTACTACGAACGAATCATAAAATCGTTACTTAACATCAAAATTTAAACCATTTTTTAACCCCAAACAGTAAAACGTTGGCTAAATTCAAATTCTAAACTGTTGATAAACCCGAAACAATATTTAGTCGCTTAAAAAAATACAAAATGTAAATGGCCGCCATCTTGAAGTGGGCGTAAAAAAAATTTAGCCCGACTCGGTCCCCCACTCCCTCTCTCCCCGTCTGATATACCTTGTACGAGATCGTGTATTTGACGTCATCGTCCATTGTGAATTTTCACCAATCAGAGCGAATGTTACACTTTCTCAGAAGTCAGGAATTTAAGGAATGTGACCAGGCGAGCTGAGATAAATCCAAGATGGCGGACGATGTGGACGATGTTTTAAAGAAAGCTTGACCCTTTTTGATGTGGCTAAACTATTTCCTGAACAGGAAAAGGCTTTAAAAGCTTTTATCGCCAAAAATGACGAGCTGTTGAACTTGCCAACGGGATTTGGAAAGTCTTTTGTGTTCCAGATGGCTCCGTTCGTTCACGCAAAATCGACTGGTGCGAAGCCAAATGCAATAATTAAGCTTATAGTCATTTCGCCGTTGGTTAGCCTTATGGCAGATCAAACCAATTCCTAACAGACTCTGGGAATCACAGCTGGATTAACAGGGGATGACAAGGCCGTAAATACAAAGATCGAGAACGGAGAGTGCAGCGTTGTTGTTTTTTTCGGTGGAGAAAATTATATGTTGTCTTCGGACATTTACAAACATAATTTAAGCTTATATATAGTAGTCGTTGTGGATAAAGCGCACTGTATAAGCCATTGGTGAGTGTTTTTTTAATTTCATTATTGTTTATGTATATCTGTAAGCCTGTGTAAACTTATAGGCTTACTTATTTATATACAAAAAGAGAAAGAAATAGGCTGAAAAAATAAATGCCAGTATAAACATTATTTACATTTTTACTTCTTATCTGCCTGATCCTCACATGGTCTGAGGTCATCTGATCTGGAGTGAGAAAAAGTGAATGGGCAAGCTGCTCATCACTACATTGTACATGTATGCATATGTTGTAGTTTAGGTTGTGTTCATGTACTTTTCTATATTCTAGATTATTGTTATGAGTTGCGGATCTGCCCCCTTTTTTTGTTGAAAACTGAAACGCCTCAAGGACCAAAACTTTTTAGACCCCTCCCTTGCCCTTATTGGAGCAAGAAATGTGAGGTCCAAAGTGCTAAAAAATTTTTTGGGGCCCACCTACCCAACCCCCCTACCCCCTTTTGAACATATCCGCCATTTTCATTTGATGTAGTGGGAGGTAATGGTAATAGACGGCACACACGAGAGGACATGTCCCTGGGACTAGTGCCTGCAACAGGGACAAGTCCCTTTGTGTGAATTACCCATTTTCATCGAAAAAATTAATATAGTAGTGGTGAGAAAAATTGATCTTACGACTTGTCCCACAAATTAAAACTGGTTTGAATAATTGAAGGACTAGTCTCGGGGACCTGTGCCCTCAAATTGTGCTGGTCCCCTTATGTGAACTGTTCATAGGACAAGTCTCTGCAACCAAACAAAACATTTTCAAACCAAATAAGCCTTTCATTCTCTCAACACTTTAGTCACCTTGACACCATCTTTGTTTCCAGCGAAAGAATGACGTCATTGTTCTGGATTATTCCGAGTATTCAGCAGAATACTTGGAATACATTCCGTGTATTCCAAAATAAGAATATCGACTCAATCGAACGGATATTCAGGGTAACAGTAAATCCTCGAATAAGCGCCTGTGGCGCTTATTTCAAATTTCAGGTTTTCCCTTGTCAAGTCTGTAATTAAACCAGTTTTATTTTTATAAAATTGTATTTATGGTAAGAAATCTGTAGTAATTCTGCCTTCTCTTACTTCATACATTCATTTTGACTGCATTTAAGGAGAGGGGTGGGAGCTAAAATTGAACAAATATTATATACCTTTGAATTGATGCCTTTAAATGTTCTCTCTTGCTTTTCTGCCAAGCTATCTGTTTGTATGATCCCCTTATTGCTAATGATTTACCCAGGGTCAGAAGATCTTCACCCAGAACAGCCTTATGGATAGCTCAAGGTTACTAGAGTACTCCAACTATAAACAGTAAATTTAGGGACACTGCTTATTAAAAAAAAAATCGAAACTAAACTGATATCCATTAGAGGTATAATTCTTATTTCTTTCCTCTATAAAAAGGTCAAACGTTAGAACTTGTCAACAAACCTGTAAACAACTGACACAAGGGCATATATACATAGTTTATTTGATAAAGCAGGTCAGCAGATACAATTGGCAAGACATAAAGGCCCGATCAAACGGTCACAACATTCTCACAACATTTGTTGTGACATGTTGTGACCATGCCCGGTCAAACGGCCACAAACAACCTCTCAACATTTCAAGAACAAAAGAAATGTCGGTCACAACATTGTTGAGAGGGGTGGTCAAATGGTCTCAACATCGGCTCACAACGTTGTGAGAATGTTCTCAGGCGGAATGTTGTGACAAATGTTGTGACCGTTTGATCGGGCCAATAAGTCTGCACTAATTACAATTAGTTACAAATGAACTACGGAATAAATTACAGTAAGATATAAACTTAAATAAATAATTAATATGTTCATTTGTTGTTCCGGCGATTGTTGGAAAAAGCGCGCACCAGACTAGAGAAGGTCTTGTCACTTGATCCAACATAAGGAGGGAGGCTTGTCACATTTAGCGTCGAGGCTGATAATGGAAATAGAGTCCGTTTCTTTGGGCTTTGAATTAACTTGAGAAGTTTTAATACGCCAAGGTGTGCTTTTTGACTCAAAACCCGCGCTTCATTCGAAGACTTCTTCGAACGACAGCATTTCTGGAAATTTCGGCTATTAACTCCCGTTCGAGAGTTTTAAGATTTGACGACATTTTCTCGATCTTCCTCAACTTTGCATATATAAGCTTATAAAGCTTACTGTGAGTCCTGAGCTGGTTCGTCTTCTGCAAATCTCCCCACGGAATCTTGCAAATGGTTCCTCGCAAATCCCATTGCGAACGTCCAAAATCTGCTATTCTATCGGTGGTTTCGAGTAATGTTGCACAGATCAAATATTGAATGGAATTAGATTGAGACAATTCAGCTTTCTTCGGCGTAGAAGTATATAGATCGACGAAGAAGTTCTTTATACAGTGGAAAACTCGCGTGTTTACCTTTCCACGGTCCATTTCTTACGAGCGTTATTATTGGCTCCTCGTATACAATGCGTACGATGACGTCAAATACACGATCTCGTACAAGGTATATCAGACGGGGAGAGAGTAGCCTGAGATCAGGCTCCTGAAGAAAATTTGCGAGCGAAGCGAGCCGAGTCGCTGCCTGGGGCGAGAACGAAAGCGACGGAGCCTGAAGACATTCCTTTGACGCCGCCGATCCATGATACCAGATTCTGGTATCATGATCTGATTGGTCATTTTGCTTAATATTGACAGATTCGCGGTGAATGATGACAGATGTTGACAACACAATGTCACGCGTTTTTTGTTGAAGTTGAATACAGGAGAATTGAGCAAGCGTTACGGAATTTATTATTTGCCATCAGCAGATATCCCTCGGCTCAAGGAAGAGCAAAATATATGCCTAGAATCTGTGGCAAAAGAGCGCGATGTATTCAGTGGGACTCCCCCGATTGGTTTTGGCAAGAGTTTAACCTCGGGTGGAGATTAGAACGATGTACTGTTCTAATATGTGTCGCCGTTGCAGTTTCGATAACGAAAGACCAAGTTGAAGAGTTGTCCCGTTTAGGCCTGAAAGCTGAAGTTCGAAATGGAAGGATAAAAACTGCCAAAAAAATGGACATGTAGCTGGTTAGCCGGCGATCTTTTGTGTTGGAGTCCTTTCAGAAGAGAAAATTACGGCTGAAAATTGAACATTCAACAGACGTAGCGTTGGCTAAAATTACATATTTGCATACGCGTATTACGGTAAATTTCGAGGACGAAGCCGTCTTCACTACTGCTTTATACGCTTACTTTTAGCAATTTTTACTTTCAAGCTTGTTTTATGGGTAATACTTGAAATGCAACGATCATTTTTGCCGTGGGAAATAATTTATTTAACCATTCTAGTTTAACAAGAAGTTAATTTGGGAAACACGCCAAACACTCCAGGTGACTTGTTGACATTTTATAACAGGACTAATTACTGGGGGAGGCCGGAGGGCGGATCGGCGGCATCAAAAGAATGTCTTCAGGCTCCGTCGCTTTCATTCTGCAGCGACTCGGCTCGCTTCGCTCAAATTTTCTTCAGGAGCCTGATCTCAGGCTAAGAATCAGGCTAACTGTCGTGCTGACTCGGAAGGTTTCAACTTGGACAAGATTCCCGGACAAGATCTTCGCTTTCTTCACTACAGTACGCTGTTTGATAACCAGATCTAAAGCTGTCAGGTATGTGTTCATGCAATTACTACATTAGAACTACATCTGTAAGGTTTTACTTCAAATTAATGCTTTCTTCGATCGAAGAGGAAAGCAACTTCCGCATTTGCAAATTCGCTTTCATTTTGATATCGATGGCTTGTGTTCATTGCAACGACGTTATTGGGAAAACAATATTCGGAAAATTACATAGCTTAGGGCCCGGCCGCACTAGGCGAATTTTTGTTTGTTTTGCAAAAATATCTGTCATCAGTTCCGTTTCACAAGTGCGAACGGCGATTTTTTTCCTACCAAAATTTTGTCAAGCCTTACCAAACTTCAAAGGCGCCGTCGTCCTGCCCCAGAGCAGGACCAAATTTTGTCAAGCGTCAAAACTGACAGATTCGTCAATTCACACACATTAATCTCAAGGTTACAGCGATGATTATTAGCTTGCCTCGGTCCGTACAACTAGGTCAACTAGTACCGATCCCAAATATTACCTGCTAACAGCACCTAGTGATATTTGAGTAGCACAATTTGCTTCATAAACAGTGAACAGTGCACTGTCCGATCGGGTACAAGTATTGCGCTAAAAAGTGACAGTGACAGTCGGGAAAAGCGGCAAGAAACATGCAAGTCGTTTAAAATTCAGTCCGAGAAGAAGAAATATCTAGTTAATCAGTTTGTGTATCATACCACGAAGGCAGGAGAGTAAAAACTTTAGAAAGTACTGGTTTTAAAAGATTGTCGAGGAGTTGAATGCAAAATTTCACAGCAACAACAGAGGTTTTCGGTTTCTACGTGATTGATATGTTGTGGTTCGCGAATAATTTGTCATGAGTTTTGGTTTTCAAGTGCGTACGCGTTTATCAAAATGAAAATTTGGCGGAGACAAAATTTGTAGTATATTTTGGTAGCGCCAAACAAATTTTGTCAGCCTAGTGCGGCCGGGGCCTTAGTATAATTTGGTGTACCAGTTTATGTCAGCGACAAGAAAAAAGATTTTGCTTCCAAAGTCACGAGTTTTAGTTCGGAATGCTTTGGTTATCATTTTTATTTTTAACTTAAGCTTATTAGCATATCGGAAAATTATTTAAAAAGTGCGAAAATATGGTTTCTGTAACATTTCAGGTCACCTTGAGTCAGGCCGTCTCAAATTTCAAATTGCTTTATCTCCAAAATGAAGCACTCTGCTGGTCCGGAGACACGATATGTTCTGAGAAGATTCTGCAATTGGCGACACGTCTAGAATATACTAAAAGAACAGCTTTATAGGATCAATACTACAATAGTTTTGAATTTAGAATTTTGATGACGTCACGTGAAAACGCTCTATAAATTTCCGCGTAGGAAGCTGTGGTCTCGTGGATATCCTGTAAACGCAAGCAAAAGTCTCCAACTAATTTACTGTTCATCTTTTCGTCGCCATCTTGAATGATGTTGCATTCTCCGTCCATATACACTATAGGGAACCCACACAAACTGTTTGACAGTGTGCTATTTTGCATTTTTATAGTGAATGTATGGGATCTGAATGGTTCGTAGAATTGTGAATAATCACGAAAACTATGAACAAATACCTGCTGAATAAACACAAATTTACCTTTCCTGTTGTGTAATGTAGTTTTTATGGCTTAAAACGGTGAATTTAAGCAATTTGAAGGATTTTGTTTTTGTTGTTTACTGTACATCTAATTAAACGAAAAGGGAGGAAAGTAATTAAAATTTCAATATCTCCAAATTGGAACAGCTCCACAGGGTTTGAGCCAGAGTGCGAACTTGCGAGAATATCGTGCTCGCGTGACAATTTGTCCCTTAAAAATCGGCAGCTGCGACATAATTGTCCCCCCAAAAATCGGAATTACAAATGTTTGAATATGTCTGTTGGAAAGTTAGACGTCTTTTTCCAATTCACATGTGTCGCAAGCGGGAGCAACAAATCTAAATATCCTTTGATTTCTTCCACGGCCGGTCTATTTGTATTTCCCGATCTTGATAAAATTCCAAACCTGACAAGAAGTTAAATTGCCCTTGCATGTGAAAAGCCCTTTGTCGGAATACTCTGTAATTGCTACATGAAAATGTGATCTAAAACTGTATTTTTTATCGGTTGTGAATCTACTTGTTGAAGGAAACGTGAAGAAACAAGTGATGAGGATTCTTGAGTAAACATGACCATATTTGGTAATAAGATAAAAATTTGCATCATTGCACGCTTCACGCTTTTTTAAAACTAGAAATTTCTAATAGGACTGTTTATCAACATTTGTTTTGTTATTCAAATTTGCCAACCATTAAACAAAAGAACTCTTTGTTTCAACAGCCAATAGTTCTCTGGTTGGCACATTAATAACAATAGGTGACGTAACGAGAAACATCGCTATAGAAAGTAAAGTGCTCACACAGCGGCCGGAAATTGATAAACAAGAATCCTGAACATACAACCTGATACCCCACAATCAAGTGGCTGAAACTTATGTGCAAATTTGCTCATGTACATGTACTGATGTTACTGATGTTATGTACTGATGTTACTGATGTTTATGCCACCCTTCAAAGTGATGTCATCCCCCATTTATTAGTCTTGAAGTCCAATACATTTAGCACACACTGTGATGCAGTTCTATAAATAGTGTTCCAAAATACTTTGATCCACAGTCCAGTCCAGTCCAGTCCAGTCCTTGGATTAAAAAATTAAAGATGGCTACTTGGTGTTTATACGCAAAGATTCGCTATACTTGTTTAAAAGTTCCTACAACCCCATTTTTTTCCTGCAGTGTGACCATAATTGATCTAAGTAAAATGACTCTTGCTTTTGTGTATGACCATCATGCTCGGTCAAACAATCATGGCTTGGTTCGTCTACGGCTTGGGAAGCAACAAGCATGGCTGAGTTTGTCTTGACTATCTGCAGTGGACATCAGTTTGACTAGAGGACAGAACAAATGAGCTTGATTACAGTCAAACTACTGTAACCGGGGCCACCCAGACAAAGTTAACCAATCACAGGGCAGAACGGGAACAATACATTCCAACATTTTTGAATTGAGCCAATCCGATGTCGAGTACAGAACAATGAAATTGCAACTTGTTCGTTCGCGATGAATACAGATGAATGAAATTTTGTGCGGTTCTACGGCGTGGATTTTCGATTTCAACCCTTTTATCTTTGACTAGTTTTTGCAGTACGATTTGGAAGGAAAATATATGCGAGTCAATGAAAGAGAAACTCCAAACTGCCTGAAAACTGGGAATGCGACGGCTGTACAGTATGTTTCCTCGAATAAAAGTGCATGGCGGATTTGAAATAATTTGTTCGCTCTTGACAAATCAAGTTTTCTCTACGGCGTCAACCGGCTGAATAGCTACACATGTCGGGGTTTTGGCAGTACCATTTGGAAAATAAATACACTTGATGCCAGCAAGGGAAGACTATATTTCAAACTGCATATAAAAGTCATTGCACGCAATGTTTTTATACATTGTCCGGGTTTTGTCAGTACAATTTGGCTGAAATTAAAATAATAAGTAAAAGAGAAATTCAAAATTGCATAAAGTGTCGGCCATATATTTGAAGTTTCGGCAAAGTGAATCATCTGAATTGTCGCGAGAAAGAACTCAACCGCCGGAGTAGAATATTTTGCCGGCAGAGTTTGAATCACGTTTCGTAACGGCGAATTCTATCTATACAGTTATTTCTGATCGCATGAGAGAAAGAAGCCAACTCAGTGCTAGCAGATCAGACACAGAGTCGCTTCGATCTTTCCTAGAAAATTCGGTACTTTTCCCTAGAACAGTCAGGACTTTTCTCGGAAAGATCGAAGCGATTTTACTAGCACTGAGTTGGCTTCTTTCTCAGTAATTTTTCCGAAAGGATTCGAAACAGTTTCGAAAGTTCAAGGCAAATCAGACAATACTCATGCGATCAGAAATAACTGTAATAAAGAATTCGCCGTAACGAAACGTGATGCAACCGCTCAGCCGGCAAAATATTATACTCCGGCGGTTGAGTTCTTTCTCGCGACAATTCACTTTGCCGAAACTTGAAATATACAGCCGACACTCTTTTTTGCAATTTTGAATTTCTCTTTTACTTATTTTTTTTAATTTCAGCCAAATTGTACTGACAAAATAAAACCCAGCGCGTGGAACAAGGTGGAAATCAAAGATCCGACAATGTATAAAAACTGAATTCATCACGCTGGTAAAACAAGCCGTGCTTTCGTTCTTTTCAAATCCGTCACGCACTTTGCCGAAACTATTTGGCCGTCGCGTTCACTGACTTTATGCAGTTTGGAATATATTAGTCTTCCCTCGTTGGCATCAAGTGTATTTATTTTCCAAATGGTACTGCCAAAACTCCGACATGCGTAGCTATTCAGCCGGTTGAGGCCGTAGAGAAAACTTGATTTGTCAAGAGCGAACAATTTATTTCAAATCCGCCACGCACTTTTATTCGAGGAAACATACTGTACAGCCGTCGCATTCCCAGTTTTCACGCAGTTTGGAGTTTCTCTTTCACTGACTCATATATTTTCCTTCCAAATCGTACTGCTAAAACTAGTCAAAGATAAAATGGTTGAAATCGAAAATCCACGCCGTAGAACCGCACAAAAAATTTCATTCATCTGTATTCATCGCGAACGAACAAGTTGCAATTTCATTGTTCTGTACTCGACATCGGATTGGCTCAATTCAAAAATGTTGGAATGTATTGTTCCTGTTCTGCCCTGTGATTGGTTAACTTTGTCTGGGTGGCCCCGGTTACAGTAGTTTGACTGTAAGACCAATGCTGTACTCAATATATTGGAAAGCTTTACATCAACTGTTCTCTTTAAGAGTGTTCTTCACTTCAAATGTGAGGCGGTGACAAAAACAAATAAGCTTATCGCTGAGTTCGCTGAACACAGTGTACGTCATAACCTTCAGAGCTCGATAAGACCAATTCGATACTCAGTATTCTGAAGCTTTGGCATAAAATTACAATGAACTTTAAAAAATAATTGATCTCTTACCTTTGAAAAGGTTCTTGGCTTGTTCTTCACTTCATATGTGAGGCGGTGGCAAGAAGAAATATCGCTGAGTTCACTTCGCTGTACACTGTTTATACAATAGTTGCGTATTACGAAATGAGCTTGACATAAACATACCACGACCTTTAAAGAAGAAATATTCTCTTACCTCTGAAAAAGGTTCTTGACTTCAAAGGTTCTTCACTTCAAATCTAAGGCTGTGCCAAGGATTAGGATCGCTACATCGATCTAATTTTTCGCTGTAGTCTGTACACAACTTTGCGTATTGCGTATCTTGTTCCCAAGCCAGATTACAGAGAAAATCGATAATTTTCATGGAGACTTTCATGGATATATAAATCCCGCGCATGCGTACAAAGATTAGGAAGCTGCTACGCAGCAACAAGACAACTTTTTGAGTTAAAAGGTCATTATATTGCTGGTTTGCAACCAATCCCGAGAGATTCAAATGACAAAGACGCGGCGGCCATGTTGGGGGTACAAACAATAGAAGCCAATTAGAAATCTTTTGTTAATGACCCCCAGCTGACGTCACTTGCAAACCACCAATTTCCCTAGCCTGCGTAGCTACACACAGCGTAGCCTGAGATCAGGCTCCTGAAGAAAATTTGCGAGCGAAGCGAGCCGAGTCGCTGCCTGGGCGAGAACGAAAGCGACGGAGCCTGAAGACATTCCTTTGACGCCGCCGATCCATGATACCAGATTCTGGTATCATGATCTGATTGGTCATTTTGCTTAATATTGACAGATTCGCGGTGAATGATGACAGATGTTGACAACACAATGTCACGCGTTTTTTGTTGAAGTTGAATACAGGAGAATTGAGCAAGCGTTACGGAATTTATTATTTGCCATCAGCAGATATCCCTCGGCTCAAGGAAGAGCAAAATATATGCCTAGAATCTGTGGCAAAAGAGCGCGATGTATTCAGTGGGACTCCCCCGATTGGTTTTGGCAAGAGTTTAACCTCGGGTGGAGATTAGAACGATGTACTGTTCTAATATGTGTCGCCGTTGCAGTTTCGATAACGAAAGACCAAGTTGAAGAGTTGTCCCGTTTAGGCCTGAAAGCTGAAGTTCGAAATGGAAGGATAAAAACTGCCAAAAAAATGGACATGTAGCTGGTTAGCCGGCGATCTTTTGTGTTGGAGTCCTTTCAGAAGAGAAAATTACGGCTGAAAATTGAACATTCAACAGACGTAGCGTTGGCTAAAATTACATATTTGCATACGCGTATTACGGTAAATTTCGAGGACGAAGCCGTCTTCACTACTGCTTTATACGCTTACTTTTAGCAATTTTTACTTTCAAGCTTGTTTTATGGGTAATACTTGAAATGCAACGATCATTTTTGCCGTGGGAAATAATTTATTTAACCATTCTAGTTTAACAAGAAGTTAATTTGGGAAACACGCCAAACACTCCAGGTGACTTGTTGACATTTTATAACAGGACTAATTACTGGGGGAGGCCGGAGGGCGGATCGGCGGCATCAAAAGAATGTCTTCAGGCTCCGTCGCTTTCATTCTGCAGCGACTCGGCTCGCTTCGCTCAAATTTTCTTCAGGAGCCTGATCTCAGGCTACACACAGCGGTCAAACGCAAAAATTGCGCGCCACTTCCGGTTTCCGCGGCCTTGACTTTTCCATGAGTTTGAATCGTAATGGCCGCGAAGTTTGTAAGGAAACGTTATAGAACATGCAGTGGTAAACCAAAATACGAGCTGAGACACTTTTTGGATAACAATTATTACATTATCTATGCATACTCCGAGTATAAAGCTTAAGTTTTCAGTAAATTTCTTAAGTTTGAGCTTTAAAGCGGACGACTTCGCAATTTTAAGACATTTGACTGCAAAGTTTTGGCGGGAACTGCGCGCGCGCAGTACGTTTGACCGCTGTGTGGCGTAGCTAGCGGTCTTGTTGGCGCTCGATGCAAAATTCGTAAGCGGCGAAGCCGCGACAGCGAGCGGCAAAGAGTCTGGGGCGGAGAGGGTCGAAAGACCGCCTGCTCTAATTCCTGGTTTTTTTTAATAGTCCTTGCACCAGTGCACGGGAATTTCGGATTGGCTGAGAGCGGTGTCACGTCAATCAAATGTTAGTTGATCCTTCTGTTCTCTCCCAAGGGAAAACTTGCGAACTCAGTGAGCTGTCAAAAATTGGTCAATTGAAACTTCGTGGTCGTCTCAATTTTCTTCGTAACGCAATGGTTTGTATTCGATCTCACACGCTCGAAAGTCGTTTCTCGAGAATTACTAAACGGATCGAATCGAAAAACATCTCTATCGAAAGGGGTTTCAAAGCGCAGGACAGCTAGAATATTTGTTTCCTGTGTTTGTTAGGAACTTCGCTCTGAAATTTCCGGTGCAAGATTTTGCATATTTAACTACGAAAGCCAGACTGAGTGTAATATTTCCCAGTGCTGGCATGTCTGCGGCGAAAAAAGCTGTTTCTCCGGAACTACCGTACCGTTTGACTCGAGAGAGGTCTCTTTGGAAAGCATTTTCAAAGCGCTGAACAGAAAAAATATTTATTACGTGCGCCTCCGAAGTTTACTTCCAAAAATACCTGAACTAATTTTTCTGCATGAGTGATAAACACCAAAAGCGTCATGTTTGCTGAGAAGAAAATAATTGACAAGTTTCGATACAGCTTTCTCTCTGATTGGCTAATTTAATTACACCAAAGGAGGTGATAAAAGTGATAAAAGTGGGCAGCATTCAAAAACCCCAGGAATTAGAGCAGGCGGTCTTTCGACCCTGTCCAACTCTCGCAGCTTTGCCGCTCGCTGTCGCGGCTTCGCCGCTTACGAATTTTGCATCGCGCGCCAACAAGACCGCCAGCTACGCAGGCTACAATTTCCCGGGAAAATGTCAAAGAGGAAATTTATAAGAATACTGTAAAACAAAAAGATTCATAATTACATTTACTGTATAATCAAAATTATATAATTCGTGTTTTCTTTTCTGCAGCCGGGAGTCACGATTGTCAATATTTGGGAAAATAAAGTTACAGTGTTAAAACTCTTTCTCAGTTCCTGTCCCCTAATATTCCTGTTTGTCCCTTTGCAAAGGCCTTAAGGTGGCTCGATGTAGTTTTTTTAGCGCTGGGGTGAGAGTTTTGAAAACAAAAATTCGATCAGAAGGCAATCTTTGATTTTTGTCATACTACACCATGATGATGACAAATGATGATAGATTTATTTTACACTGGTTTCCAAGCAACAGAGGTTACCATAGCAACGATTTCGGCATCCTGTTGGTTTTAAACAAGGCTGACTTTCTCGAAATCTAGTCGAAAACATTGCATTCATTTTTTCATATTTTAAAGTATGCTAGTTTGACCACCTGTAGACGAAATTTCAAGAAATTCTGTAAGGCCGTTTTTGATTAAAACTGCACTGAACTTTTTGCGGTCGTGTTTGTGTATGTCCCAGAATTTACTTCAAAATCTTTCATTAAATTAAAGCTATATGTACCTCCCCTCTGTTGAAGGATTTTTAATGATATTAAAGACTTTGTAAGGTAAATGGATCACCTCGGATGGTTACGATTTCAAAATATTCAATTTTGAAGAACTGCGCTTAGGCACCTCAGAACACGATCGAAGCGCGTAATTTACATTTAGCGGGATATTGCTAAAATGCTCTTACAGATTTTTTTTAAAAATTGTTAGGTGTTAGCGTGATGGTTGCACTTGATATTCCAATCGAAAATGCCATTAAAAAAATCGTTGCAAGCGTTGGAAAATAACACCGAATTATGGGTAAGTTTCGCTCGCTACTGTCTTTCTCTGAACAGGGATTTTGTTTATCTTGTTTCTGGTCAGTTTCTCTCTTGATGCACGTGCAATGAATATTAATTTTATTCCAAATGCATGCCGCGTGTGGCCTGTTTTCATGCAGATCGTAGTACATGTATATATTTATATATGATACACGTGTACCATATACAGCCATGGTGCGGAAAACGAAATTTTGTATCACAACTGCCTTTAGCTTCTCTAGCTTCTCTCATTTTTTTCAGGGTTACAAAATTTCGCTTTCCGCGCCATGGCTGTATATGGTACACGTGTATCATATATAAATATATACATGTTTGTAAAAAAAAAATATTACTACGATCTGCATGAAAACAGGCCACACGCGGCATGCATTTGGAATAAAATTAATATTCATTGCACGTGCATCAAGAGAGAAACTGACCAGAAACAAGATAAACAAAATCCCTGTTCGGAGAAAGACAGTAGTGAGCGAAACTTACCCATAATTCGGTGTTATTTTCTAACGCTTGCAACGATTTTTTAATGGCATTTTCGATTGGAATATCAAGTGCAACCATCACGCTAACACCTAACAATTTTTAAAAAAAATCTGTAAGAGCATTTTAGCAATATCCCGCTAAATGTAAATTACGCGCTTCGATCGTGTTCTGAGGTGCCTAAGCGCAGTTCTTCAAAATTGAATATTTTGAAATCGTAACCATCCGAAGTGATCCATTTACCTTAAGGCTGTGGCAAACGAGGAAGCATTGTTGCGGAAACATTGTTGCGGACGCAAAATGTTTCGGCGAGCAAATGGGGAAACATTTGCTGCGGACGCAAAATGTTTCTGAACGAATTCAGAAAAATTTGCGTCCGTGCGCGGGCAAACGGGGAAACATTTGCGTCCGCAACAATGTTTCCGCAACAATGTTTCCTCGTTTGCCACGGCCTTTACAAATTCTTTAATATCATTAAAAATCCTTCAACAGAGGGGAGGTACATATAGCTTTAATTTAATGAAAGATTTTGAAGTAAATTCTGGGACATACACAAACACGACCGCAAAAAGTTCAGTGCAGTTTTAATCAAAAACGGCCTTACAGAATTTCTTGAAATTTCGTCTACAGGTGGTCAAACTAGCATACTTTAAAATATGAAATGAATGCAATGTTTTCGACTAGATTTCGAGAAAATCAGCCTTGATTAAAACCAATAGGATGCCGAAATCGTTGCTATGGTAACCTCTGTTGCTTGGAAACCAGTGTAAAATAAATCTATCATCATTTGTCATCATCATGGTGCAGTATGACAAAAATCGAAGATTGCCTTCTGATCGAATTTTTGTTTTCAAAACTCTCACCCCAGCGCTAAAAAAAACTACATCGAGCCACCTTTTAAAAAGGGACAAATTGTCTCCTAACATCACAAGGCTGGCTCAAACCCTGCCAAAGGATTACGCATATTAAAAAATGTAACATTCTGGTGCTGGTTTATCGTGTTATTAAAGCCAAGCAAGAAAATATGCGTGGTACAACACGCTTCCGTACGTCCACGCTCGAAAGTACTTGTAGTCGTGAAGTTCGTTTCGCATGAGTTAATTTGCACGTGATAAACCACTCGTGTATATATGCAAATTTCTGCAATGTTTGCTCAGCTTGTGTTATGTAAATATTCATGCACGGCGATGTCTGCTTGCAGCTAAAACGAAGAGTTTCTTTTTATTTCCTTTATCAATAAACACAGACTTAAAATAAATACATTCAGAACATACTTTTTTGTAGCGAAAAAGAATAATTTACCTACTAAATAATACTTTGTTTCGTGACGACTCGCTCCATGATCCAACAATTCAGTTTGTTTACATTTTGCAATGGCCAAATTTAGCAACAAATAAAGAAGGAATCGCGAAGTAAAGCTTTCAAAACATGTGTCGCTACGCCGTTTGTTCATTTATATAGATCTTATACATGTAAAGGCTCAGCCTGGACAGTGACCGAATTCACGAAATACTTTTTGCGGTCGACGAAGGAGATCGCAGACTAATTTCCAGTCTTCTCTCACCTTCTCTCACACAAGCGGGACTTTTTTGAGATTTCGGCTATGTTTCTATCGGTCGACACGCATTTGGCCCCCGCGTACATTTCGTCATCAAACTCGTTCCCAGGTACACAAGAGAGGAAAAGGGATAGAGCCTGGGATCTTGTTGTTTTGTCAACTCGTGTTGGATGTTGCGTATTTTGGAGCGATCTCAACGTCGGGTAAGTTACTTTATTTTTCAAATTAGACATATTATGGCATTCAAAAGCCTTGCAGCTAACATTTATCATGTTTTAAGGAGCTGTGTACGACTCCTGGTGCGAATATAAGCCGCAGTTCGGCGCTCTGTTGTCAAACCCGCTCGACGGTCTTCTAGCCTGTATGTCAAAACAACACGAACTGTGTCATTTCACTCTGATGATCATGATTTGTAGTTGAAATATATAACCCACCGAGTTGTGTAGCTCAGGTTTACGTTAGACAGTTGTATAGTCAAGACCGAATCAGACTAGTTCAACCTTTCGAAATTTAATAATGCTATGAGTCGTGCAGAATTGCAGAGACTTGTAAAAGCGTGTAAAATATAAGCTTACCTACAACGAAACAACGGAAGGTGTACAAATTTGTATATTATGAACAAAGAGATAAGCTTACTGTTATTTATTAATGCCAAATTCCTGTTTTGTTAAAATTTGTTAGAAAGTTATGTTCAAGCAAAGTTTTTAAATAAATGTCACCGTTGCAATTTTGTGCCTGGTAGTAATACCTCTCTTTTACAAACATCAACATGACCTATCCATAAATGTAATGTTATATTTAGTGTTATTTATTGGGTTGGCTATCTCCCAGGCCTTCACTGTCAATTAGCTTTCAACCTCACGAAGCAAGCAAACAGATTGAACAAAATATGATAAGCCTCAGGAAATACACACCGATTTATTCACAATTTCGGACTTCACTTTTGGCTCCCTTTCTGTAGGTGTGTGGGGAGTTGGGGGTTGGGCGGGGTAGGGAAGAGACACTTGAACGGTACTTGCAATAAATATTAGAAAATACACAACTTAAATTGATGCATATTCAGAAAATATCATTCCACCAATTCAGAATTATACTTCCTTGACACAATTCTCAATGAAAAGACTATTTCAACCCAATAAGTTCCCAAGACCAACAGGTTTCATATCACCCGAAAGTAATTGAGAACCATCCTCTGTTTGAGATTCACCTGTCGAACGCATTTTCTTAATCTGTGATTACTGCTAGTTTAAAATTAAATATCCGTGTTATGCCCAACACACAGCTGAACAGAAGCCGGTTTGCAAATTTTTAAATGCCGCCGCTCGACGGCAGTACCAGGTTTTTAAATAATACCCTTACCTAAAGATATGTACAACACAGAAAGTGTGAATTTAACCAAGAAGTTACCAGCAAACCAATGGAAGCTAATGGAAACACTTTACAAGTGTCAGCATGGTCTGACGGAGAATTACAACCTACAGGAAACACATTGATGCTATTCATTTTCAGGCGATTCGGATGGGATTTTTTGTACAGTAAAAGTATAAATATCTAGTAAGCTACCAATTTTGTTACCTGTAATTTAACCTCAAATAACCAGTAGTAATATATAAGCACAATTTTCTCGTTTTTAACTTTTTTCATTAAAAGTACACGGAAAATTTTCTCACGGGAGAATTTTTTTGCGCAAAACTTGGAGGGGTTTGCATGCAGTCGTATTCCGTACATAGTTTATTCTGTACCTAGTTTGGCAACGTGTTGGTGCTCACAATGTGACGAGAAAATGGATCAAGATATTGCTGTGTTGTACAAACTCCTGGATGGACTGATCAAGAAAAGTAAATCCGAAGATGAATTCAAAGAATTTGTGTGTACGCTGGAAAGAAAGTATGAAAACCAAAATGCATTTATTCATAGCTTGGCATGTAATGCCCATGTTGGTCTTAAAGCCGATAAACTGGGAAATGCTCTTATACCAGAGGACCTTCCTTTACAGTCAGCAGAAAACGTCTTCAAAGCTGTGAAAACAACAGGAAATGGAGACTGCCTTTATAATGCTGTATCATTGACATTGGTGCACGCGGGTGATGAATCGTATTCAAGGCTACTGCGACTGCTCGTTGCACTTGAACTCATCAGGACTCAAGATTAACTTTTACACAGTCAGCATCCTAAATTTATGTATTTTCCATCTGGTGGTCGTCATCCAGACAACGTTTTTTCTCTCTGTTTAACAACAAGTAGCAGTGACATTTTTCACGACAACGATCAAAACAGGGCAATGGCCATCTGGTCTGAGGCACGCACTGCAAGTAAACCATATGAGTGGAGTGGATACTTTCATGTGGCAGCGCTAGGGCATCAGTTTTAGCTAGACCTCGCCGCCTGTGTTCTCCACCTACCCCAATTGTCAGTCATTGTGCATGGTATCATCTACCCCTGGATGGCCACATTTGCTGCGGAGCCAGTTTTCTTGCTTTGGTCTAGAGAAGGCAGTGATAACAGACCTGGTGTGTGGTACGAACCGAATCATTTTGTACCTCTGTACTTAGCAAAGGAAGGCGGTTGTGACGATACTGAAGAAAACAGCAAAGATGAGCCTGCCCCAAATCCCAACAAAGAAAATCGCCAGAGTACTGATGAGACCAGCGGTAAAAGGGTAACCAAACAGCCCGGAGAAAAGAGAGACCAGGAGACGAAGAGGGCAACCCAAGTATCTGGAGAAGGCAGCAAAGAAAGAAAGAAGAGTTCAAAAAAGTCTGACAAAGGCGCCAACAAGGCCGCAAAAAGAGGGTGATTAGAACAGTTTGGTTTCGGAAGCCAATCAAGTTCATTAACCCATTGACTACTGGGCTTTTTCCAAAAAACGTCAATCTAACATCACAGATGCCTATTTCTGGCCATTATCTCAACAGTTTAATGTCAAACTGTCTAAAACTTAGTTTAAAACACGGCAACTAACATCCCCTTCTACGTAGAAGCGACACAGCGGCAAAATGAGTGCGCGTGCGCCAACCTGCTCACTCATTTCCATACAAACATAATGGCGGCAATTCAAAATTCCCGGAATTTGTTTTCATTTCGCGTGGATAAGGCCGTCACGGAACAGATAAGGTTTTTACCTTGAAAACAATTCCGAGAGAGACTCTTCTTTCACATATCTTTTTTAGCAAACTAATTATCTTTTCCACAATAGTGAATTTATCGCTCGAAGTCGAGCGATCGTAAGTGAAACATGAACTCTTTTTGAGCTATGTTTTCGTGTTTCACTTACGATCGCTCGACTTCGAGCGATAAATTCACTATTGTGGAAAAGATAATTAGTTTGCTAAAAAAGATATGTGAAAGAAGAGTCTCTCTCGGAATTGTTTTCAAGGTAAAAACCTTATCTGTTCCGTGACGGCCTTATCCACGCGAAATGAAAACAAATTCCGGGAATTTTGAATTGCCGCCATTATGTTTGTATGGAAATGAGCGAGCAGGTTGGCGCACGCGCACTCATTTTGCCGCTGTGTCCGTAGAAGCAACAAATTCAATATTTTCCTCGGGCATGCGCAGAAATCAAAATTTCGGTTTGAAAAACCCACCTGACTTTAGGCTTTTCTTTTCCTTTTATTTTTTTTGCCGTTCTTGCTCTCCTTTTTCTCTCATTTTATTTTGTGGTTTTGTTGGCCTTTTAGTCGTCTTTGTTCACGTTGAAAAAGTTTTAGCCTAAACGTTGGGAAAAGGGAATTTTTTTGACAAAGAGTGTCAATGGTAGTGAAGGTCGCGTTTTTTGGTGATTTTGGAGGAAAAAATCCAAGTTGTTTTGTGTGTATCTCTGGTCCAATTTAACGTTTCGTGCTCGTTTAGGCATGCTTTGTTAGACATTTTCCAACTCTATCCGTTGATTATCAAAGACATCCTCTGGCGTGAACAGTGATGACGTCACAAGTGGTACAAGTCTGTGGTCTCTTCTTGGCCGTTTATGGCCGGTTTAGTAGTCAATGTGTTAAAGAAAGCCAAGAAAGAAGACCGGTCTTATACTGAGGGCACTTCATGTGAAGAGATCACAAATAGCTTTCCTTCCAGAGCAGCAACCATCCCTCCAACAGAAATCCTGTCAAAATCTCCTGATGAATTAGAGAAGAAAAAATCAAACAGCTGTGAAGACATCCGAGTGCGAAAGTTCCAGTGGAATTGGCTTACCGTAAACACCGGCGTATAAGCTGCACCTTTTTTTCACAGAAATTTCATTCCAAATCGAGGGTGTGGCTTATCTGCGAGAACATCTATCAAAGGTTCTGAAAATTTTCCCCAATCAACACTTTTTACACTAAAACAATAAGCTTACTACAGAAAAAAAACAATAAGAGGTTTGCAGTGTTGCCAAGGACTTATGATGGCAACTTTGTCAAACTTGTTCTCAAACTCCCTTTGAGCAATGAATAATTGTCTCCTGCGGATGGCTTTCAGGCATCCTTGAAGACGTTATAACCACAAACAGCTGAAAAGAACTCAAACTTCTCCATTTGACAAGCGAACGAACACAAACGAACAAACGCAAACGGCACCGTACACCGTAATATTTATCTTCTCCGCCCCGGGCCTGACACGGCAAGGTGACGATGAAATGCCTGGTTACTAAGCTCTTGACGCAATGAAGCATGCTTTTGTGTAGTCCAGTTTTGGCTCCTCTCTGTCACGCAACGCTACGCTCACGTCAAGGGTCCAGGGACAATTGTCTGCGCATGCTCACGATAAACCAATCACAGCGCATCTTAGCTCACATGTGACTTTTAAACTCGACAAACCGAGTCGAGAAAGAGAAAATATATTTGGTCGCCATCAGTGCCTTCAGTGGAGATTTTAAAACTAAAATACTCCGCTCTTCCTTTGACTTAACACCTCGCAAATTATCACAGGCATGAAGAGAATGTGCAGGAGAACATATTTCAGTGTTGTCTTGATCAGTCGGTATATTATCGTTCACGTATTAATCGCTTATATGTCAGCACGTTTATAATTGCATATTTATATAATAATTGTATGTTCTCGCGTGATTAATTGTAGCCTAGTTGTTTCGTCGGATATGATGTTTCAATTAAGTCACGAATGCTGTTATTTTAGTGTGCGAGTTCTCTTGTAACAAAAGCAAGCACGTTTGGAGCTCTCCCACCGAGTGAAATAAACCTTCTAGATTGTAGTTGGAGTGTTTTGTCCATTACTGGTACCTGCTACATCTTTACACAAGAAGAAACAGCCGAACTTACAGTATCTACAAATACAGGATCGTATTCAGGAAACATTTCTCTATACTTTTCACTGACCGAGGGCGCCGGAAGAGATCGAAACATCCGTCATCTTGTCAGTATAAAAATACATGCGCAGAAGCGATTAGCTAAGAAGCTGACTAACCGTTGAGCATGCGCAGACAATTGTCCCTGGACCCTTGACGTGAGCGCAGCGTTGCATGACAGAGAGGGGCCAGAACTGGACTAGCTTTTGTGTTGACACGCAAACTTCCCTCAAAAAATAGGTACGCAACGCGTACATGTGTGTACTGCAAGGTTTTCCCTAGGTTGATTTATCATTTGGAAGTGGTGAAGTCTTTGTCACTAAATATGATTTACTCAAAATACACTAGCCAGCTTGGAAAGGATGGTGGGGATAGAAGGGAAGAAACTGGGAAGGGTGTATAAAAATAAAATTCACATCATAACAAACTGTGTTAATTTTACTTGCCAGATAAATTTATTATTTATCTAATCTTGATAAATATGAAGAATGTAATTTACAGAAACAGAGTTGTAAGACTTGAAGAATGTGAATTGAACTGTATTGATAATTGTTTTTGTTTTTTTCAAAACTGATCAGTTATGTTAAGGGGGGACCTTCTTAACTACCAGTCTATTCTTAGGAAGACTTCAAACTATCATATCTTTGGATCTCCGACTTCTACATATAAGCTGTTTGGCCATGTTTGCTAAATTGAAAGTCCCTTCAAAATTTTTAAGTCACGACCATATTTGGCAAGTTTCGTGACCAGGACAGAAAACCCCCTAAAACTCAAACAACTTACATTATTTGACATTAGAAACAATGCCAATGGTTAAAGAACATTGCAATGCATAAAGCGACGTATGCATTTGTTGAAATTCACATTAATACCAAAGTTATGACGTCATAAAGATGCAAAATTGTACGTTTTCTTTAATAGATTTGCTGTTTTAAGCGTAAACAGTAATCCCATACGTACGTTTATAAAGGAGGATAGGCTTTCTCTGATCCACAAAAGAAATTGAAACTTTATCAATTTTCCTTCGAGTTTTAGGGATTTCTAATTCTCGCGCGCGGTTTGGGACTGGCACTAGTTACGCACGCGCAATGTGCATTTTTTAACACTAAGTGTTCATACTAATATATCTTGCCATGTTAGCTCGTCGCAACACGCAAACTTTTCGAGCAACAAAATAATGTCCTTCACAATAAGTCTGAATCCGGTAGTTAAGAAGGACCCCCCTTAAGCTTGAAGAAAAAAAGTATCAATTCATTATTTTGAGATAGTGACTGACTTCACAAGCCAAGTTAAAACTAAAAAGAACAAAGTAATGCAATGATCAGAGGGACTCCAACATGGCGTTTCCATACTGAGCTCTATAAATTTGTGTGGAACATTTTGACAAATAACTCGAGTACGGAATACCGCACAGACCTGAGACTTGGACTGATTCCTTATTTATTTATTATCTATGACATGTCAATTCCTTGACTTCATTCATTGAACGGTTTTGATTTTTTTAATTTATGGCGTGACAGTGAAAACCGAGAAAAGGAAGGTGCCCAGTCTCGTTGGCATATTCCGAAACTGCGGAGTTCTGAGTACCTGCAAGCTGCATGTCTCTGTCGTGTTCCTTTATTCTTTCACGCATCGATATCGCTGTTTCATCGATATATACTTTGCCGCATTCACATGGAATCTTATAGACAACACCGTCTCGTCTCGTTTCTCGCGAGTCTCGTCTCGTTTCTCGCGAGACGTGTCTCGTTTCTCGCGAGAGTCATCGCGTGTCAATGGCGTATGTGTCAAATGTTTTATCTACGATCCGTTGCCAAATCGATGGAACCGAAGGTCCAATGTATAAACAAGCAATAATGTTCATGTAGTTAAACGTGTTGTCAGAACCAGGGTAAAACTTACTGGCAAGTACAGAAAACGATCCGCTAGATTAATGGCGTAACTTATCGAAGGCTTGATTCATTACGATCGTATCGAAGGTTTTAAAAATACTACACACTGGCTTTTGTAATTAAATATGCAAAATCTTGCAACAGAAATTTCAGAGCGGAATTTCTAACAAACGGGGAAAAAATATTCTAGCTGTCCTGCGCTTTGAAACCCCTTTCGATAGAGATGTTTTTCGATTCGATCCGTTTAGTAATTTTCGAGAAACGACTTTCGAGCGTGTGAGATCGAATACAAGGCATTGCGTTACGTAGAAAATTGAGACGACCACGAAGTTTCAATTGACCAAATTTTGACAGCTCAAACAGCTGGAAACGGCGGGGGGTTTTGAGGGGCGGCATTCAAAATTCTGAGACATAAGTGCAAGCTCTCTTTCCCCCGCTCTTTCTATTTTCCTCCAAAAACGCCAAGAGAGCCTGCTCGCAGGCTAGATTTATCGCGTAACTTATCGAAGGCTTGATTCATTGCGTATCGTATCAAAGGCTAGATCATTGCATCTTTCCGAAGGCTTCATTCATTGTGATCGATGTATGTATGCATGTATTGTATCAAAGGTTAGATTTATCGCGTATCTTATTGAAAGCTTGAAACATTGCAGACATTGCGATCGTATCGAAGGTTAGATTTATCCCGTATTTTATCAAAGGCTTGATTCATTTTGATCGCATCGAACGCTAAATTTATTGGGTATGCTATCGAAGGCTTGATTCATTAGTTTTCATCCATTATACTTTGTAAAGCGCTTAGAACAGCGATGAATAAGCGCTATATAAATTAGTTATTATTATTATTCATTGCGATCGCGTCGAAGGGAGGATTTCGTATCGAAGGCTTGATTTATTGCGCATTTTATCGAAGGCTTGATTCATTGCTATTGTATCGACTTGATTTACATTATTGTGTATCTGACTCGTCCCAGTCGTCTCTCTTGTCTCCTGTTAATATTAACGAGAAGAGAAGTCCTTTGTTGGGAGTCGCAAGTCGCGGGGGATGCTGGGAAGGAGGAAAGCGATGGAGAGAAACGACTGGCAGATCCTGTGTCGAAAAGTTGTGCCAAGAGTCGAAAAGTTGCGCGAGGCCGTTTTTCTTCGATTATTTCTTTTCCATGCACTCAGAGTTGTGGAATGGCGTAGTTGACGAAGTTTCAGTGATGTCTGGCCGTTAGAAAGGCATTTTTTGCGGTGTATTTAATAGAACATCAGCGAACCGGTCAAGACGCTTGCTAAAGTCGAGTTACTCGCGATGTTTACAACCCTTCGACGACATAAGCTTACAAGCAGAAACGCGCGCTGAACATTTGAAGAGAGGAAGTATGATTTTGTATTTATTGAGAGGTATGGATCCCTAAATTAAACCTTAATTTTGTATTACAATATTGATGTGTCGTCGTGTAAGTGTGCGAGTCATTTTCTCTGTGTGATTTGAGTGCCGCGAATGCTACGTAATTTATATTCCTGGCCGGGTTTTGCAATTTTAGCTGAGCCGCTCGTTTCCAGAATAAATTGGCACTGCAAAGGCTACAACTTTTCGGCAGTAAGTTCATTGAGAGATATAAAGGCCTGAAGTGCGGATCCTTGAAAATATGAGATTTTAAATTTAGCTGTCATGATCAGTTTGACCCTTGACCCAAATAATCACAACACTTCCACAGGAAACTGTAGGACACCACAGAGCGAAAGGAAACAGACGTTTAACGTAGCTTTCAGTTGAAGTTTGACTTTCTCGTGTAAATGAGAAATAAATACAAGTTCGTAGACGCTTAAGGGAAGTATTTTGGAAACGATCTAGTCAGTCTGAGGTCTCTGTACCAGAAGTAAACGGCAATCGTCGTAGAACTGCGTAGAAGAGTTGTGTGGTGTGCAAATAAGACTTTGACTGTAAACAAAACCTCGCGATTGTTTACGGCAGAGCAGATTTTAGCTTCAAAGGGCGGCGGAAAGCGTTCTCTTTTAATAGCGCCTATTTCATCAAAACGCCGCCATTGCTCTGTCCGCCATCTTGGAAACAGGATCTGCCAGTCGTCTCCCGCCTTTCCTCCTTCCCATCACCCCTTGAGCTCCCCTCGGCCGCGCTAAATATTAACAGGAGATAAGAGAGACGACTGGGGACGAGTCAGATTGTGTATGGCATTGAAGCGCCGTCCATTAAAATTCGGAAACCGTGGTTTGTTATTGATTTGATCGATTGTCTGTGGTTTGTTTATCGATTTGATGTTAACAATAGAGCATTGTTAACATTTCTTTTGTTTACAATTTTACGGTATAAGTGCATAGTGTTGACTGCGCAAGCGCAGTACACACAAAAACTAACTTGAATGAAGAAATGATGACAAAAAACTTCCATGGAGAGAACAATCATGTGTCTAAGTAGGTAGTCATGCCCTTCACATAATAATAGAGTTGAAATTACATGTAAAAAAAACCCTATTAAAACACGATCGACACGAACGATTGATACAAACTTTGAACACGCGATACGATTGACAGCTTTCACTTGTATTATGTTCATTGAAGCAAAGTTACCGGTAGTTTTTTTTAATTTTAGACTCGACTGTGAACTTTTTTAGATTTATTTTTGTTCTAAAATTTGAGCTTCAAAACTCGGAGTGCAGCTTATCTGCGAGTGCGGCTTATACGCCGGTGTTTACGGTACCTTGTATCCGTGGTTGAGGATCAACGTGCGATGCCTATCATCAGATGATCCGTCTGATATAGCATATCCGTACCCCAAGTACAACCACCAAACTGTGAAGTCACCTCGATGTTCTGCAATGTCTGTTCCAAGCAGTCACGGTCATCTTCAGGCACTGACATTTCCAAGAAAGTGGACCGAAAGGATTTAAGATTGAAAGTCTAAAGAAGCATGAAAAAGTCAAGCTCACACAGCATGCATTGAGGCTTTCAAAGCACACCAAAACCCACAAGAAACTCCATTTGTCAAGTCCCTAAACAGATGATTGGTTCCGATGATGCTAAATTGGAAAAGAAGATATTAACAGCTTTCACCATTGTCGCGCTTGAAAGGCCTTTTGATGATTACGACACTTTCTGCGCTCTTCAAAACATTAACGGAGCTGACATTGGAGAAACATACATCACAAGAAGCGGCTGTACTGAATTTTACACCACATCAGTGATGTAATGAAACATGATTCAGTTGCACTAAAGTTGAGAGAAAGCAATTTCCTTTCAGTGATGGCCGATGGTGGAACTGACCAGGGCGCCGTGGAAGAAGTGCTTGTCTATGTGTGTTACCTTGACTGGGAACATGGTAAACCCGTAAGCGAGTACCTAGCAAATCAGGGTCTGGGGCTGATGTTTTGGATGCAATAAGCTCTTGCCTATCAAAAACAACAGGAATGGAGGATCGCGAATGGAAAGGAAAGTTGACGGCATTTGGAAGCGATGGTTGTGCTGTGCATGACTGGTGCAAAAAATGGCGTTTGGGGACTACTTCAACAAGACCCATTAACAAACAACTTCAAGGGGTTCTGGTGTGGTCGGCTTTAAAGATCCTGTTCAATGGCTTCAAAGTGCTCGTGATGCATTCTCAAAACACCAGAGAAGGAAGAGTGGGGTCAGCCGGAAGGCAGGGCAGGGCGACTTTCTCAGCGAAATTCCTGACGTCTTTCAAGGGCCTGTTGTTCACACACCTCACGTGGGACATAGTGGAGGAGGCAGCACACCTTAGCAAAGTGTTCCAAGCTGTTCCAATTGCTACAACATTTCCTTTTTATGGTCACTGAAATTGAATGTGCATTGTCTGCATTGAAACGTTCAAGTGTTTGTATGTTGATGAATATTTTAAAACACTTTTTTCAGTCAATTGATGTGACTTAATTTGTATGCGAACCATTTGTATAATACATTGTGTGGTCCTAAACCATATACTTGTTGATATTTCCAAGAGAGGTTGAAAACACATTTTTGCATTTGCCTACCTTACGTTTATGAAAGAGAAATTAGTAGTTATGTAACATTGGTCAAAACGTACTAAATGCTTTAATTTCATTGGCAGTGGCCTGCATTGTAACATTCAAGTTTGTAAGTTGCAGATGACTATTGTAAAAACATTTATTTGAACAGTTTTGTATGATACATTTTGCCGTCTTAACTCATACTTGTTGATATTAGTAAGAGACAAGTGAACATGACATTGTTTGTATTTATCTACGTATGATCAATCATTCACAATAATAATAATTACTGTGGCTTTTTCATGAATTATATGTAATCATATTGTCAAATAAACTGACCTTCACAGTTTATTATGTTGACTGGGAAACTCGTTTGTGAGCAGGAAGTGGAGCAAACTTAATCAAGCATGAGAACTTTGTCATCTTTTTTGAGCGTGTACTTTGGCTCTAGACAAACAGTTTAACATATCAGTTCGTTTAAGCCTTTTAAAGCTTTTTGAATTGCTTGACGTATAATTTAATTAATTAATTATTCAAAAAAAAATTGGGCGACCAACCTTAAAGGCTGGGCAACCTAGACTGTATGGGGCTCCCTAAATTTTTCCTTTAGCACAGCCTTGTATTTGTTCATAGTTTTCGTGATTATTCACAATTCTACGAACCATTCAGTAAATCCCATACATTCACTATAAAAAATGCAAAATAGCACACGGTCAAACAGTTGTCTGGGCTCCCTGTGCCTACACAGCATACACAAGGATATAATATTTATGTCTCGTGGTGTGAGACTTGCGCCTCTCGAGACTTAGCTACAACATTGGCTTTCACGATTCTAGCTGGACTTCTGCTGTCCGCTCAGTAAGTTATGATGCTTGTCATAACTATAGCAACAGTGAAGGGATTTTGTTGTGTCGTTTGGCATTGGATCATCTGATGGATTTCTGTTTTGTCGTTCGGAGTCGGATTTCTGTTGTAATTTATAGATCAAGAGTTCACCTTGAGATTAACCTGTCGGATACACTCTCTTTAGAACTTGAATGGTGATATTTTATTGAAAATATTGACAACTGCATAATTTCTGTAACTAAGAAGGGGATGGATAAGAAAGGGAGGGATTCATTATAATCCAACCATTAAAAGATGATTTACAGTCCGTACTGCACAATCTCTGCCTGCAATGTTTATGAGTCCCATACGAAGGAATGTAAATACTAGCGAAAATAGAAATTGCTGTACAAACTTACATTTTTCTTCATTATTAATGCCAGATATCCTTGCCAAACAATAATAACGAGTAGAAGAACCTCAGCGTTATCCCAAACCGAGGTTTCAGCTCATCGAGCCCCCATCGAGCATTCAAGAACTCAATGACCTGTACAATGGCGGACTCAAAAACGTCATAACAACTTCATGTACGCTATCACCAAAGTGTAACGTATCAACAAATTCAAAACAAATATGAAAACAAACCCTGAGCATGTGCAGTACAGACTGTAAATAATCTTTGACATATATGCTCACCATCATTAGCTGAAATGGGTTGATCATTTATAACAGGCCTTTTGCTTATAGCATGGCTATCAAAATGATATACAAACAATCTCATCTACATTCATTTATTTACTTTCCTGAACGGTAATTAAGACAGTTCAACAAAAAACTAAATGAGTTAGGGCACGAAATGTCCATCAAATGCAATTGGGCTCAGCTGTGGCTTCATGTACTGTAATGTGATATGTGTCGATCCCTGCATTAAAAACACATGATTAATTAACCTGATTTTGGTGACCAAAATTTCCAGTGGCGACCACTTTACAAAAGAAGTTCGCCAAAAGGCAACTTGTGGAAAACTTGAGCTTGGAGCCCTGAACTGAATATAATCAAACATGTTATTAATAAAATAATTTAATTATAACGAGTAAACGGGTCAAGTGAGGCCTTAAGCTACAACTGTATTTTGCTGTTCAGAGCTTTCGCTGATCCACGGCATCATCAGGGAATAAGAAAATATTCTACAGTACAGGATTATAAAGTGAAGTTGTGGCGTGGATGACACAAATATTAAGTAGGCGGTAGTAATGAACAATAGGTAATTAGCTGTACAAATAATGGCGATAGTAATAAACAATATATAAATGATTAGTTCTGATGAGAAAAAATTGTCTTTGAGTTCTGTAGATAGGTCTGCCTAAAACAAAAGATCTTTAAGTTCAATGCATTCCTCTCGGGAGTTGAGTTCAGGTTTGTATTTTCGAATGTAAAATGCTTCAAACAATCGCAAGTTGATGGGGTCGTTAAATTCTTGTGTGATTATTTTGACATCGATGCTTTCGTTGTTGATTGTCCTTTGGCACGTTAGGATGTGTTTCTTTACGGAGGAATTGTCATTGTTCTTACGCGATCATGGGTAAATCGTGTGGTGCTTCCGATATAGAGTTGTTTACATCTATTACATGTGATTTGGTATACAGTGTTTCTCCGTAGGCATAAGTTGGTGGGACAGTTGGCTCTGGTGCATTTTTGCTCTGTAGTGTGTTTAGAGAGAGCTCGCCTTAGTGTGTAGGATTTGTGGGCGACACGTACTGGGAGGCCTTCTCTGCGGAAGATCTTGGTGATTTTGTGGTCTAGTCGTTCTGAGATGAATGGAATTTTGAAGTATGAGCATTCCGTGTTAGGGATTTGGGGGTCTCGTTGGTGGTTCTGGGGGTGTGTGGTTTCATCTATGACGTTTTCTGGGTATCCATTAAGGCGCAAGATGTCATCGAAAGCGCGGTTGTTTTCGGATGTTGTTTGAGTGGAGCATCTCTGTTAAATACGTTTTTGTTCGTTGCGGATGAAGTTGATCTTCGAGTTTCTGGGTAGGGCTGATTGGTGGTGTACAATTAACAACGAATGCATCGATGTCAAAATAATCACACAAGAAAACGACCCCGTCAACTTGAGATTGTTTGAAGCATTTTACATTCGAAAATACAAACCAAAAGATCTTTTGTTTTGGGCAGAACTATCTTGAACTTTATTGTTTATTACTATCGCCATTATTTGTACAGCTAATTACCTATTGTTCATTACTACCGGCTACTTTATATTTGTGTCACCCACGCCACAACTTCACTTTATAATCCTGGGCCCAGTTGTTCAAAGGACGATTAAGCTAATCTAGGATTAGTGCAAATATTGATTTCAGTTTTGTAACTTTTTACTAAAGTTTTCTGTATATATTTTTTTTATGTTCAGTTTTGCCTTAAAAAAATCTCAAACTCTACAAAACATCAACAGTGAAAATGACTTTTATACAAGCTAAATTAAAACCTCGATTAACTTTTAATCCAGGATTAGCGTTAATCGGCTTTCAAACAACCAGGCCCTGTACTGTATGATATTTTCTTATTCCCTGATGATGCCGTGGATCGGCGAAAGCTTGGAATAAACAACATTAGTAAATTTGTACCTCTGAATAATGATTTTCTAGCTTTCTGATTGGTTCCCTCCTCTATGGATCTGAGCCATTATCCTTAAGTTGACCAAATATGGAAAAATGATGAATTTCTTGTACTTGTATATCCAACAAGGGCGAATGGATTAATTGTTTGATTAAAAACGTCACTAGCTTTATGTTAAACTTCGGTATTACTTTTTAAAAATGTATAAATCGACTGAGTGATTTTTCAGTTCAATCTAAATGAAGCATGATTTGTATGAAAACGGCGGCAAAAACTGCTGGCGCGGTCTGCCAGTTCAGTGAATGAAAAGAGAGCAAAACAGAATTTTAATCTTCGCTCTGTGTCTTCTAAAGTTTCGTATATTCTGGAAAATTGTGCAAATGGTTTAGCTTAAAATGGGAAGATCAGAAATAATTGTGGAACTGGACATTATATTCATTTTACAAGTTGAATGAACGGCTGAACGGGTTGTTTACGGAGAGCAAATCGTGCACGATCGACTACAGAATTAATTGTGTTGAAACCAGCGAAACCGAGCCAGTTAAAATCACGTTCACTGAAGTAAAAAGCAAAGGAAAGCGTCAATATCTACATGGATGGAGAGAAAAAGAGTGATCTTCGAAGATAATTTCACTGTGAAGTCGTCCTCGATTGTACCATCACCAACGCTTGACGATCGACTGCGATATTTATGCTTTTCTCATTCCCGATATTTATTGTGTTGATTTTGAAAGCTTACTCCAGCTGGAATTGACAAGCCTCTTCGAAATACAATGGTAACAATACAGAATAGGTTAAGCTTAAAATTGTAGTGTAAACAGGTTTTCATTCAGTTTAAATGTGTGCAGATTTGTATTGGTTTCAGTTCGGGACTTCCCGTAAACAAAGTTGTTTCAGGCTTCCTTCAGTGCTCGTTCAGTTGCATTTGTTGCACATTTGTAGGCATGTATTTTTCTTGGAGCGGAAATATATTTTGTTTTGCATCTTCCGGTTATTTGAGTGTTTGAAAATTTACTAAAACAGTTATTCTTCTCGGACTTGCCGGATATGAGCTGATTATAACCAACTCGGCGAAGCGCCTCGTTGGTTATATATATATCAGCTCATATCCGGCGCGTCCTCGAAGAATAACTGTTAAAAATACAGTAGCTAAGGCCTCACTTGACCCGTTTACTCGTTATTCAAGATGCTACTGAAGGACAACTTCAAATGTTTACCTAAGGCCTGCCGAGCCCTGGTCATAATTCAGTCGAAGTTTTTTTTTTTTTTGGTGTCGAGCGCACTCAGGTCCCCACTCGGCCAATGGGTAATGAACTCCTGTCTGACTAAAGTTTACAAGCGTATTGAGTTGAGTTTTACTTGAAGAGAGTATTCCATTTCAAAAATGCATTTATGAGTTCAAACTTGCTACACAGAAATTGTCAACAGAGGTTTCGGCAGAAATAAGATAAAGATGTGCAGGTCATTTCAGGTTGTACGTTGTACTCACAGACCTGCTCACAGACGAGAGGATTGTTTGCGCCGATCTTCTATTCCATTGTGTAAACTGCAGACTTTAGCGTGACTGGCGTGTCTACTGTACTTTCTTGAGGTTTTCGCCAAGCACCCGATTTTAATTTTACCCCTACGAGAAGACGTTGGACAGTGTTATAGTTGAGCTGCTATCGTTTCGTGCGCTGAACGTGGCACGAGCCATCCTGGCCATCTCTTAGCGATCCTTAGCCGTTATGCCGATTGAGCAGGACACGCGTTTTGTATTCCGGCTTTTCGTAGTGGCAGAGACTTGCGATGGCACAATCATTTGGATTTTTATGATGCCAATAAACATGTACGTGAGACTGACCTCAAGAGCTTCGGTTCATTCCTTTGACAATTTGCATTGAATCCCGAGTTTAGCAATGAAATACTTTAAAACCTATCTTTATGATATTTCCATAAGAGCCTTGACCAAGGAAGTAGAGTTTCCATTTCAAAGACTCGTATGTGATTTTTAACCACATAAATTTTGAACAGATCGACTTTTCGAATGTCCATGTTCTTTTGTCCAGATGTTCATGTTGGGAGTTTTGATGACTTTAGCGTGACTGGCGTGAAGCAAGAAAGTAGAATTGAGCAAGTGAGGAGAATTTAAATCCTGAGCTTAGCAATAAAATACTTTAGAAACGTATCTTTATAATATTTCCACAAGCAAGAACCTTAACCAAGGAAGAATAACTTTTATTTCAAAGACGTGTATGTGAGTTTAAAGCCCGAAATGGCTCTTGCTGTACATACATTTTTAAACAGACTTTTCGCACTGTCTAACAATGGAGCAGAAGAAGCTATTGACCTGTGCGTCCAATGTTGTTTATGCCATAATCTGGCTGTGTGACCTTAACCAGACTTTAAGCGCGTTATTCGATCCCAGCGAGGAATCAGCTTCCAGTTTCACGCAAACTGCAGACTTTAGCGTGACTGGCGTGACTAAAAGCTTTTCAACTAGGAAATCAATTATTAACTTTGCCGCTGCCCGGTTTTAAGTTATACATTAACTTCTTGTTATGTTTAATAAATCAATGAAGAAATACAAAGTAATAATGTCTGCAGCATTCTGATCCCTTATGGCGAGAAAAATAGTATTGAAGTAAAAATATGTCCAGTCATAAAACTCTCTATTAACCCCCCTCCCCCACCCCACTTCTGCCAGGGTGATGTAAATGACTCTTCAGCAATATTTTCTGGTGTTTCAGTCACTTTGTATTGAAATGCGGTCTTTAATTTAAAGAACCATTTTTGAGTTAGGGTAAAAAATAATAATGACATTGCATTTGCGAGACAGTGATACATAACCCATTTCTTGTTCTGTTTTAGTTAGTGGTGTAATAGTAAAGTTTGAAAAATGAATGTGAATTTTCTCAAAAATTTATGATTTGAAATAAGCCCCCCTCTGATCTTTTACCCCCTTCCCCCCCCCTTCTTGAGGCCTAAAATTAAATAAGCCCCCTGAGGGCTAATTAATAGAGCTTTTACAGTAAACAATATTCAGTCAGGCAAACAAGTACCAGTAATGTTGAGGATGACATCTCAAATTCTCCAAGAATTGTCAGGCAGTTTTCAACCCCAAAATTGTTAAGCAACACGACATATGATATAATGTATCTGTAACGATAGATGGATGTAGAACCAAGCAGTAAAATTGAACTCGACTTTAATTTGTAACCGCGAGCTACGGCCGAGAAACCGTTAACACATGAAACACGAAACACACAGAATATATAACTACACGAAGGAATTTACATGGTACAAACTAGAATACTTACCGTAAAAGCTCTATTGGGGCTTATTTAATTTCAGGCCTCAAGAAGGGGGGGGGGGGGGGGGGCTTAATAGAGAGGGGGGTTTATTTCAAATCATAAATTTTCAAGAAAATTCATATTAATTTTTCAAACTTTACTATTACACCACTAACTAAAAATAGGCCCCGCGACGCGTGCTCATGGCTACTGCATTTTTTACTCAGAGAATGCGCATACATGAAGCCCATGAGCCGATTAAACGGAATGGGTTAGCGACTCTCACGATTTCAATCAGTAAGTTATATTTTTCTCTACCCAGCAGTCATGAATCCACATCATCTCTTTATAACATGTATACTAGACATACTAGATATAAACATTTTCACACCAATGGCTTTCGTTAACTCTCACCAGACCTCTCAATTGATAATATAGGTTCTCCGAGTTGTCGCCGTTGAGGATAGTGCAGCAACTTTGTTGGTTTTGTTATTTTTTTCTTTGGTGTATTGCATTTGATAACCCTAGCCCTAAGGCAACATCTCTTGCTTTGGCTAGCCACACTAAAATAATCAGGCCCGTAGGGCGAGGGGTGCGACAGGTGCGTCCGTGGACCGATGGCTGAAAATAAAGTGAATTAAAAGCTCTAATTTGCTAACTGGTGTAGTCTGGAAATGAAGCCTGAATGAAGGAAGATAACATCGAAGGTCCGCCATTTGTAGATTTGCTGGGTGACATATTAAATTTTGGACCAGATCTTGAGATTCTATAAGCTGAATTTAACGTTAACGATAAATTCGACCTAAAACCCTCATACGAAATTTTAATCCCTAGGCTCTATCAAAATGAGAGAAGACTGGGTACCCCAATAATGAACTGCAAAAGGGCTCAGCATGTGTGTCAATATTGGATAAAATGGACCGAACAGAGCCAGAGGTCACAGAAGAGCGAAATAGAGGCCGCAGCAAAATCCTGTCATCGATAGATACATTTGTCCGTAAATTGTAAATTACATGTCACATAAAGTTTCTTGTTTGTCAATAATCCATTTTGAATTTAAAAAGTGCAAGAAATTTTTATGTTTATACGTTCGCTTTTTGCTGCCTGGTTTCATATCAAAACGCACGAAATGCGAAATACAGTCGAACCTCTCCACAACGGCCACCTTGGGACAGAGGTAAGTGGCCGTTGTAGAGAGGTGGCCGTTATGGGGAGGTAAGGGTGTAATATGACACCATTTGTTTTTTTGGGGGGACAACATTTTTATTAAAAAAAATGCTTATTATAGCATATGAATACGTAACACAATCAAAATGTATCAATAAAACAGAAACCAAATGTTCAGAACAGGAATGTTAACAAACAAAGCTAGTAAGGTACAGTGAGTACATCAGTTTGTACATCGTTTACTTTCTCTTTCGTGAAATTAAGTTGTCAAGGGTTGTTTGCTTGAGTGAGTGGCTGCGAGGTTCTATTTTAATGTGACTTACTGTGCCACAAGGCATGTTTTGTTTTCAATTTCGCAATGCAATTTAAACACAGAGCCTTATCAGCTGTACTCGATTTACGACTGAAATAAAAATACAGTACTGTAAAAGCGTAAAAAAAAATTGAAAATAGAAAAAAATGGGGGCCTTGTACTTTCTAGTACTGTGTGACTCTTCCATCAGTGGCTAAACACGTGCCGCAATATAAGATACTGTATTGCCCGACGATGCGTGGTACAGATGAGGTTGCGTGACCTTTTATTACTGTACGCCAAAAAAGATAGGGTTTTGTATATACCATAGGGAACCCACACTCTAATTTGTAAATGCATACGTATTAATAAACTGTATATGTAAAAATGAACTTGCCTGTTTTCTTCTTGAATCTGTTACAGAGCCAAGTGGGATGGATTTTCGTCTTGAGATGTATTTTGCGCCGCGATACGATGTATTTTTTGATATTCGTCGCGTCACGTCGACCGTTACAGGACTTACAGAATTTCACAATGCTGTTATGTCGCTATATATCGCATTTCACCACTGTCTACGTCTGTTCATGTGGTCACGCGGTTCTCATTATCGTCTCGCGTTTCATTGTTGGTTATTAATTTATAAACAGTTTGAAATAACGGTAGGGGAGAGAGAAAAGTTGACCATCGCACGTCTCACCCTTTCAACTATTACTGAGTAAAATTTGGGGCCAAAATTACAAAAAACACTAGAGTACGGCCCCGAAAGAAATTTGTACCCAAAATAGTTTCAACCCTTGTCATTTTTATGGGTACTGCGCTTGCGCAAGTGCCCATTATTGTCGTCGTCGAAGCATTCTTTGTAACATTCCTTCGTAAGACTTTTTTGTAACAATTCTTTGAATAACTGAACATGATATGGCATTGTTCGATTGTTTCGCTTCATTGACAGTGGTGTCAAGTGCAATGCTCAAAAAGAAGATTGGCATATTTAGTGAGCTACATGGAGAGAAATTGCGTTGCAAAATAAATATGAAAGACACGTTTGTTTTTAAATGTTTTTATTTACGTAGGTGTATTTCTTTGACAACTGCACGAATAGGGTCGCGTTTGATTGAGTCACATTGTTGAAGCTTTTGTTGAGTAACCGCCGGTCTTTTAGAGTCCTTCGTACAATTCATTTGTTTGAGTTGTACTATCGTTATTGAAGTTTCCTGAAATAAAGATAATAAATATTATCAGTTGCTAAAAAGGGAATAGGTAGTAATGTTTATGTGGGAGCTGTCAGTTTGTTTGGCTAGGCTTCAAGGAGACTTACGTTTAAGCCTCACGCGCGAGGGGCGAAGCCGCGAAAAGAAGACGGCGAGCTAGTTTACTGGAGCAGAATTTTTGAAAATCATTCCGGCACAGCTTCAGTTGTTTAAAACGAGCAATTGATAACTGAAGAGATAAATGAAATTTCTACAGGTAAAAGGTTGTCGTGTGACGTGATATTCGTTAACTGTGACCCTCCATAGGAAAAGGGGGCTTTGTCGCGACCGGAGATTGTATTGCGTGACATTTGTTTACTTTTCATAGCGTTGTGTTGACTATCACGTGCACCGTGCGCGTGATCGCTGAACCTTGAACAATTGAACATAGAGTGTAGAATTACTGAGTTTTGAGAATCGAAAAGTACCTTTTTCCAGTGAGAGTTGTATAACCAGTGAGATTAAACTAGATTATTAACAAAACGTGAGTTTCCTTTGTCGGCGTGAACCAATTCCCGACAAAAGTGGCGACCCTGCCAGGACGAGGATAGACCGAAATTATACCAGGAAAGCGACGAGACTTCACCCGTGAAGACAGACATTGCGTGGAGTTTCGAAATCAACAATAATGGCGGAGCTTGAAGACGCGGTGAAGAAAATTGAAGCGAAGCTGCGAATGCTAAAATTTACGCGAGATGATGTACCCAGAATTCGAGACAAGAATGAGTTAAAACCGTTAGAGCGATTGCAGAAGGCTTTAGAAGAGCAGATCGACAGCGTCCACGAACAGAAGGTACAAATACAAGCGCTGAGAATTGAGAAAGGAGATGAGGCGGACGACGTGAGGAAATGGACTGTTGAGATGGAAGAGCAAGTCGCTGAGTTCGAAGAAATTACCGACAAGGTGAGAGAAGCGGTGAAGAACCTACGTGAGGATGTTTTACGGGAAGCGAGAGACGAAGAGGAAAGGAAAGAAGAAGAGAAACGGAAACGTCGTTACGAAGAAGAGTTAAAACTCGAGGAGGCCAAAATGGAAGTCAAACGGGATTACGAGAAGAAGTTAGAAGAGGATCGTAGCAAATCTCCGAAGGAGAGCGGCGCGAAGTTACCCAAGTTAACAATCACAAGTTTTCAAGGAACGCATCTTGACTGGCTGAGATTCTGGAGCCAATTCGAGACAGAAATCGACAAGGCTGGCCTCACACAAGTGGCAAAATTTTCGTATCTTAAAGAGCTCCTTACCCCCAAAGTTCGAGCGTCGGTAGATGGCCTGCCTTACAATATGGAGGGCTACGAACGAGCAAAAAGTATCTTGAAAGCAAAGTATGGAAAGCTGAGCGAAGTGTCTAACGCGCATATGCAGTGTATCATCGCCTTACCCACCATCCAGGGATCACAGCCAGTGAAAATACACGAGTTCTACGGGAAACTAGTCACCAATGTTCAAGCGCTAGAGACGATGGGAAAGATCAAGGATATCAATGGCTACGTTCGAGTTACCTTGGACAAACTACCGAGCATCAGACCTGACCTTGTTCGGTTGGATGACGAGTGGCAGGAGTGGGGGTTTCCTCAGATGTTGGAGGCCCTTCGGAAATGGTGTGACAGAAACCCGTTGCCTCAATCTGACCAACCAACCTTACCGCTGAAGACGCGAGACAAATTCTATAACTCGAGGCAAGAAGATTGGAAACCCAGACCGTGCGTATACTGCGATTCTAGTGGACACAAGTCTGTTGACTGTGATAAGATAGTGGGTGTGGCACAAAGGAAGAAGCGTCTCAGTGAGAAAAGATTGTGTTTCAACTGCACTGGAACCAGGCACCGAGCCGCTGAATGTCGTATTGTCAGAAGTTGTCAGAAGTGTAGTGGCAGACATCACACATCAATCTGTGACAGGGATTCCCAACAGATGTTGCTAGCTACTGGTGAGGGAGCAGTGATTTACCCCGTTGTAGTTGTCAATGTGAATGGCATAACATGCAGAGCACTGTTGGACACTGGGGCAGGAAGCCCTTATGCCTCAGCAGCACTTGTCAAGCGGCTTGGAAAGCAACCGGCTAAAACAGAACACAAGAGAATTGACATGATGATGTGTTCGACCACTCAGAAGATCGAACAGTATGATATCAAAATTTCCAGTATCCACGGGACGTTTCAGATGGCAACTACAGTCAGTAAGGTGGATAAAGGTGTCCTACTGTCAGTTCCAAATCCAGGATATGCAGAAAAGATCAACAAATATCTCCACCTCGAGGGAGTGGTCATGGACGATGACGATACCAAGTCTGAACTGCCGATCCATCTGATACTGGGAGCTAGTGAGTACTCCAGGATTAAAACTAACACAAAGCCAAGGATTGGAAAAGATGGAGAACCGATCGCAGAGCTAACTGCATTAGGCTGGACAATGATGTCAGCTGGGAAGGAGACAAGTCTAAGCAGTGTTTATCTCACCAGAACCTCGTCCGCTGATTACGAACAGCTATGCAGTCTGGACGTGTTGGGCCTTCAGGACAGACCAGATGGTGATCAACAATCAGTATACGATGATTTCAAGGAACAGCTGAGACGAGGCGATGAAGGATGGTATGAGACGGGGTTACTATGGAAACATGGTCATGATATCCTCCCAACCAATAAACATGGAAGCTTGAGAAGACTGGAAAACCTGGTCAAGAAACTGCAGAAGGAGCCCAACCTCCTGGCCCAGTACGATGAAGTCATTCAAGACCAGTTGGCGAAAGGAATCGTAGAGAAAGTGACTTCAGACCCAGTGGGAAGAGAATTCTACATCCCACACAAGCCTGTTATCAAAGAGTCAGCAGAATCCACCAAACTGCGAATCGTCTTCGATGCATCAGCAAGATCGAACGAGAAGAGTCCGTCGCTGAACGACTGTTTAGAGACGGGACCACCCCTCCAAAACTTACTGTGGGATGTACTAGTGAGGAACCGTCTGAAACCTGTAGCATTGGCTGGTGACCTCAAGCAGGCGTTCCTGCAAGTACGCATTCAATTGGAAGATCGAGATGCCCTGAGATTTCACTGGATCAAGGACAGGGATACGTCAAACGTAGAGGTCTTGAGATTTACCCGTGCATTGTTTGGTCTCGTGCAGTCACCATTCTTGTTAGGAGGAACACTGCATCAACACTTAGAAAGTATGAAAGAAAGATACCCAAGTGAAGTAGAAGAAATCAAGAAGAGCCTGTACGTCGACGATGTTATCTCCGGTGGAGAAACGACGGACAAGGTGCGCAAACTGAAAGAAACAGCTGTCGCAGTATTTGGAGAAGCACAGTTTGAGCTACACAAGTGGCATTCCAATGAACCAGAGCTAGAAGCGAGCGGAGAACCAGAGGACGGAAAACAAAGTTACGCCAAGGAACAACTTGGAGTCAAACCCGGAGAAACCAAGATGTTGGGGGCTACCATGGGACAAAACCGAAGACAAAATCGCTGTGACGTTCCCAGAGCCGTCCCCAGAAGTATCAAAGAGAGAAATGTTGCGGTTCCTTGCTTCAGTTTACGACCCACTTGGTCTAGCATCACCAGTGTCCCTCGTGGGGAAGCTTTTGTATCGAGGAGTCTGTGAACAGCACCTCCCATGGGACCAGAAAGTACCTGAGAGCGTTACAAAGCAGTGGAAGAAATTCGAGAAGAGCCTTCCAGATCAAGTTCAAGTCCCGCGCAGTTTAGCAGGCTTTCAAGAAGCTATTGAAGCGATCGATTTACACGCGTTTGGAGACACAAGTGGGGCAGGAACAGCAGCTGCCGTGTATGCAGTGGTCCATCAAGCGTCCGGTGTCAACCAAGGATTACTGGCGGCAAAATCGCGTCTTGCGAAAAAGGGACTGACTATTCCAAGATTGGAACTTGTCTCGGCACACATGGCAGCAAACCTAGTAGAAAATGTGAAAAACGTCCTTCAAGGTCAACCAGTGAGATCAGTTCATGGATGGCTAGATAGTACTGTGGCCCTTTACTGGATCAAAGGGAGAGGGAGTACCTACAAGCATTTGTGGCAAATAGAGTGAGCAAGATAAGAGACAAAGACTACATTGAATGGAGACATGTGGGCACCGACCAGAATCCGGCTGATGTTGGCAGCAGAGGTTTGCGAAGCAGACAAGTTACCCGAGTTATGGTTGAAGGGACCCGAATGGTTGACAGATCCTGACCGGTGGCCAGTTGAAATGCTTACAGAACCAACCAAAGAAACAGAGACAGAAGCCAAACTGATAAAAGAAGTCTTTGCCACTGCTCTGGAGACCAAGGACGAGCTTGATGAGATTTTAGCGAGACACAGTTTCTGGAAGACAGTCCGAGTGACAGCATGGATCAGAAGATTTCTCAGCAACTGCAAGCTGAACAAATCGGCGCGACTCATTGGTCCTTTGACGACAGTTGAGACCGATAAGCAAGTACAATGGTGGATCAAAAGAGCGCAAGAAAGCTACAGTGGGACAGAGAAGTTCAAGGAAGACCAGTTGAGGCTCAACTTGCAGAAGAACGGCGAAGGGTTGTACGAGTGCCGTGGTAGAATACAAGGAAGCTACCCAACTTACCTACCACCAAGTGCAGTGTTATCAGAGAAGTTGATTCAAGATGCACACACCCTGACGTTACATGGGGGAGTTGGTCTAACAATGGCGTTCATCCGACGTGATTATTGGATACCTCGGCTGAGACGGTTAACCAAGAAAGTGATAAGAGGCTGTTTTTGGATGTAAAAAGTTCCAAACTACAGCGTTCCATAGTCCACCACCTGGAAACCTGCCAATAGACCGTACCACTGGCTCAGTTCCCTTTCAAGTACTGGGCGTTGACTACGCCGGTCCGATACCATACAAGATCAGCAAGAAGAGAGACGGTAAAGCCCACATCCTGCTGTTTGCCTGTAGCCTGACGGGAGCCATCCACCTGGAGCTGTTAACCGACCAAACCACTGAGGGATTTATCAGAAGCTTGAAGCGGTTGATAGCAAGAAGGGGCAGGCCACAAAAGGTGTATTCGGACAACGGGAGAAGTTTCGTTGCAGCTGCAAAATGGTTGCGAGGCATCATGAAGGAGGAGAAGATGCAAGACTACCTGGCCCACCAGCACATCACATGGCAGTTTAACCTGAGCAGAGCACCTTGGTGGGGCGGTCAGTTCGAGAGGATGGTGGGACTTGTAAAGAGGGCCTTGTACAAGTCTGTCGGGCGAGCTAATCTCGGGTGGAGCGAGCTGGAAGAGGTGATCCTGGATGTTGAAATCGCCCTCAACAACCGTCCACTAACTTATGTAGAAGATGATATCCAGCTACCCGTGCTGACACCGAATGCTATGATGTTTGGTCAACCCAACCTATTACCCGAAGAGGACGCTGATTCAGTTGAGAGCAAAGATCTTAGGAAGCGTGCCAAGTATCTCCGACGTTGTAAGGATGTGTTGTGGTCCAGGTGGACTGGCGAGTACGTCAAGAGCTTGAGAGAGAGGCATAACCTCAACCACAAGAAAGAAGAATTGCAGATTAAACCGGGTGACGTCGTCCTAATCCAGAGTTATGAACGTAACAGAGGGAAGTGGAACTTCGGGATCGTGGTGAAGCTTATCAAAGGGAGAGACGGCGTCGTCAGGGCAGCAAGACTGAGGGCTGGGAAATCATTCCTGGAGCGAGCAATCCAACAGTTATGCCCATGGAGTTGTCCTGCGACCAGTATCAGGAAACTCAAGTCCCAGCACTTGATCCCAGAGCCAGAGTGTTTACGCCCAGGAGAGCGGCTGTTGTTGCTGCACAGCGCATTAAGGATATTGCCGAACAAGAAGAACAATTAAGTTGAACAGTTGTTGAACAGTGTATTTGATACCTCCGGAATCAAATAGGGGAGAGGTGTCGCGACCGGAGATTGTATTGCGTGACATTTGTTTACTTTTCATAGCGTTGTGTTGACTATCACGTGCACCGTGCGCGTGATCGCTGAACCTTGAACAATTGAACATAGAGTGTAGAATTACTGAGTTTTGAGAATCGAAAAGTACCTTTTTCCAGTGAGAGTTGTATAACCAGTGAGATTAAACTAGATTATTAACAAAACGTGAGTTTCCTTTGTCGGCGTGAACCAATTCCCGACAGGCTTATCGCATCAGCGTTTCAAGGCGTTTATATTTGAAACGCATTTGAAACCCGTTTGAAATAATTTGAAACCCGTTTGAAACACATTTCAAACAGTGTTAGAAACGTTTACTTTTTCAGCGTTTGAAACGTGGAGAAACGCATTTGAAACGCCCATCTGCCAACAACCTTTACTGAAGCATAATTATTCGACAACACAACAAATGCTGGACTGAAGATGGTAAACGGTAACTTCAGGCGTCGTTAATGAAATTTAAAAAAGCTAGATAAATCACGGTGGTGCAGTCACACTTTTTACTTTTGATTAAAAGTTCAGTAATATTCCATCGTTAGGTCGATCAATAAAATAAACAACAAGAAAGTTTTTATAGAGTGCATAGCAGTATTCTCAAAATTAACGGAAATGTCAACAAATATGATGCGTGAACAAGCTATGACATTATTTGTCAACTCCTGTAATTCTGTAATTACCTTTCCTTTCGAGTATGAATTCAAGATCGTACGACATTCCAATGCATGAATTAGTATTCTTGGAGCGTCGTCTCCGTTGATTTAAGCTTCATCTGAGTCGCAACCATCGAAAACCTTCCACTCGGTTTTCGTACAATATTTGGACAAAGTCAATCAAGTTCCGTATGCGAAGCCGGTCGCTTCGCCAACAAGTTAACTCGCCCACACTGAAGTCAACTCGCCTACATCATGTACCTAGTAATTAATTTGTTTAATAAGAGAACAGCGCGTAAAAGTGTTCTAAAGACGCTGGAATAATCCTGGGGAATAACCTCGTTCTAAAAGCATGTTTACGTGTATAAATACGCGAAAGATATCAAGAAAGATAACAGGAATGTTCAAGTGTATTTCTTGTTCTAAAAACGTGTAAGCGAGCACGTACACAGTATAAACATCATTACATGTGTATAAATTGACGATCTTGCAACGTTTTTCAAACACTTCGCAATGCATTGAGCGTGCACCTAAAACAGAAACGCTCGGACAAGGCTTGACATGACATCGACAGCAGACAAGACTTCTAACCGCAGATCGAGCATAACGCACGCAACACTGACGTTTGTCACGGAGGCCCATCAGTTCTATGCCTCGATTCCAAGTGAAACCAACACAGTACGATAACTCCTCGTTTTCTTTCCTGTAATGTTACAACAATTTACCTCAATGTATTAACTCCTCTGTAACATACTTGTAACTCTTGCGGGTCGAAGACGTCAGTGTTATCTTTAGTTTAATCAGTCCGCCGATCATCTGTTCACAAAAGCGCGACATTCTTTTGTATCTTGAATGAAGGAAATGGCGGTCGATTTTTACATACGTTTGTAGTTCTGTTTCAATTTTTCAGTTAATGCACTCTATGGATTTTTTTTGTGTTAATTCTACTAGCTGTTAGCAGTTTTTTTTATTGCGTGCGTCATGTATCCAGCATGATCCAGAGAACAGATAATAATCTACGGAATGTAAATTAGGCTACGACCGTCGATGATGCATACAAGATTTACGAATGAACTTTATAATTTTAGAAACTTTACACGTCATCGATTCTTAATATTTTGTTTACGTTTAATCCATGATTATGAGCTGCCCCTTCGAAGCTATCCGTATATCGGATACTATTTTTGAGCTAAAGCTATAAAGTTCCCGCTTTTAGCATTTATTAATAGGACTTGTTTCCATCACGCTTGAACCGGTTCTGCAAAACTTTTTCTATTCATTCGTCTAATAGTTCGTGCGCGAGCTTCCCTACAAAAAAGACCCTAGTTGTCCGGCTCTGTTATAAATTTGGCCGGCGTATGGCCGTTAACCTCTGTAATGGATATAATTATGCACATCTTAATTAATTGTTTTTGTGTTTCAAACGCAATGAAACGCGTTTCTTCTGTTTGAAACGCCTTCAGTTTGAAACCGTTTGAAACACATTTGAAATGCATTTGAAATAATTTGAAATGCGTTTGAAAAGCATTTCAAACGCTGCGTTTAAATGCGTTTGTAAAAAATCACCTTAAGCCCCCTTTTCCTATGGAGGGTTATTATTTACTCATTTAGTCACACGCGCGCGCGAGGGGTGAAGTCAGAGAAGAAAGTATTGCTGAGGGACCAAATAATTTTGTTATGCTAGCGTGAATTTACAACTCTTTGAAAATCTTTCAGAGCTTCAGTTGTTGAAAGGCTGATGTGCAATTTATTTTTAGATTCTGTTATGTCAGCGCGAATGCTGCTGTGTAAACAAAGATATTACAGTATGACGACAATCAGAAGAGTATGAGTGATGAGTGATTTGAGAATTTTTTATGTCAGCATGAATGCTGCGAATGCTGTTGTGACAAAGATCAAAGCCGCGTGCTGGATTGCAGAAAATTAATTCACCGCGCTTTCGGGAGTCTGACGTTGGACATCGTGACAAAATGATATTAGAAAATGGATTTTAGATCTACTATTGTTAAGTGTGTTAAATTTTTTTCGAAACGAGGAATGATTTTAATATGAAAATATCTTCTAAAATTAAAGACGAACTTATCTGCTTGGTTTGTAGACGAAAGATAAGATCATCTCATTTGAGCACAGTTTCCGTTGTTTTAAGAAAACAGTGGGTGATTGTATTCAAATTAGCTTGGGTTTCAAGTCTTGTTAGATGTACTGATCAAAATGACATGAAGGTAAATAAACTGAACAGAGTTTGTTGTCCGCAACTGAGAAGTCGGCGAGCTAGTTTACGAGAGCAGAGTGTTGCTAAAAGTGACCTAATAAATTTGTTACGTTAAACGTGAATCGTGCAGTGTACTGTAAATTACCCAGTTCAGTTAGCTAGGATATGAGCAGAGTCACGTCACGCGCGAGGAGCGAAGCCCGGGGGGGGGGGGGGGGGGGGGGCGGTACTCCCCAAAAAAATTTGGGTAGGGGTGTGCCGCTGGACTATAAAACCCTTAACCTGTACCGACTACAAAACGCTAATTTTGCGACCCTGTTCCAGACTAAATGTTAAAAAAGATACCCTGTTCCAGACGATTTTTAACGATTTTTTTCTAACCCAAAAGGCTAAACTAGTAAGCAGCAGTTGTAAAGCTTCTTTCCTACGCGTTTCGATTCATCTGACTAACATAATCCAGAGTATCAATTAACGATATTTGTGCCAACTTCTGGGAAACTGGTACCCTGTTCCAGACCAAAAAATGTCGTTTGTTATACCCTGTTCCAGACCAAACTGCTTAAAAACCCCGTCCAGCGGCACGTACCTATATAGCGTATATAAGAGAGTGCCCCCCCCCCCCCCGGGAGCGAAGCCGCGAGAAGAAGCGACCAGCATGGCTGCGTAGCTGGCGATTTCGTTGGCGCACGATGGCAAAATACGCGCGTGCCGAAGCCACGAACGAACTGCCAGCTACGCAGGCTGAAATGTCTGTTTGGAGGACGAGACGATAGACTTGAAGCATTTACAGTTGTTATAGTACCCTAGGTGAAAAGTTTTTTTCCTCTGTGCAAACTGATAGAGCGGTGAGTCACGACGGCAAAGCCGGAGTAAAACAAAATCGCTTTTTTTTGCTGTCCTTTATCTTCGTCAAGGAAAAAAAATATCCTCAGACACCTTGTTATTGTTGTAGTTGTCTACACATAAAGTTCGATCTACGTAGTAGTTTTAGTTAGCATTTCTGTGAAATGTAATTACCTTTTCCAGCCCGCTTTGAATTGAGGTTGATTGTTCACAGCTTCAGTTCAGTTGAAAGACTGTTGATGCAACTGTACTTATGAGTGATTCAAACAGAATCATCACATGGTGGAGTCACTTGTAGAGCGTAGGTTGAAAACAACAGACTCATTTGCTGTGTGTGCATGTGTTGAGGAAAGATAAGACGGAACAAAAACAACAGTGATGTGTTGACATAAGATACCAGAATAGCGGTTTCTTTGATAATAAGATAAAATTTAAGTTGTACTAGTACAAATGGCTGTTCTGTGACTTATTTGCTGCCATGTGAGGGAGTCTGAAACGACCACGCAAGTTCTAATCTGTATAAGTATATATTGCGGGGGGGGGGGGGGGGGGGGGGGAAATCGAGTTTTTTTACCACAATGCATCTTTTTGCGTGACATTATAGTAGGAAGCAAGATGAGAACTGTTCTTTGATGGATTCTTGTGTAATAATTCGTCGTCTATTTATAATATGTCAATAATTTCGCGGCGTGTAATTGGTCGGGTTATTACACAATTACAGAGATAAAGGCAAATAGCTTTGACAGTTTGCAGGGGTTTTTTTGGCAGGTTTTTTTTCAGTTTCGTGAAGTCAAATCCCTTTGTTTTGACTGTGATTGAAACGCCTCGTATGTACAGTGGAACCCGGATAAGACGGACACGAACAATTGTCCGTATTAAGCAACGTCTAATGACTGCAGTAAAAGACCTGCCACGCAGCACAGTGAGCAAGACAGTTGTCAAACATGTCATGACAATATACAGTGCACAGATAAGCGAGGTTAACTTTGTATGAGAGCGGAAAAGTGACCGTTGTAATGTAAGATAAAATATATGAGCTTTTCGTCGGGACAAACAAAACTGTCCGTAATAAGTGCGAAAGCGGAGGGGATAGCCTGCGTGCAGACGTCTCCTTTTCCTTGCGCGTACTAACTTTCGAGTGCCCTCCCGAGTTTGTAGGGGGGTACCGCCGGGAAATTTTTGATACAGTCGAACCTCTACTAACGGCCACCTCTCCACAACGGCCACATCTCCACAACGGCCACTTTCTTTTGTCCCGGCGGACAGTCCATACATTCACTCTTGTTTTAACCTCTCTACAACGGCCACCTCTCCACAACGGCAACGGCCATTAAAACCCTATCTTTTTGGCGTACAGTAATAAAAGGTCACGCAACCTCATCTGTACCACGCATCGTCGGGCAATACAGTATCTTATATTGCGGCACGTGTTTAGCCACTGATGGAAGAATCACACGATACTAGAAAGTACAAGGCCCCCATTTTTTTCTATTTTCCATTTTTTTTACGCTTTTACAGTACTGTATTTTTATTTCAGTCGTAAATCGAGTACAGCTGATAAGGCTCTGTGTTTAAATTGCATTGCGAAATTGAAAAAAAAAATGCCTTGTGGCACAGTAAGTCACATTAAAATAGAACCTCGCAGCCACTCACTCAAGCAAACAACCCTTGACAACTTAATTTCACGAAAGAGAAAGTAAACGATGGTCAAACTGATGTACTCACTGTACCTTACTAGCTTTGTTTTGTTAACATTCCTGTTCTGAACATCATTTTGGTTTCTGTTTTATTGGTACATTTTGATTGTGTTACGTATTCATATGCTATAATAAGCATTTTTAAATAAAATGTTGTCCCCCCCCAAAAAACAAATGGTGTCATATTACACCCCTACCTCCCCATAACGGCCACCTCTCTACAACGGCCACTTACCTCTGTCCCCAACGTGGCCGTTGTGGAGAGGTTCGACTGTATTTCGCATTTCGTGCGTTTTGATATGAAACCAGGCAGCAAAAAGCGAACGTATAAACATAAAAATTTCTTGCACTTTTTAAATTCAAAATGGATTAATGACAAACAATTGCAAGAAACTTTATGTGACATGTAATTTACAATTTACGGACAAATGTATCTATCGATTGACAGGATTTTGCTGCGGCCTTTCTATTTCGCTCTTCTGTGACCTCTGGCTCTGTTCGGTCCATTTTATCCAATATTGACACACATGCTGAGCCCTTTTGCAGTTCATTATTGGGGTACCCAGTCTTCTCTCATTTTGATAGAGCCTGGGGATTAAAATTCCGTATGAGGGTTTTAGGTCGAATTTATCGTTAACGTTAAATTCAGCTTATAGAATCTCAAGATCTGGTCCAAAATTTAATATGTCACCCAGCAAATCTACAAATGGCGGACCTTCGATGTTATCTTCGTTGATTCAGGCTTCATTTCCAGACTACACCAGTTAGCGAATTAGAGCTTTTCATTCACTTTATTTTCAGCCATCGGTCCACGGACGCACCTGTCGCATCCCTCGCCCTACGGGCCTGATTATTTTAGTGTGGTTAGCCAAAGCAAGAGATGTTGCCTTAGGGCTAGGGTTATCAAATGCAATACACCAAAGAAAAAAATAACAAAACCAACAAAGTTGCTGCACTATCCTCAACGGCGACAACTCGGAGAACGAAGTCTTGACCTATATTATCAATTGAGAGGTCTGGTGAGAGTTAACGAAAGCCATTGGCGTGGAAATGTTTATATCTAGTATGTCTAGTATACATGTTATAAAGGGATGATGTGGATTCATGACTGCTGGGTAGAGAAAAATATAACTTACTGATTGAAATTGTGAGAGTCCCTAACCCATTTCGTTTAATTGGCTCATGGGCTACATGTATGCGCATTCTCTGAGTAAAAAATGCAGTAGCCATGAGCACGCGTCGCGGGCCTATTTTTCTCTTGGCTCCCGCTACTACTGTTAATAAATTAATAGTCAACAATGAAACGCGAGACGATAATGAGAACCGCGTGACAGCATAGACAGACATCGACAACGGTGAAAATAGTAACAGCATTGTGAAATTTTGTAACGGTCGAAGCAACGCAACGAATATCAAAAAATACATCGTACCGCGGCACAAAATACTTCTCCAATCCATCCCACTTGGCTCTGTAACAGATTCACTGAAGAAAACAGGCAAGTTTATTTTTACATATACCGTTTATTAATACATACGCATACGCATTTACAAATTAGAGTGTGGGTTTCCTATGTATATACCGTTCGTCAGTCGTTGATTAAGTGGCCGTTGTGGCGAGGTTGGAAGCTGGGACGCGCTTTAGTGGCCGTTGCCGTTGTTGAGAGGTGGCCGTTGTAGAGAGGTTAAAACAAGAGTGAATGTATGGACTGTCCGCCGGGACAAAAGAAAGTGGCCGTTGTGGAGATGTGGCCGTTGTGGAGAGGGTGGCCGTTAGTAGAGGTTCGACTGTATCAAAATTTTCCCGGCGGGACCCCCCTACAAACTCGGGAGGCACTCGAAAGTTAGTACGCGCAAGGAAAGGAGACGTCTGCACGCAGGCTATCCCCTCCCCTTTCGCACTTATTACGGACAGTTTTGTTTGTCCCGACGAAAAGCTCATATATTTTATCTTACATTACATCGGTCACTTTTCCGTTCCCATACAAAGTTAACCTCGCTTATCTGTGCACTGTATATTTTCATTTGACATGACATGTTTGACAACTGTCTGCTCACTGTGCTGCGTGGCAGGCGTAACACAAAAGTTTCACTTCCTTGGTCTTTTACTGCAGTCATTAGACGTTGCTTAATACGGACAATTTTTGTTCGTGTCCGTCTTATCCGGTTCCACTGTACATACGAGGCGTTTCAATCACAGTCAAAACAAAGGGATTTGACTTCACGAAAGTGAGAAACCTGAGAAACTGAAAAAAAACCTGCCAAAAAAACCCCTGCAAACTGTCAAAGTTATTTGCCTTTATCTCTGTAATTGTGTAATAACCCGACCAATTACACGCCGCGAAATTATTGACATATTATAAATAGACGACGAATTATTACACAAGAATCCATCAAAGAACAGTTCTCATCTTGCTTCCTACTATAATGTCACGCAAAAAGGTGCATTGTGGTAAAAAACTCGATTTTCCCCCCGCATTATATACTTATACAGATTAGAACTTGTTCGGTCGTTGACTACCTCACATGGCAGCAAATAAGTCACAGAACAGCCATTTGTACTAGTACAACTTAAATTTTATCTTATTATCAAAGAAACCGCTATTGTGGTATCTTATGTCAACACATAGTCTAACGTCACTGTTGTTTTTGTTCCGTCTTATCTTTCCTCAACACATGCACACACAGCAAATGAGTCTGTTGTTTTCAACCTACGCTCTACAAGTGACTCCACCATGTGATGATTCTGTTTGAATCACTCATAAGTACAGTTGCATCAACAGTCTTTCAACTGAACTGAAGCTGTGAACAATCAACCTCAATTCAAAGCGGGCTGGAAAAGGTAATTACATTTCACAGAAATGCTAACTAAAACTACTACGTAGATCGAACTTTATGTGTAGACAACTACAACAATAACAAGGTGTCTGAGGATATTTTTTTCCTTGACGAAGATAAAGGACAGCAAAAAAAGCGATTTTGTTTTACTCCGGCTTTGCCGTCGTGACTCACCGCTCTATCAGTTTGCGCAGAGGAAAAAAACTTTTCACCTAGGGTACTATAACAACTGTAAATGCTTCAAGTCTATCGTCTCCATGTCCTCCAAACAGACATTTCAGCCTGCGTAGCTGGCAGTTCGTTCGTGGCTTCGGCACGTGCGTATTTTGCCATCGCGCGCCAACGAAATCGCCAGCTACGCAGCCATGCTGGTCGCTTCTTCTTGCGGCTTTGCTCCCGGGGGGGGGGGGGGGGGCACTCTCTTATATACGCTATATAGGTACGTGCCGCTGGACGGGGTTTTTAAGCAGTTTGGTCTGGAACAGGGTATAACAAACGACATTTTTTGGTGTGGAACAGGGTACCAGTTTCCCAGAAGTTGGCACAAATATCGTTAATTGATACTCTGGATTATGTTAGTCAGACGAATCGAAACGCGTAGGAAAGAAGCTTTACAACTGCTGCTTACTAGTTTAGCCTTTTGGGTTAGAAAAAAATCGTTAAAAATCGTCTGGAACAGGGTATCTTTTTTAACATTTAGTCTGGAACAGGGTCGCAAAATTAGCGTTTTGTAGTCGGTACAGGTTAGGGGTTTTATAGTCCAGCGGCACACCCCCACCCAAATTTTTTTGGGAGTACCGCTCCCCCCCCCCCCCCCCCTCCCCGGGCTTCGCTCCTCGCGCGTGACGTGACTCTGCTCATATCCTAGCTAACTGAACTGGGTAATTACAGTACACTGCACGATTCACGTTTAACGTAACAAATTTATTAGGTCACTTTTAACAACACTCTGCTCTCGTAAACTAGCTCGCCGACTTCTCAGTTGCGGACAACAAACTCTGTTCAGTTTATTTACCTTCATGTCATTTTGATCAGTACATCTAACAAGACTTGAAACCCAAGCTAATTTGAATACAATCACCCACTGTTTTCTTAAAACAACGGAAACTGTGCTCAAATGAGATGATCTTATCTTTCGTCTACAAACCAAGCAGATAAGTTCGTCTTTAATTTTAGAAGATATTTTCATATTAAAATCATTCCTCGTTTTGAAAAAATTTAACACACTTAACAATAGTAGATCTAAAATCCATTTTCTAATATCATTTTGTCACGATGTCCAACGTCAGACTCCCGAAAGCGCGGTGAATTAATTTTCTGCAATCCAGCACGCGGCTTTGATCTTTGTCACAACAGCATTCGCAGCATTCATGCTGACATAACAAAATTCTCAAATCACTCATCACTCATACTCTTCTGATTGTCGTCATACTGTAATATCTTTGTTTACACAGCAGCATTCGCGCTGACATAACAGAATCTAAAAATAAATTGCACATCAGCCTTTCAACAACTGAAGCTCTGAAAGATTTTCAAAGAGTTGTAAATTCACGCTAGCATAACAAAAGGAGAATGAAGATTTGTTCGCACAAGGTAAAGTTTTGTCAGCGGAGCTGGCAAAGCCGCGAGAGAAAATACCGCCTGCAACAAAACTTGGGTTTTTTTAATGCCGCCCACTTCTATCAGTTTTGTTGATGCAATTAAAACAGCCAATCAGAGTGAAGCTGTAATGTGAAACGTATCCATTTATCTAATGATGAAATAAGGCGATGACAGGCGAAACAGTAAAACGTGACCTTAGAGTTTGGCTTTTACGAGTATGTCACTCAAAGATTGAAAAGTCTCAGTCGGTTTAAAGTGCGACATCCCATGTTTTATGAGTCAAATGAGTCTATGAGTTATGAGTCATGAGTCAATGAGTCAAATACTAGTAATACGTGACTCTCATGGGTCCTCGCGAATCTGTGATGGGGATTGCTTTAGAGATCGACTGGAGCTCGCTGGTCTCCCGACATCTCCCCTTTTATACTGTTGACGGTCTTGTTTTCTCGACGAATGACTGCCCAGTGGACGAGTAACTTGCGTGACACCGCTTAGATTTCCGACTACAGATTTGCATGAATTATAATATTATTTCATGCAAAGAACATTTCCTTTCTTGTTAAGGAAACATTTGAAAACATATTTCCTTTTTTCAACGCCGTGAATAAGCCGCGAATATATTTTTTACTGTTAAGTCTGTGAAGCATATCGAATCGAATTGAAGCCGTGAGTCAGATGTCAAATTGCAGCGGAAAAACCGGTAAATGTACAATGTCAACACAATGTGTGTGAAAACTAAGCCATATGTTGATCGTACTTTGAGAAATTATTGAGTCGTCGTTCATGTTCTTGTTGTTGATACCGGATTTAATAAAGCCGGGTTTTTTTTGTTCCAAATTCTCCGCACCATTAATGTCCAACAAAGTCACTTCCCATATAAATTCGATCGATAATTCGATCGATAAACAAACTTGGAGTATAAGAATTAAATTCTTGCGGCTCCTGTTTCTACCGGTTACGTCTACACAGATTACGTCAAAGTCAATGTTATTAAAAAAAGAACGGCCCGGATTCGAACCAAAGGACCATTTAGGATTTGATCTCTCGCCCTCAATCCCGAAGATCAGATTTAAAAGTTAGCGCCTTAAGCCATTAGGCCACGAGCCTGCCGTGTGACGTCATGCCATCCCCCAACTCCACAAACAAACAATTAAATAAATAAATATGACCGTAAAGGCCACACGAGAATTGCTCTCTCGTGAGCTCTTGGGGGACAGAATTATAAACCCCGCTACGCGAGGAATAAAATTATTAATTCTTTTTTTTAATGATTTTATCCAAAGACTTAAAGTGTAGAACAACATTACAAAAATCAAGGATTGTCTGGGAGTGAAAGGGTTAACATTTCACGCAAAACAAGAGACTAAAATACTTTTTCTTGTGTTTGGTTGTTGATCAGGGCACAGGGAGCAGAAGCTATGCGCGTTATTAGATCTCTATATGCTTGCGTGGTGTCTTAGTTATTCGTGTACGAAACTCATGTGCGAATGTTTACATTGTAAGACAGTTTAATGTGTAAAGTGTTTGTTTCATTCTTTCCGGAAATATAATATTGCATGCGAAGTTCAGACAACACAAACGTTTTGAAAACAAGAAAATAATCGATGTTAATTATTACCGAGGCGAATAAAACTGAATAAAACTCTGTGGAATTTGATATTTAGCTCGGAGAGGCGTCACGGGGTCTGGCTCAGTCTGGTTTGCCGAAAATTAATTTTCTCAATAGTTCACTTTCATCTCGCTTACAAATGCAAACGTTTGAGTTTTATGAATAGCTTAACAAATCGTGTATAAATAAAGGTTTCGTATCGTATCGTAATTTGTGCTAGTTAAAAAACACTCAATTTAATTAACGGATCACAGTTGCAGGCTAAAATTTTATTTATCGCCAGTTCCACTCCACTGAACATCAGACATGTAACGTATGTACGCAATTACATCCTGTTTTTGCATCACAACGCTTATGCAATCCACTCGATCTGTAGAAAAAATGCTGTGAATTTTTAATTTTATTTTTAATTTTATTTTAATTAATAATTTTATATTTGACTCATTGACTCATTGACTCATGACTCATTGACTCATTCGACTCATTGATACTTTACTCTCCAAGGATCGCTTGTTCGTTGAAACTATCGCCTTTATAGATTGTAGTGTCCAGAAAGTATATTTTTGTGTCTGATATTTCAGCCGTGAATTTGATTGTTCGCTAAGACAATAAATAATTATTATTCTATCTCCTTTGACTCCTTTCTGTCAACACTCCACAGTACTACCATTATGTTCCACAAAGCAACTCTTTCACTGACGTCTCCTGCTCCTTCTTCAAAACAATTTACCGATTTTCCGTTTGAATATCCAGGAAATTTAACAGAAAAAACTCTCTTCAACAGCAGCCATTTTCATTCGCGGTCACGTGGAAATGTTGTGGTAAAATTGGTTCATCTCCCTTGGGAGAGACATGGCAGCTCAACTGACATTTTATTGACGTGTTTATGGCTCACAACCAATCGGAATTTCCCATCCACTGGTGGACGGACTATTATTCAAAATACCTAGGTTTTGTTGCAGGCAGTCGTTCAGAACTCCCCACCCCAGACTCTCGCGGCTGCGCCGTTTGCTTTCACGGCTTCGTCGCTTACAAATTTTTACTTTGCGCGCCAACAAGACTGCCAGCTACGCAGGCTAGCGGGATATGAGAAATTTTAGGGTCGGGGTGCGGGGTGAAATTATCGTGGCGGGACCGGGATACGCTCCTTTTCGAAGGCGGTATGTGGGATGCTTTGAAATTGATGGCGGGATGGCGGATCAAAAACAGCAAGTAACTCGACCTCTGACGAAGTCAACAAACATTGTTCCGGTGTCATGCGATTGGTGATGTGATGTTTCTAGCAATTAAACTCCCCAGGTCAGGTTGGTAACATAAGACACTGCACGTAAGACACTGCAGGTTCTAAGAGGAGAACGTACAGTAGCATCCGTCAGAGAGCTGTAGTCGATTTGTTTTGTAAAACTCATGCCTAATGCGGACCAAGGTGAACAAAGCCGCATTCGGACCAAAAGTGACCAAATTTAAGCAAATACAGACCACCCCCCTGGATTAGATGCCAGTCCATCGCAAGGTTACCCCCAGAATTGCGACTCATTTCGTCAGGTTTCCCTAACAGCTGAAGTTTGCTATGACCAATTTATTCTTCTGGGTGGAGAGACAACGTGGATATTACGTCGACCTTCCGATTGAGAGTTCAACACGCTAACTTCTTGAATAGCACATTCCACTTCAACATTTTGCAGGTATCCCCAACATGCAGTTTGCTGGCGTCCATGGGAGGATGAGACACAAGATCAGTGACCGGCGCTGCAACTGCCAACCTAATAGTTAGCAGGACCCCGTTGATAACAGTGCTGTTGTACTGAAGGGTCATCCTGCATAAATATTCGATTATTATTATTATTATTACTACTCTAGGTCCAATACCTCCAGACCAATGTACCTCAAATGCAATGGCCTGCAAACTTAATTTCTTTTGACTACTTTAATATAGTTCAAAATTACATTGGAGTGATTTCACAGTACCTACGTACCGCAGAATGGCCTAAGCTGATGTAAGTAAATTTTAAACTAGGCAGGATCGTCGGGATCAGGATGAAGATTCTCGGTTGGGCGGGATGGCGGGATGGAGCTAAAAATAGCGGCGGGATGCGGGATTGAAAGAGCCTATGTTTATATACATGTAGACCCTCCTTGTTCTGCTGTTTGGTTTATTATTACCTCTTTGGTGTTTTTCTACCTTAGTAAACTATTATTTTGAGGTTTCCTTCAATAATTTTGAAGGTGATTTTGCACATCGCAAAAATGACAAAAAATATTGTGACTGCTATGCCGCACATGTTGGTCTGCGGTTTTGTTGTTACTATTATGCGCATGCATGCCATGTGCGCACCTTGTTGTATCGAACCGCCATGTTTGATTAAACCATTGTTGTGTTTGTAAACCAAGTCTGATTTACTCTGCGAGACACAACAGATTGGCGACGAGAACTCGGATTCTACACAGTGAAAAGAAATAGTTCGAACCTCCGCCACTATGCCGACTGGAAGATAGAATTCTTTGATAAAATTAACGATGACTGGAATGCCTACGTTGAACGAGTGGAGCAATACTTCATCGCCAAAAAAATTAAGATGACAAACGAGTAACCTGCGATCAGGCGTTCTTTTCCTTTTCTTTCTTTTCGCGGAGAACGAGAGCGCGGAGAGAGAGAGAGGAAAAGGAACGCCTGATACAATTATTTGCCGATTCGCTTTCCACCCACTTGTCAATGATCTGTCAAGCTGTCAATTTTCAAATCTACGTTACAGTTCGTGACATTTGTACACTTGCCGTTCTCTTGAATTCGGTCTTCTGACCTTCTTTGCTTCAAGTGCATTTCTAACGGGCAAGATATGTTGTATTATGAGGAGCATTTTGAAGTAGAATAGAGCTTTCGACTGTGTTTTTGCCATCAATTTCATTCCGAAAACAGCACTGACTACGATTGCGTTACACGACACAAATTTGCATAATAACGTGCTAGACATGTCTAGTCAGTCGTTATGGTCGAATGATTCCATGATTCCGTTTAGAAATTTGAATCAAATAACCATTTTTTAAGCGGAAAGCTTCAGCCGTTTTAAATGTAAGATCTTTATATTGGCTTAGTAATGATTCAGAAGAGTCCTTCCCTTCGCAAAAGGCGGTAGCGGAGTGGGAAAGTAGAAGGCCTTTCTTGTACTTTAATCGAGCGTGCACGCCGGATTGACAAAAGCCATATTAGGTACGCATGATTGACGGAAGTATTGTTTTTCGACCAATCAGGAAAACATTCAGAATCTGAATGTTGTACATGAGATCCGGCAAGTAATTGTATCAGGCCCTCCTCTCTTCGAGGAGGGCCTGATCGCAGGTTAACAAACGAGTGGCAGCGATGCTTAGCCTAATGGGGAACAAAACGTATGGGTTACTACGAAATCTGTCCTCTCCAGCAAAGCCATCCAGCCTGTCTTTCAAAGATATCGTGGAAATGCTACAGAAACATCTGTCACTGAAACCACTGCTTATAGCAGAGCGATTCCGTTTTCACAAAAGGAGTCAACTCGAACTGAGGTGAAACCGTAAAGTGCTTACCTTGCTGAATTAATGGCATTGTCGCTGTATTGTGAGTTCGGAACGAGCTTAAATGACGCGTTAAGGGATAGAGGAGGAGGCCTTCATCACAGTAAAGAAGCTCATCACATCACATCACATATGGTGCTTACCCACTATGATCCAGAACGACCATTGAGACTAGCATGCGACGCTTCACCGGTCGGAATTGGGGCAGTTTTATCGCATATCGTGGAGGACGGACGACCTAGTATAGCTTTTGCATCACGTACCCTAACCAATTAACCAGAAAGGAATTACTCCCAGATTGATAAAGAAGCCCTAGCCTTGGTTTGGGGAGTCAAGAAATTCCACCTTTACCTGTTTGGCCGCCACTTCACACTCATGACAGATCGTGAGCCCCTGACCTCAATTTTTAACCCAAAGAATTAGAAAGGAATACCAGCAATGACAGTTGCTCGCTTGCAACGTTATTCATTGTTTCTACAATACTGTGCAAAAATGGTTGAGACACTCCTCGTAAAAAAACGATCTTCTTTGACCCCGCACTCCCCATTACAATGTTGTAACCAAAAAAATAGAACGTAAATTTGATGTGAAAACAGCATTAATAGGGGGGAATGGGATGTCAAACATAGAAAATTAATCATGTTTAAAGAGGTGCGAAATTACGAGTGTCTCAAGTGTTTCTGCATAGCATTGCAGCAGGGTTCGAATACAGTATTGAGTATGAGAACACTACCCTACATGGAAATGCAGACGGATTGTCACGCCTACCTTTGAAGAAAGCCTGCAACAAGGAAGTAGTTGACCCAGTGGAGATTTTTCAAGTGTCACAGATAGAAGTGCTGCCAGTCAATGCAGGTATGATCCGTCAAGCAACTCGGAGAGATCCAATTTTGTCACGTGTGGTAGAATACACCAAGCAAGGGTGGCCATCGGTCTGGGAGAAGGAGCTGGAACCATTCCACAGAAGGAAGGACGAGCTCACCATACAGGATGGCTGCCTTATGTGGGGTACCCACCCAAGTACCATGCACAACTGTTAGTCGAACTCCATGAAGGCCACCTTGAAGTTGTCAAAATGAAAGCCTTGGCCAGGAGCTACATGTGGTGGCCAGGGATGGACAAAGCAATTGAACAAGTAGCTAAAGGGTTCACTGGCTGTCAACTCACCCAGAACAATCCTAAGATCGCCCCACTTCACCCATGGGAGTGGCCAGCACGTCCCCGGCAACGCATCCACATTGACTTTGCGGGACCATTCTTAGGAACAATGTTTCTGATTGTTGTAGACACACATTCTAAATGGTACCGATGACCACTACAAGCGCCACCAGAACAATCGAGGAACTGAGAAGGCTGTTCGCTACACACGGCTTGCCAGAACAGCTTGTTAGCGATAATGGGCCCCAATTCACAGCAGATGAATTCAGAGTATTCATAAAAAGCAATGGTATCAAGCACATAAGGTCAGCTCCCTACCACCCAGCTACAAATGGATTGGCTGAACGTTTTGTACAGACGCTCAAGCAAGCTCTCCTCGCGCACAACACTGACTGAAAAGAAATCTATCTCTTGGAAGCTGGCAAACTTCCTGCTGGCCTACAGAACAACACCACATGCAATGACTGGAGAGACGCCAGCCGTGCTCCTCATGGGAAGAAACATCAGGACAAAACTTGATGTACTGAAACCCAACATACAGAAGCGAATGGAAGACAAGCAGCAGGAACAAGAGTTGCGGTCAAGTCACAGCCCTACCCGCGAGCTGGATGTAGGTCAAACCGTTGTTGCCTGAGACTACTGAGGTGGAAGAAAGTGGGTTCCCGGAGTCATCACGGCCCACTCTGGACCCTTGTCCTATGAGGTCAGAGTCGCACCCAATACAACTGGCGATGGCATGTTGATCAACTCAGAGAGTCTGCCGTAACTCCGAACTTTAACAAGGAACACTGTTTTCCGCAACTAGACCCGGCAGTGTTTGTAGCAACTACGCAATCTACAAGCAGTGTTGGAAATGAAGGGCTACAGCCTCCTACTACGAGTGGCTTTGAGGAAACATTGACCACAGACAAACATGTCAGCAACACTCCTGACAACCCTCCAAGCAGCCAGAGCAAGATCATGATTAGCAGCCCAGCAACACCGCCATGTAGGCATTATCCCCTTCGGCTGCGGAAGCTGCCGGAGAGACTGAATTTGTGACTGAACTGAACTTGTGACTTATTGATTGATTTTGATTGGGCGGGAGGAATGCTATGCCGCACATGTTGGTCTGCAGTTTTGTTTTTACTATATGCGCACACATGCCATGTGTGCACCTTGTTGTATCGAACCGCCATGTTTGATTAAACCATTGTTGTGTTTGTAAACCAAGTCTGATTTACTCCGCGAGACACAACTTACAGTGACATGCATGTAGCTCCTTTAACGTCACTGCTCAGATAATCAAGTTTTCAAAATTGATCAGTTAAGAAAACTCGCAAAGAGGCAATTACGCATCTTGCATTACCTCAATTTCATTTGGAGACCTCCAAGCTAGCACAGAGGGCCCTTACATAATGTTTAATTTAATATGGATAAAAGGACATTTTATTTCTGTCCACGGAAATAATGCATATCAAAGTTGCCAAGAAACTCATTTATAAAACCATTCTTATCTGATATCGGTGTGATCTACGCTCGGGGGTGGGACTCCCATATAAAAGTGATTTTTATCTCATTTTTGGGATACAAACTTGATTTAATATACTTGGTTATGTACATTATAATAATTAAATAAATACTTAAAATATGTGAATTGAACTTTAGTTAGTAAAATTGTAGTCACAATATATTGTATTGTAATATAGTATCATTAGTTAGTACAAATACATTACTTTAATTAATTCTCTTTTTATTTATCTTGATCCAGACCCTCCAAGATGTAAGTTGACTTCACAACAATAATATTAATTGGAGCAAATTTATTTAATAAACTGAAGATGATGTCTGATGAGGAAAAGAGATGTGTGGAGGAAAATGTCAGAGATCAGACAATGAAAGATGAAACACCAGGTTAGTTTTGATTTCCCATAAATCCATCTCATACACCATACATGTATGTAAATGGCCGCCCTGCAACTGTTTGTTTTGCTTGATCATTAAAAAGTACTGAAAAACATATTATCTTGAGATGTTTGAGTGTTTTTGGGAACAGCTGCATTCAAATTCAAGACATTCGCATAGAAAATCACAGCGTCACTTTGATATTCATGTTTTGCCAAAGTTGAAATGTCTATAAGTAATATCGAAAGCGACTCTGCTCGCAGGATATAACCAAAGAAGAAGTTTGAATGAAATATTTTGTCAAAATGATTATTAACTGCAGTTATTAGGCTTTTCAGTTTTGGCAAAAACATGAAACAAGGCTTTTTAGGATATTAAGTTGTGATTTTCAGAATTTTACCAGAATCTATAAAACTGTACAAAATGCAGCAATGAAAACCTCGGGAGGGGTACTGTAGGTTGGCTAAAAAAAATCATCATCAACAGATTAAAAAAATTAATATAAAAAAGTTTCATTGATAAAAAGTTTTGTAGTTGGTGATTTTTAGTGCAGAATGCACTATTAGTGTTGTTGCTGTTATGTAATGATTACAAATTATAAAACTGTATGAATCATGGTTTTCCATGTTATCTTGTTTACTATTACTACATGTAATGTATAAATAAAATTAGTTCTGATAACAATTGATGCTAAGTGGGTTTAAACGCTCTTCTTACTTAGCATAGTTTTTGACTATTAAGCCCTTCAATTATTATCAATAATAAAGTATATTATCATTAAATTTTGTCTCATGATGTAGTCACTAATGGCTGTAGATCGTGACATTTCGACTGCTTTAACTGCTAGTCTTCATCAAATGATGGGGTCAAAGTTGTTTCCTCGGCGGTCCTCTATGGTACCGCGCACATGGTCTCCTGCTGTTATGTTTCTTGACCGTCGGGACATCCATGCTTCTGGAATCTCAACTCGGTTGTCCCTGTTGATGTTTTCTGGTATGACAGAGGATCTCTGAGGAAGCAACTTCTTCACGGACCACCGAGGGAACAATTTCTTCACGCAATAATGAGGAGGATCGAAACCAACCAATCACATGCAGCAGACCATCATGCTACAAATGGTGACATGTAACCAGTCGACCCCATCGCCTGATGAAGACTAGCAGTAAGCAGTCGAAACTCGCCATCTACATTGAATTAAGTGACTACATCGTGAGACAAACAGTAAATATATACTAGCCATGGGATAATGCATTTTCGAGCAATTTGATTGGTTCCCTACTCATGGTCTCAGAGGCAATATACCCTCTCTACCTTATTTGGAAATGCCACAAAGTTCAATTTTGTTTGTCTTGGGCAAAAAATGGCGGAACATTTTGGTCTTTTTCTAATTTTCCTCGGAAAATTCAACATTTTCCCTGTGTTTTGTATATTATAAAACAATATTATTATTATCTTACCACGATGAACAACAACAAGCTTTTTTACATATTATTATCAATAATATTAATTTGATAGTAATCGATGATGATTCAATAGTAATCAATAATAATTGATCATCAATCAATCATTATCAATTTCTTTTGGCAGTCAATATTTACTGTTCATGATTTCTGATGGCACTCATCAATAATATTGACTAGTAGTAACCAAGGGTTAATAATAAATTTAATTTTTAAAGAGGAAACTTACATCACAGTCGGTGGTTTACAATAGGGTCCTCAATTACAAATAACAATACAAAAGTCTAACAATATAAAAGGAAGTGCGGGCGGAGTATCGTGATGATTTTGTGATGATTTGGCGTATTAACTTCCCCTCCTATCACTCATATTTAATTTTACGAACTCATTGTTAACTACAAATGCTCCAGGCTCATTTAATTTGCAATCTTTCTTTACACTAAATTGTTTCCTTCAAAGAGAACCTGTTTTTTGACATGCATGTTGCGCTGAAATCTTGCCAGACGGCCCGACACATGTAACACAACATCACATGTTTTTTCGCTTTCAGATTATGCCAGGAGCAAAGAAATTCTGTGGAAACAGCTTTTCATATCAGCACATAACTTATATTTATTTCATGTGGCGACTCCGCAACGTTATCGTGTCATAATAAAATCTGAGAGATCACTTATTTACCCTTATTTATCGTACGTGTTTAACAAAAGATCATATTTCCGGTTCTATAGTTATTGGAGTGATGTAATCAAACTAATAGTCACGTTCCAATAAACTTTACTACAAATATTATTTTATTAATTCCCAATCCTGTATAGACGGGCTTTCTTTTAGCTTTTGTTGTTTGTTCTCGTACACAACGTAAAAATATGAAAAGCAGCTACAAATTAAAGGCTTAGGACACTGGGTAGCCATCGTGGCTTTATTAAACTTCAAGTTGACAGATAATGCAAAATTGATTTCAATTGAATATCCAGCGTGATGACATGTATTCGTCGGCGTTCCAAAAATATATTTCCGGTTCTAGTTCTATAAACTACATTTACGTACATGTAGTCACCAGTCACGTTGGCTTTGATTTAGGAATCCAGTGCTGTGGATAGCGTTATCCACCCTTTGACTGACAACCAGGCGCAGTCCTGCATGTGACACGTAGTATTAAACATTTGCACCCAACAAAAGATTATATTTCCATAGCAAACATATTTCCACCCTTACTGTAACAAACAAAAATTCTCTTTCCCGTTCTAGTTATGTAATCAAACTTATCTAAAATCATCTACATGTCAGTAGTCACGTTTGTCTTGTTATTTTAAACACTTAACATAGCGTTATTAATTCCACGCTCATGTGCAACAAACAACTTCTTACACGTGATGCACTTCTCTTGATACAGAGTTCACATTCCAATCATACCAGTTGGAAGACGAAAGGAATGTTCATATCTTCCTTCGATTCCCTGTTTAAGAACGTGTCGCTGACCGCTCTCAAGATTAGTCTGCGGGCTCGCTTTTGCTCGCCCGCAATGACTATTGTTTATTGTGTAATTGAGTTCTTCTTGCATGTCACCTCACAGGACCCCACAAAGCTGGGGATCAGAAATAAGGGTTTCATTAAACATTCTAGGTTTCAATAGTATTCTGTCTATTAATATTAATTAAAACATATATTTATCATGTTATTTTGTTACAGATAAATCAGAAGAAGAGAAAAGGACATTGTTACCCAGTTGTAGTACCCAGAATCCTAAACGAGTCAAATTGGACAGAGCAGGTACATAATAATATTATATTTATATGTACATATATTACATGTACAAGTCATTATAAAATTTTGTTCATATAACGCATGCTCTAATTGGTTGCGTAAACATTTTAGATCAGCTTATGTAAGCATTATTATGACGTCCGGTAACATTTTGTAGACTTTATTTGCGGCTCGGGTTCACATTATTAAACTTTCAAATTCTCCCAAACTGTCTCTCATGTTTGCATCAGGCTATATGTGTAGTAAATGCGCGTGCCATTTCCTATTTCTAAAATAATATTACATGTACACATCTTCAGGTTAAAATTGGGAAAATATTCTAGGCTTTTGTGTTCCAAGTTTAAACATGAAGGCGCACTATAAAAGGAACCTGGCTCCTACTTTCCACACCATCTAATTTACATTTATTTTTAGTTTCGCACATGGAGGCAAGAGCAATTAGCAAAATTATTGTCTAATCCTTCACAAATTTCAATCTACTCGGAACATTAGTAAAACCTTACAATTTCTCAAATTTCTTTGTTTGTCCCCACCAATATTATTTTGAATTAAAACTTTTAAGAAATATAATTGGTAAAATTATGTACAGTCGAACCTCTCCTTATGAACACCTCTCTAATATGGACACCCCTCTATTACGGACACCTCTCTAGTATGAACACCTCTCTAATACGGACACCCCTCTATTACGGACAGTTCCCTAATTGGTCCTGGCAAAATGCACATATCTCTATAAAGAAAACCTCAGACGGACCTCAGACTCAACCTCTCTAATACGGACAACGGACACTAAATCTCAGCCCCAGAGAGAAAATTCATATAAGCTTATAACCTCTTTAAAAAATATTATGGACACTCCAGTGATAACAGTTCTCTTCAATACAATTTCCTGTTTGCGGTTACAGTTAATAAATTGTCCCATTGTCCATACAACCATATTAGGGCCGATTTAGATGGTACAACTTTGCCGCGTGTGACTTTTGTAGCTAGCGCTGTCATGCAAAAACAGTATACAACTCCCATCATTTAACATTGTCTGTGGCTACGATTTGTCATAGGGCTTTACAGCGCTTTTCAATAACATGCGAACTCTCGGGAACTCTGCTCAATCAACGATTTCGTTTTTCGCTGCCGTCAATCATTTAGTAATCCATTCAAAAGTTCACATCCGTAGATTGTGATTGGTAGAATTTTTTCATGGTCTGTTGGTTCGAGTTGATTGTCGTCGTAATTTTATGATTGATGGCAGTGAAAAACGCAATTGTAAGTTGGGTTTTGAACTTCAGAGTTCGCGTGTTATTAAAAGGCGCTGTAAAACATGTTTCAAACTCCTACGACATATTTTGTGTCGTACGTGTACGATAATCGTAAGCAAGTTGTAGGTCTGATTTACACGAAACAATTAATTTTGTGTTGTAGGCTTGTCATAAGCATGTCGCATGTTATAAAGTTGTACCGTCTAAATATCGGCCCTTAGAGAGGTTCAACTTCCAGTTCCCTCTATGAAACATGCCTGCGGTGCAATCATGGTACAGTGGAACCCCTCTTTATAGACACCCCTTAATACGGACACCCACTTATTACGGACAGTTTTGTTTGTCCCGGCAAAAAGCTCATATATTTTCTCTTACATTAGCCCACTTAATACGGACCCTGCTTAATACAGACAGTGGACACTTTTCTGTAACCTGTGACACGCTCTCATATTGCTGGATTACCGTCATTTTCCCGCTAAATTTGCCATAGAGACGAAAGTTCATTTGCTAATATCTCGCGGAAAAAGGACTCCCTTGAACTGAAATTTTGCAAGCAAGTTCCTTTTATTATCGGCTTCAAGCTGACAAGAAATTGCCAAATTCTGAAACGATCATGTTTGCCTCCAGGACTACCTTAACCGGGTTCCACTGTAGTTGTATCCAAGACGGCACCATGAGCGAACAGGATGGCGTTGACATGGCGTATGTCACCAAACTTCATTAGGCCAATCATATTGGCTAATTCAAGATCTTCGCAGGAATGTTTTGCCATATTGGACTTGTAATGTTGAATACAACTACCATGATGCACTGCAGGCATGTTTCATGAGAAGGGAACTGGGTGCTGTACTTAAAATACAAACTTTGAATGAGTTTGAATTTTGTGGGGTTTGCTATCAGCATAACAATTAACTGTGTTGCGGCATTTTTTTATATAGTTCAAAATACTTAACAGACGTTTTCTGCCTTCACATTCTGCTCACTTGTTAAAGTTAAATTTAATTGGTTAAATTTTATAAGCGCATGCATGATTGGCTAATTTGAAAATTTTGATTTCTGATGACACTCATCACCAGTTATCAATATTGTTTATTATGTAATTGAGTTCTGCTTGCATGTTCACCCCATACCATAGGACCCCCACAAAGCTGGGGATCAGAAATAAGGGTTTCATTAAACATACTAGGCCACCTTTCAATAGTGTACTATTAATTAATTAAAACATATCATCATGTTATTTTGTTGCAGATAAATCAGAAGAAGAGAAAAGGAGTTTGTCTGCACCCAGTTGTAGTACCCAAAATGCTAAGCGAGTCCAACTCACAACAGCTACTGTGGACAGAGCAGGTATTTAAATAATATATTGTCATGAGTAAAACTAGTCATCAAATTCATCTATTTTCTATAGAATCAATGGGAATTTTCTGTTGTCCATGCAATGGGAAATTCTGAACCTGTCAGAAATAAAGAACAGTGGACAGTCCCTCCATATCTTTCCTCCTTCACTTCGCTCGCTGTCGGAAGATGACAGGCACATGCCGACCACGATATAATAACAATAATAACAACTTTATTTGAGTCAAAGTATTTAGCTATACAGCCAATGAAGGACACTAACTGTTCGCTCGTGCTTCAAGCTCGCTATGCTATCTGAAGGAGAGACTGCTTACCAATCAAATGTCTAATGTTTGTACAACACTCGGGAAAACTGTCTTCCTTCTCATTATTGGCACAGATCTCAAGTCAATGAACTCCTGTGATGATTCTCGGATAAATGAATTTTCACAGCTACAAATTATTTTTACTACATATACTGTTAGTATCTGTAGTGTTAGAAGAAGCAGTTAACTTCACATGTCTCTATTGTTGATATGCACTAAGGATGCGTACTGCCTCCTTATGTTAATACCTTTTCAGTCTAACAAATTTAACAGGCCGAGTAAAATAGAGCGCAAGTTAGACGGGTACACACAAGTTAGAGGGGTACACGCATCTCTTTCCTCGTACACGCCCCTCCAACTCGCGCTCTGTATTTTACTCCAGCGCCTGAGTATAATAAATTCTCCACACTGTGCTCTGCAGGCGTTTGTAATACTGTATCGTCTGTTTTCCTTCTAGCTACAGAAACTGAAAACAGCAAGGAAGGTGGCCCACAGGACTGCAATGACAACCCACCACGACTCAGTTTTGAGCTTCCAAAGTTAAGCGATCTTCCAAAGGCGAGTAAAAGTTGGAATGATGTTGACTTGCCGATCGACATTCTGTTGTTGACAGTGGAGGATTGTGAGTTCTTAGGATGCTTTTACTATCTGGATAAACCCTTTAAGAGTTACTGCAATGATATTGGTTATGTGTGCTTTGGCTCCATGGGTTGTGACAATGAGAAGAAATTGAAAATCGCACTAATGAAGTGCTCTAAAGGTTCAGCAGTTCCTGGTGGTTCTTTAACTGTTGTAAAAAATGCAGTCAGGGTACTGAGGCCCAAGGCTGTGTTTTCTGTTGGTACCTGCAGTGGAATGAATAACGAAACAACCAAACTAGGAGATGTAGTTGTGTCTTCAAAGTTGATAACACTTGCCCACAAAACTCCTGCGAGCAGAAATATTGGCTACCTCATCCATTATGTAGCTGATAGCTGGAAGGCACCTTTAGAAAACCCAGATGTTCGAGAAGTGAGAGTACACCGTGATAGCGAGGTTCTGAGTAGCCAAGAGGCAGTCAATGAAGACATTATGCAGCAATATCCTGAAGCAATTGCAGTTGAGAAGGAAGGCGAAGGTTAGAGTAATCATTATTTGTTAGAAGTGTCAGTGCTGTTAACAGTAACAATGTTCTCTGCATTTGGACGAAGTAAAACACAAAATTACTGTTGCTTTCACTTGTTACAGTACATTGTTCTGTTTTTCTTTGCACTTCTTATCAGTGGATGCTAACCAGTCAATATTGTTCTAACACACTCTGATTGTGAATAGTGTCCACTAGCTCTGATATTCTGCATTGAAGGAAGCATATATTAGGGAAGAATAGTTTGGCTAGAATTTATTGACTTTCCCTTAGTGAACAATTATATGCTTTCCTTGGGTGCAACGTTTGTTTCTGTTTATTCAGCAAATGAGAAGGTTACTTGCTTTTCAATACATTGATCTTGTAGTTCCATTTCATTGTCACTTGTCCGGCGTTCTCGACCAATCGAACAGTTAAATGGGCGTTTTGGGGTCTAAATTGAGAAGGCTTAATGTAGGACAGAGCACAAGGCTATTATTTTTGCCTTTCCTTGTCGTAAAATCAACCGAACACATTAAAACGTACCAAGTTTTAACAGGTTGTCATAGTCTAGCATTTCATTAAATTAAAAGAGAAACAGGCTGCTAGATTCCCATCGTTTACCTATGTAAATACATTGTTCTCCTATTTCAGGGCTTTTCGCAGCAGCCCACGACCTAAAGACAGAATGGGTTCTTATAAAGGGCATCAAAGACTATGCAGATGGCAGCCAATCTTCAAGTGATGAGTGGGGAGTTTTTGCTAGTGTCATGGCTGCTTCTGTTGTGGCCAACATTTTGAGTGATTCGGTCGTATTTGAAGGATGGTCCCACTACAATCAAGGTAACAACTCTCATCCCCTCCTGCCCTTTCCACGTTACTTATTCACAGGCTAAAATAATTTTAGTTTTGCTCACGCCTGTCAGGAAATATAGAAAAGAACGAAAACTCGGATTTTATTTTATTTTGTCAAAAAGACTATTTTTAAAAATATTATTAACATTTCGAAACAGCGCCTGATCGTGCCAGAAAACCGATGGAAAATTAAATGATGCAAAATAGAGCACTTTCAATACGCCAGTGTAGATAGACGAAAACTTGTCTTGATTTTGTTATCTATCCGATCGGTATAATCTAGATTCGAACCACACCACTGTGTACTGCTGTCTGCGAATAAAATGAAATCTTCTGCTCATATTCTCCTGTTTTAGTTTTAGTGAAATCGACTTCTGAAACAGAGATTTTAAGCTTTAGAAAATAGCACAACTTCAAACATTTTCGATTATGAATTTTTCATGGTCAAGTGTCTCGCACAACCTTAAGAGGCAGTCCGCGTAAGAACCGACCGGTCAATTTTCGGCGGTAAATGGATTTCTTTCATTTTCTCCACAGAAGTAGAACATCATATTCAAAGTACAAAAATCATATTAGTTTGGCTTCGTTCTTTTTAAAACTTGCGTTTGGCCGTTTGTCCCGAAGGGACCATAGATTATGCAAATTAGTCGTTCGGAACATCGATTTTTACCTGAAACTCGAAGCACCGTATAATAATGTAGATTTAACACAGTGAGCTAATATTTACGTCGTTAGTCATATTAGTAATAAACTTTGTTTTAAGCGTTAAATTAACTTGTTCCAGTTCGTACAAAATTAGTTATGATTTTTTTCGTACACCCACCTATTGGTGCCACAGCCGCCATTGGCAAAGTGTCTCGATAAAAATACATAATTTCTCAAAAGTGGGACCTGATCAGAAATCAATTCACCAATATTTTATCAGACCAAGGTCTGGTCTACAAATAACTGCAATAACATTTGTGGGCACTCGTCATATAATACTAGAAAATCTTGCATCAATTTCACAAAAATGACAAATTTCATTATCATTCGGTCATTAAAGGCTGGTTTCATCTTCTTAAATTTGTCTTTAAAAACATTTCAGACCTACAACAGATTAAAAAAAGGCCCATATTACAGTTCTGAACGAAAAACATTTGTAAAACTAACCTGAATTATGTACAAAGTCTTCCAACTGGACACCATTTTCCCCCACCGTGGGGTCGATGTCACGCAACACAAGAGCGAATCATCATGGTATCATGATCTCGAATGATTGCCGAAGAACATTAAATGTTCGCCCATTTATCAACAGCAACCAAATGGTATTTCATGCGAGAGAACAGCGTTTAGTTCGGGAAAAATATGCCGTATTATCCGTAGTTTTAGGTGCAGTTTTTGCTTTGTAATCCAGTGGTTATAATCCGCTTATCGTATGCTGAATTGCAGTCTTGCTTGAAATGACTGAAATAATAACCGTTTCAGAGTAAACAAAGTCTTTCGTAAATCCTTGTAATGTCCTGAAAAAGCTGAGCAATCAACCAGATACTGCACAAAGGCTAGAATGTTGTCTTCATCGTCACGATACAAACTGAAATTGAAGGTTACAAAGGATCGCCTGATTCGGATGACCGCTGACCTTTTAGCATGACTCGCGCGTGACATAAAAAAAAGAAGCATTTCATAGTTTGAGTGATAACGTGAACACTCAAATTTTGAACTTGAACAAATTTTGAATTTGAACAAATTTTGAATACAGGTTTCCAATTGACATCCTGAAGAAAATTAATGAGCCATACGACAAACTCTCATCTTGGCAGATCAAGCTTGCAAGAGCTCACGCAATGCACAATCCAAGAGATCCCCTCACAGGGTCAAGGAAGTCAAGCAACCAGTGCGAATTGACATGCTAAAAGTGGCGCATTTTGTTGAGTTTGTAAATCGCCCATACTTTTATCAAGACGTGAGCTTCTAGGGGGGCCGGGGTGTATGCTTCCCCGGAAAAAGTTTCCGATTTTACCCTAGTATTATTCTAGTATTATATGACGAGTGCCCACAAATGTTATTGCAGTTATTTGTAGACCAGACCTTGGTCTGATAAAATATTGGTGAATTGATTTCTGATCAGGTCCCACTTTTGAGAAATTATGTATTTTTATCGAGACACTTTGCCAATGGCGGCTGTGGCACCAATAGGTGGTTGTACGAAAAAAATCATAACTAATTTTGTACGAACTGAAACAAGTTAATTTAACGCTTAAAACAAAGTTTATTACTATTATGACTAACGACGTAAACATTAGCTCACTGTGTTAAATCTACATTATTATACGGTGCTTCGAGTTTCGGGTAAAAAGCGATGTTCCGAACGACTAATTTGCATAATCTATGGTCGCTTCGGGACAAACGGCCAAACGCAAGTTTTAAAAAGAACGAAGCCAAACTAATATGATTTTTGTACTTTAAACATGATGTTCTACTTCTGTGGAGAAAATGAAAGAAATCCATTTACCGCCGAAAATTGACCGGTCGGTTCTTACGCGGACCGCCTCTTAATTGCATTTGCTCATCAAACCTTAAAATGGCCTATGCTATGCTATTTTATTGTGTAATAATTATTAAGTTCTGCTTGCATGTTCACCCCACAGAGGCACCACAAAGCTGGGGGAAATTAATCCTGTTAGTGTTTCAGAAATAAGGGATTTATACATTCTAGGCCCCTTTTCAATTCATGTACCATAAATTAATTAAAACATATCCTCATGTTATTTTGTTGCAGATAAATCAGAAGAAGAGAAAAGGAGATTGTCTGCACCCAGTTGTAGTACCCAAAATCCTAAGCGAGCCAAACTCACAATGGTGGAGAGAGCAGGTAGATAACTCATTATATTACTCGATAAATAACTCTTACTTGTCAGCTGTATTTTGCTACAACTTAGTTAAAGTGCAAACGATTGCAACTCCAGCTGTAAAACAAACTCAATAACGATTAGTTTCTATTTCTTTGGTCTCTGGGACCTGGCCTACGAACAGTACACACGGGGGGACAAGCGTAATGTGAGGGGACAAATCAATTGAATTTAAGGGGGCTTCCCCCCATTCAATTCAAACCAGATGGAAGTCGAGATAATGTCGCAGGGACCAAATTTTGGTCCCCACGAGTAGGCCAAAAAGAGAAAAATTATCCCTAGTGTCTCCCTAGTTCATACGAAGGACGTGTCCCCGTGGAGTAGTCCTGGAGACAATTCCCCTTGTGTGTGCCGACCCTTATTGACAGAGTGCGCTTTATGTTGGACAGCATTACGAAACTCAAGAAAGCACAGCTCCGTAACCATGGTAACTGGGTATCGGCCATTGAGCCGCTATCTTTTTGTTTCTTAGGGACTGTGCAATAATTATCAGGAGGGGGGGGGGGGGTTGGAAAATGGGCTTCATGTAGCCAAATATTAGGTAATACCCCCCCTCCTAAAGGAGTGAATTTAGTTATTGCCCCCCCCCCCCTCTAATCAGTCAGAAATTATGTACGACCCCCCCCCCCCCCCTTCTCCCTCACAGTATACACACACCTTTATACAAGTACGCTACATTTTCTCTGCACGAAACTTTTTCGGTCCCCACCTTATAAATAGGTATGGATTCGCCAATGTAATATGTACTTGAAATAAAATGTTAAGCCCCCCCCCCTCTCTTGAGTGACTTATTTTTCCTAGAGCCCCCCCTCTCCTTGCTTTGATTTTACTTTATGCCCCCCCCCCCCCCCCCCCCTCTGGTTTTCCAACCCCCCCTCCTGGTAATTATTGCACAGTCCCTTAGTTTATTATTTAGATTATTTATTTGCTTTTATTCATTTTTTATCAGATTCTTCTCCTGTGGAAACGTTTGATTTGAAGACCTGTCAGAGCAAGCTTGCGAAGCATTATCAAAAAACAGCCAAGGTGCCCACCACTGTGTGGTCTTCAATTTGTGAGTTGGAACTTGACCAGATCTACACTCGACTGTCCTGGGTGAAAGAGGAACAAACCCCAGCTGGGTCATCACAAAAGGAACTGGGCCATTACACTGAAATGTTCACTGAGAAAACCAAGAACGGATTTGTATCAAAAAGAATTCTCGTGCGAGGGCAGACGGGGATTGGTAAAACTACGTTCGTTAAAAAGCTGCTTGTGGATTGGTCGAATCTTGATGATGCGAAGATGGAAGAGGAACAGAAAGATGCACTGAGGAAGTTTGAGCTTGTTGTTGCTGTTACTCTCAAAGAAGTATCCAAGTGCCAGACGTTAAGAGAAGTCATAAGTCACTCTCGTCTGTTTCCAAAAGATGAGGATTCTTCAACGGATGATCTCCTCTGTTACATTCGTAACAATCAGGATAAAGTTCTGTTTGTGTTTGACGAATATGACGAGTATCGCACTGGAAGCGACGCCGAAATCCAGTATGGCAGCAGAAGCAACTCGCCAATCTACGAAATATTCCACGGAGATAATCTGCGAGACTGTACTGTCTTGGTAACCACTCGATCTTCAAGAGCTGACGAGGTACGAGGATCTGCCGACATGCAAGCTGAGATCACCGGGTTTGATGTAGCTGGTAGAAAGGCCTTTATGAGAAGAATGCTGGATGGCGAAACTGAGGTAGATGATCTATTGCAGTTCCTATCGAGGAATGACATGGAAGACCTAGCAAGAGTTCCGTTATTGACTCTCTTTTTTTGCTTGCTGTGGAGGAAAGAGAAGGAGAAGTTGGTGGAAGTTATTAACAGTAAAGCTAAATTGTATCGAGCAATTGTAAAACACATTTTACAGTACAGCCACAGTAAGCACTCTCCAACTCAGGCCTGTAAAGTAAAAGAAGAGAATTACGAAGAGATCCTCACTGAAATAGGAAAGGTGGCTTTGACTGGTCTTCTGAAAGGTGATCTCGTGTTCGAGTATGGTCAACTGCCCGAGAAAGTGCGTGGTGAAAGAAGTATTATCGTTGGCCTTTTTCAATTATCTGAGTACGGACCAAGTCTGGAACCAATGGAGATGGTGTCTTTTATTCACAAGAGCATACAAGAATACTTAGCGGCGTGGTACGTCACCTACAGATGTGTCCCTGAAGGACATCTCGGTGGAATTGAAAAGCACGCACGCACCTTGGAAGATTGTGAAGCCTTTGAGAATGTTTTTCAGTTCATTTGTGGTTTGTCTGACGATGGAGCAGTGAAGGTCTTTGAACACTTGACATCAGTTAGAATCTCTGACCCAGAACTGGATTTATCAAAGACAATACCTGATGTAGAAAACGAGACAGACGTACCACTGTGTGACGTCACTTATAAGCACCAGAGGTTCAGTGACTTGGTTTATAATTCCTTCCAAGAAGTTCACTCCAAAGCTGAACTCTTAAGTCATTGTTTTAATTGCACTGGTGGAATCGTCCTTGTTACCGAACAACTTACTAAACTTCTACAAAAGGCGAAGGTGAAAGATTTAAATCAAGTTACACATTCTGACAATGTCCTTTATATTGAGAAACGAAACGAAACGGTGTATGAGTTGGTAGAGTTTCTGGATTGCCAGCATGTCCCACTGAGGATAACTGAGAGTTCCGAAGTTCTCACAGTTGGAGACTTTCTAAGAAAGTTCAAGAATATTAGATGTGAAGACTACTACAGCTGCATCTGCAGTTTCAATTCCATCCTTTGTTTTCGTAATGGTCAGTTTCACTTCTACATAACAGAGTTGAATTTGCAGTGTGATGACCACGCCAGACTATTTACAGAAACTACTGATATTTGTGGTCTACCTTTCTCCGCAAATTTGTGTTCCGAACAGTCATGTCTGAAATTCGTAACATCTCTACAATGTTATCATCTAAGCGACCAAGCAGAGAAAACTCTTGGTGGATTGATCAGAAATTGTAAACATTTGAAAAGGATTAAAATCGCAAAGTACGATGACTCCGTATGTGATCTTTTGGAACAAGTTGTAAACCCCAGTAAGTTCTCTTTGGAGATTGGCCGCGACAATAAATGGCACTTGACATCAGCTGGAGCAGTGAAGCTTGCCACATTGTTACCACGATTTAACAACATCATCGATCTTCGCCTTGACTTGAGTGATTGCTGTGCTGCAGCAGTGGACACACTGGTTTCTACTATCACACACAAGACTCTCAAGGGACTGGTGATGCGTGGAATAAGCCTGACTCCAGCAGTAGCCGCAGCGCTTGGTCGGTCACTTCCTGAAATGTCGTCCTTAGAAACACTCAAGTTAACTGGGTCGGATGGAAGCGCTGTGCAAGCTGAGGAAATGAAGGCGCTGTTTGGTGGATTTAACAAAACATTGCCTTTAGAGGGGCTTTTTTTCTTTAATTTCAGCGTAAGAGGTTGCCTTGCTCCACTCACCAAAAGCCTCCGCTTCTTCCCCATTTTGAGAAAGTTGTATCTTGAAGAGTTGAATATGGATGAACATAACTTGTGTCATTTGTTGAAGAGCTTAAGATTCATTCCTAACCTGGAGGAACTGAGCGTAATGTGCAAACTACTGAGTCATGCACATTGCTGCACAGCCGAAGTAAACACAGCTGTTGGTTTCACACACAAGACTCTCAGGAGCCTGATAATGAGTGAAATAAGCCTGACTCCAGCAGTAGCTGCGACGCTTGGTCTGTCACTTCCTGAAATGTCGTCCTTACAAAGACTTGTGTTAACTGGGTCGGTTGAATGCACTGTGCAAGCTGAGGAAATGGAGGCGCTGTTTGGTGGATTTAACAAAACATTGCCTTTGTGGTATCTTGCTTTCAGTAGTTTCAGGGTAATCAGTTGTCTTGCTCCACTCACCAAAAGCCTCCGCTTCTTCCCCGATTTGAGTAGGTTGCATCTTGGAGAGTTGAATATGGATCAACGTAACTTGTGTGATTTGCTGGATAGTTTAAGATTCATTCCTAATCTGGAGGTACTGAGGGTAGATTGCACACCACTGAGTCACGCACATTGCTACACAGCGGAAGTAAACACAGCTGCTGGTTTCACACACAAGACTCTCAAGGGACTGGAGCTGAGTGGAATAAGCCTGACTCCAGCAGTAGCCGCGACGCTTGGTCGGTCACTTCCTGAAATGTCGTCCTTACAAAGGCTCGAGTTAACTGGGGCGGATGGAAGCATTGTGCAAGCTGAGGAAATGGAGGCGCTGTTTGGTGGATTTAACAAAACATTGCCTTTGGACAAGCTTACTTTCAGTGGTTTCAGCGTAAGAGGTTGCCTTGCTCCACTCACCAAAAGCCTCCGCTTCTTTCCCAATTTGACCTGGTTGGATCTAGAGAAGTTAAATATGGATGAACGTGACTTGCGTGGTCTGCTGGAGAGCTTTCAATTCATTCCTAATCTGAAGACACTGAACCTGTCATGCAATCCACTGGGTCACGCAGTAACATCTATCGTGTCACACGTCATCAACTTGCCAAAGCTTGGTAGGCTTAAGATCAACCAAACAGGTTCTGAGGAAGATTTGAATTCTGTTCGAGAGACCATCAAACAAGCCAAACGTTGCCTTAGGTTTTGGTAACTCACCGGCTTTTAGTAAAGATGTGTCACGTGACTTACGCATTTTAGATGGTACCAGACCGGAGTAATAACAGGTGGTGACCAGATTAAAAAAGTACTGGACTGGAAATTATTTAGCCTTCGAGATTTACTTTTTCACAGACAAGGTGTGGCCCACCGTTGGGTAGTCTCCTTCGCAGCCGTTATTTGGGTCGTCACGCAACGTTGCAAGAAGCATTGCGCGACGACCCAAATAACTATTGTGAAGGAGACTAGCCGTTGGACCCTGCCCTGGATTCACCACTGGTACTTAGTGCGAAAAATAATTTATTTTGCTAAATATTATCGGCACTGTCCCACAAATCGTACAATCCTGCAAGATGTCAATGAACGCAACACAGCCACGGATTCGTTTCCCGCGATTTGTTTGGGAAGAAAAAAACGATTTGATTTATTTTCGTTATTTCCTTGATTTTTCTAAAGTTGAATACCCCCGAAGCTACTTTCTACGCCTTTCCCAACTTTTTACTGACGAGGCTACAAAGATGACGCGTAATTTTAATTAATTTGTAAAAACAAAAGTCGCAATAAATGAAGTTTAGCTACGTTTGTTTCTTTTAGCAAGGTCTGGGAGGGATTTTGTGATTTTACAGAAAAAAATCCGTTCCAGATCAGATGTTTCACTTCTTAAAGTGACTGCTGGAAAGCCAAGCTTATCAATTGTTTGTCATTACGTTTATACTCTCTTGAATAGATTCTTGCACTGCAAGCATTCCCAGTTTTTCCTTCGGCGATCGAAAAGCGAAACATAATATACACTTTACCGGCAAGCGTTGGACGATTCATTTAGGAAGAAACTAGGAAGTGTTCGCAGTCTAATAGAATATCGAGCTTTGAGAGGGAACGAAGTACCAGTATCACCCAAATCTGCATGTTTTCTTACCTCGCAAAAAAGTTGTCTCATGTTATTGATTTTCAGCCACCATTGTACTCACAGCTTTATAGTACCCAGGCGTTCCCTTACCGCTCACTCGATTTCGCGAGAAATGTCATGACGTCACCGAATGACACGGCTAGAACGCGTTCTCTCGCCGGCAAGCAACCCGCTTCTGGCCCTTACGTGTACTTGTAGCCTGCGTAGCAGGCGCTGTGTAAAAATAGAGCGCGAGATTTTTAGGCGCGCGCGCGAGAAAAGACGCGCGAAGAAGAACTGTCTTTTCTCGCGCGCGCCTAAAAACTCGCTCTCTATTTTACTACGCAGGCTAGTACTTGGCGCTCGCCTGTGAGAGGGAATGGGCTGTGGTGATACCCAATACAATTCTGGTAACCATAGTGGACTATGCGGTAACTATTTAGCGCCCTCCTACCAAATAAATACCCCCATTTGGCGTGACGCCCCATAGTTTAAGGTGATTTTTGAAACGGACGCCATCCCAAAAAGTGCCTCCTATTCCAATAGGACATGTGCTTCACAGCGCGCAGAGGATCGAGTTTCGTTTAGTTTTGAACAGAGAACAATTTGTTTTCAAGAGTGAATTTTTACCCGTTAAAGAAAACGAAACCAACTTTGGTCAAATGCAGCGCCAAATGGAGGCCATTGTTTACTGCCCCACGCCCCCTCATATCTGGCAAGCCCTACTTTTAAGCCTCGTATAACATGCTCCCGACATGTTTGTGGTAGATTACTAACAGTCCCTCTTTCCCTCAGTCCGTCGAGTGAGAAGCGAAGTAAAGTGAGAGGGAAAAAATGGCCGCGTGAAGTCTGGGTAATAGACGCGCGAGATTTGAATTCTCTAAATGCTACGCAAAATATTTTATTGATCAAATGTGAGAATGTAGCAGCACTAGAAGCATACAGACGTGTTTTTAATACATATTGTCTAATTTTTCCCCACTGACTTTGATAGGGTTTTACTGCCAAATCTATAGAGTGCGAATCAAAATTCACGCAATCGGGCAAAAAGAACCGCCGGCTATGCAGGGGGTGTCTCCTTTCTCCCCTTCCCATCATTCTTCGTGTCTTACAATTTTCTAAACGTTTAGTTAGTTGATAAAGGTAAATTAACCGCCGTAGCGAATTTCTAGAAGCTGACGTTTCGAGTGTTAGCCCTTCGTCGGAGCAAAGTGGAGGATTGTGGGTTGTCTGTGTGTTTCATTATACAAGAGTATATATGGAGTTCCTTGATTGGAGGAAGCATGGTAACGGAGAATGCATGAATAAGTTAGTTAATACAATTTGTATTAATGTTTGTATTAATTAATTGTAATTAATAGTTATTAAAAATATTGTAATGTTTTTGAAAATCAATAAAAACTATTTAAAAAAAAGAAAATGAATAAGTTAGTTAATTTTAAAAACGAGAAGCGTTCGTTGATCCCACGAGGAGCCAAGGTGCCGATTTGAAAGAAAAATGTTTGTTCTGACGTTTTGCGACTTTCAGTGTTGCCTTGATGAAGGGAAAGGCCGCAAACAACCATGTTCTCAAAAGAATGACCGGGAAGATTAAAATGTTTAGAGACATGTTTAGAGGCGTCTTTGTCATTGTTTTAACGTCTCTCAAATGTTCGCGGAAGCGATCTCCAAGTCTTCTTCCTGTCTCTCAAATGTAAAGCATTTTGCACAGAGTGCAAGTTATGCAGTGGATTACATTAGTGGAGGTGCAGTCCGGGCTAGCCAAGTCAGTCCTACTAGAAGTGTTCTCGATAGCTAGATACCGTGATAGAAAAACAACAGGTCCTACAGGCTTGGAGGTTGGGCTGAGGGCTACCTGTGCCTCTAATCCAAAGCCTGGGCGGCCTGGCCTTTAATAGTCCGCGGAATTTTTTACCAGAGGCGGGACCCTGAGAGGGAATGTATGAGCCCGGGGGGGGGGGGGGGTATTCCCTATAATGGACTATTATACGGGGAGGCTCCGCTAGAAAGGGGTAGCTTTTTCAGGCTGGAGGTATATAAAAAGGTAGGGAAAACTGTCATTTAGGTGTTATTTAGGGCCTTTCAAAATATCTCGAACAGACGGCTGATTCATCCAATATTTGAAGGGGCTACTCAAGCGAAAAGTTTAGTAAAAGTCGTAAAAGGAATGCAGTGTTTCAACTGTAGGTACCGTATTTCCTCGAATAAGCGCCCACGCTCTAATAAGCGCCCACCCCGTCGGTCAAAATAGCAAATAAGCGCCCGGCTTTCTTGAATAGTAAGGATATCACAAGAAAAGCCTGTTTCTATTTCCATCTGTACGTAGATTGTATACCGGGACTATGGTATTCACAAAAGAAAGTTTAACAAACGAAAAACATTAATGTTAATTACGTTTACATGGATAATAATGTAGATTTTTTTCCATATGAAGATTGAGCCAAAATAAAGTTACTTTGAATTTGGCCAAAATTTAAAATAAGCGTCCGGGCCCTTTCCGCGCTTATTCGAGGAAATACGGTATGTGAAAGGGGTACCTTTTCTGTCAAAAATGATATATAAAAGGATAAGGGTTTGGACCTCGTGGCGGAGCCTCCCCGTATAAAACTTTGAGGGTTGTATGGTAACGTGCGTGACCGACTGCGTGACCGTGACGAGTGTCTGCAAACCAGTCCCCCCATCATGGGAATCAACCGCTACAGTCTGGAACGAGACAACTTTCTCGCAGCGGGCTGTGCAAACTTTCCAAACACAACCTTCACAGAGCGTATAGTTGGACAAGATCTTCATTCCAGTCCGTTGTTTGATGATCAGATCTAAAGCTGTCAGGTATGTGTACATACAGTAACTACATGCGTAAGGTTTTACTTCAGATAAATGCCGAAGAAAAGGAAATCACTTCCGCAATTTGCTTTCGCTTTCATTTTCACTCTTAAAGTAGGATTTTTATGGGTACTGCGCTTGCACAAGTGCCCATTATTGTCGTCGTCGAAGCATTCTTAACATTCCTTCGTAAGACTTTTTTGTAACAATTCTTTGAATAACTGAACATGATATGGCATTGTTCGATTGTTTCGCTTCATTGACAGTGGTGTCAAGTGCAATGCTCAAAAAGAAGATATGGAGAGAAATTGCGTTGCAAAATAAATATGAAAGACACGTTTGTTTTTAAATGTTTTTATTTACGTAGGTGTATTTCTTTGACAACTGCACGAACAGGGTCGCGTTTGATTGAGTCACATTGTTGAAGCTTTTGTTGAGTAACCGCCGGTCTTTTAGAGTCCTTCGTACAATTCATTTGTTTGATTAGGGCCCGGCCGCACTAGGCGAATTTTTGTTTGTTTTGCAAAAATATCTGTCATCAGTTCCGTTTCACAAGTGCGAACGGCGATTTTTTTCCCACCAAAATTTTGTCAAGCCTTACCAAACTTCAAAGGCGCCGTCATCCTGCCCCAGAGCAGGACAAAATTTTGTCAAGCGTCAAAACTGACAGATTCGTCAATTCACACACATTAATCTCAAGGTTACAGCGATGATTATTCGCTTGCCTCGGTCCGTACAACTTGTACCGGTCCAAAATTTACCTGCTAGCAGCACCTATACTGATGTTTGAGTAGCACAATTTGCTTTACAAGCAGTGAACAGTGCACGTCCGATCGGGTACAAGTTTGCGCTAAAAAGTGACAGTGACAGTCGGGAAAAGCGGCAAGAAACATGCAAGTCGTTTATTCGGTTTCTACGTGATTGATATGTTGTGGTTCGCGAAAAATTTGTCATGATTTTTGGTTTTCAAGTGCGTACGCGTTTATCAAAATGAAAATTTGGCGGAGACAAAATTTGTAGTATATTTTGGTAGCGCCAAACAAATTTTGTCAACTGAAGAGATAAATGAAATTTCTACAGGTAAAAGGTTGTCGTGTGACGTGTATTCGACTGTGACCCTCCATAGGAAAAGGGGGCTTATCGCATCAGCGTTTCAAGGCGTTTATATTTGAAACGCATTTGAAACCCGTTTGAAATAATTTGAAACACATTTCAAACAGTGTTAGAAACGTTTACTTTTTTCAGCGTTTGAAACGTGGAGAAACGCATTTGAAACGCCCATCTGCCAACAACCTGCATTATTATTACCTGACTGAAGCATAATTATTCGACAACACAACAAATGCTGGACTGAAGATGGTAAACGGTAACTTCAGGCGTCGTTAATGAAATTTAAAAAAGCTAGATAAATCACGGTGGTGCAGTCACACTTTTTACTTTTGATTAAAAGTTCAGTAATATTCCATCGTTAGGTCGATCAATAAAATAAACAACAAGAAAGTTAAGTGTGTTGCCGTGCATCTGTTCAGTAATAGATCACAGATGACGTCAAAATGTGGTAAGAACAAAAAAGTGGCCAACGAGCCGCTGCGGCGAGTTGGTCACTGATGTTCTTACCACATTTTGACGTCTTCTGTGATCTATTACTGAACAGACCCACGGCAACATGGAATCTATTTGTTTTATATAATTTTGGAGATATTCGCTTCGGATTTTCACTTGAATGTACGCTAAATAAGCCGATAAAAATTATGTCAACAAACATCGAGTTTAGGCCACAGTGTTTTCATGCACTCAAATAAAACTTTGTGAAAACTAAACGGCTTAAAATAAACTACAGCTCAACTCAGCAAATGTTTCGAAAAGCAAATATTTAGAGACTAACCTCTATTCCGTCCTGATATGAGGAAAAACAATCTGAATTATTCCAGTCCAAATCCCGTTGCAAGTCGCTTATAAACGGCGAACGATAAGCTTAATCCCGCTCAATTTATCGGATTCTGTTCACAAATTATGAGCTAAAGGACCATCATATTTTCCTCCAAGTTCTAGCCAAGCTTGAACAGCCGATTTAAAATTCGTATCAATTGAACAACATTGAATTTCCTACGGAATATTTCCAGTTTGACGAAAATATTTCTCTGTTTTGAGCGAAGGATTTGTTGGAGCAGGCAGGGCGCCCGCGCGTTTTCCCGCTTCGTGACGTCATTCGTGCGTCTGTACTCTAATAGATAACAGTTCTAAACCAATCACGGCGCGAGTTTTACACAGTGAATTATATAATTATTTTTAGATTCTGTTATGTCAGCGCGAATGCTGCTGTGTAAACAAAGATATTACAGTATGACGACAATCAGAAGAGTATGAGTGATGAGTGATTTGAGAATTTTGTTATGTCAGCATGAATGCTGCGAATGCTGTTGTGACAAAGATCAAAGCCGCGTGCTGGATTGCAGAAAATTAATTCACCGCGCTTTCGGGAGTCTGACGTTGGACATCGTGACAAAATGATATTAGAAAATGGATTTTAGATCTACTATTGTTAAGTGTGTTAAATTTTTTTCGAAACGAGGAATGATTTTAATATGAAAATATCTTCTAAAATTAAAGACGAACTTTATATCTGCTTGGTTTGTAGACGAAAGATAAGATCATCTCATTTGAGCACAGTTTCCGTTGTTTTAAGAAAACAGTGGGTGATTGTATTCAAATTAGCTTGGGTTTTAAGTCTTGTTAGATGTACTGATCAAAATGACATGAAGGTAAATAAACTGAACAGAGTTTGTTGTCCGCAACTGAGAAGTCGGCGAGCTAGTTTACGAGAGCAGAGTGTTGCTAAAAGTGACCTAATAAATTTGTTACGTTAAACGTGAATCGTGCAGTGTACTGTAATTACCCAGTTCAGTTAGCTAGGATATGAGCAGAGTCAAGATGAGAACTGTTCTTTGATGGATTCTTGTGTAATAATTCGTCGTCTATTTATAATATGTCAATAATTTCGCGGCGTGTAATTGGTCGGGTTATTACACAATTACAGAGATAAAGGCAAATAGCTTTGACAGTTTGCAGGGGTTTTTTTGGCAGGTTTTTTTTTCAGTTTCGTGAAGTCAAATCCCTTTGTTTTGACTGTGATTGAAACGCCTCGTATGTACAGTGGAACCCGGATAAGACGGACACGAACAATTGTCCGTATTAAGCAACGTCTAATGACTGCAGTAAAAGACCAAGGAAGTGAAACTTTTGTGTTACGCCTGCCACGCAGCACAGTGAGCAAGACAGTTGTCAAACATGTCATGACAATATACAGTGCACAGATAAGCGAGGTTAACTTTGTATGAGAGCGGAAAAGTGACCGTTGTAATGTAAGATAAAATATATGAGCTTTTCGTCGGGACAAACAAAACTGTCCGTAATAAATGCGAAAGGGGAGGGGATAGCCTGCGTGCAGATGTCTCCTTTTCCTTGCGCGTACTAACTTTCGAGTGCCTCCCGAGTTTGTAGGGGGGTACCGCCGGGAAATTTTGATACAGTCGAACCTCTACTAACGGCCACCTCTCCACAACGGCCACTTTCTTTTGTCCCGGCGGACAGTCCATACATTCACTCTTGTTTTAACCTCTCTACAACGGCCACCTCTCCACAACGGCAACGGCAACGGCCATTAAAACCCTATCTTTTTTGGCGTACAGTAATAAAAGGTCACGCAACTTCATCTGTACCACGCATCGTCGGGCAATACAGTATCTTATATTGCGGCACGTGTTTAGCCACTGATGGAAGAATCACACAATACTAGTAATACGTGACTCGCAGGCCCTCGCGAAGCTTTTGTTGCCTAGTAACGGGCACGCCTGCGATTTGATCTGCAAGGTTTCCAAGAATCGCTGCAAGGTTTCTGAGAATCGTCGGACGAACGCCGTGTTTTTGCTATGCCACCGGATTTTGGTTTCGATTGGAGTTCGCTCGTCTCTCGATATCTGTAATAAATTGTAGCGCTCTTGTACTGTTTTCCCCACTTTTCCGTCCGAATGATCTGAAACCACCTCGCTTTTGTAGGTAAAATCTTCTTCGCAATATCGGATCGGCGAATTATTTTCAGACACAAGTCTTCGCGTCTACAATGAAAACTAAGCCATATGTTGATCGTACTTTGAGAAATGCCTGAGTCGTCTTTCCTTTTCCTGTTGTTGATAATGGATTTAATAAAGCCGGGTTTTTTTCACAAATGACCCGTATATAAATTTGTTCGATAAACAAACTTGGAGTAAAAATTGTTATTCTTCAGCAGCCGTTCCTGTTTCTACATTTACGTGTACAAAGATTACGGCGAAGTCAATGTTATTAAGCAAAGAAAAGGGGGTTAAAAAAAGAACGGCCTGGATTTGAACCGAAAAAAAAAAAAAAAAAAAAAAAAAAAGAAGGACCATGTCGGATTTGAACTCACGCCCTCAATCCCGAAGATCAGATTTAAAAGTTAGCGCCTTAAGCCATTAGGCCACGAGCGCGCCGTGTGACGTCATGTCATCCCCCAACTCCACAAACAAACAATTAAATAAATAAATAAATAAATAAATAAATAAATAAATAAATAAATAAATATGACCGTAAAGGCCACACGAGAATTGCTCTCGCGTCAGCTCTTGGGGGACAGAATTATAAACCCCGCTACGCGAGGCCTTCGGCCTCGCTTCGCGAGGAACTAGAAAGTACAAGGCCCCCATTTTTTTCTATTTTCCATTTTTTTTACGCTTTTACAGTACTGTATTTTTATTTCAGTCGTAAATCGAGTACAGCTGATAAGGCTCTGTGTTTAAATTGCATTGCGAAATTGAAAAAAAAAATGCCTTGTGGCACAGCCAAGTCACATTAAAATAGAACCTCGCAGCCACTCACTCAAGCAAACAACCCTTGACAACTTAATTTCACGAAAGAGAAAGTAAACGATGTACAAACTGATGTACTCACTGTACCTTACTAGCTTTGTTTTGTTAACATTCCTGTTCTGAACATCATTTTGGTTTCTGTTTTATTGATACATTTTGATTGTGTTACGTATTCATATGCTATAATAAGCATTTTTAAATAAAAATGTTGTCCCCCCCAAAAAAAAACAAATGGTGTCATATTACACCCCTACCTCCCCATAACGGCCACCTCTCTACAACGGCCACTTACCTCTGTCCCCAAGGTGGCCGTTGTGGAGAGGTTCGACTGTATTTCGCATTTCGTGCGTTTTGATATGAAACCAGGCAGCAAAAAGCAAACGTATAAACATAAAAATTTCTTGCACTTTTTAAATTCAAAATGGATTAATGACAAACAATTGCAAGAAACTTTATGTGACATGTAATTTACAATTTACGGACAAATGTATCTATCGATTGACAGGATTTTGCTGCGGCCTTTCTATTTCGCTCTTCTGTGACCTCTGGCTCTGTTCGGTCCATTTTATCCAATATTGACACACATGCTGAGCCCTTTTGCAGTTCATTATTGGGGTACCCAGTCTTCTCTCATTTTGATAGAGCCTGGGGATTAAAATTCCGTATGAGGGTTTTAGGTCGAATTTATCGTTAACGTTAAATTCAGCTTATAGAATCTCAAGATCTGGTCCAAAATTTAATATGTCACCCAGCAAATCTACAAATGGCGGACCTTCGATGTTATCTTCGTTGATTCAGGCTTCATTTCCAGACTACACCAGTTAGCGAATTAGAGCTTTTCATTCACTTTATTTTCAGCCATCGGTCCACGGACGCACCTGTCGCATCCCTCGCCCTACGGGCCTGATTATTTTAGTGTGGTTAGCCAAAGCAAGAGATGTTGCCTTAGGGCTAGGGTTATCAAATGCAATACACCAAAGAAAAAAATAACAAAACCAACAAAGTTGCTGCACTATCCTCAACGGCGACAACTCGGAGAACGAAGTCTTGACCTATATTATCAATTGAGAGGTCTGGTGAGAGTTAACGAAAGCCATTGGCGTGGAAATGTTTATATCTAGTATGTCTAGTATACATGTTATAAAGGGATGATGTGGATTCATGACTGCTGGGTAGAGAAAAATATAACTTACTGATTGAAATCGTGAGAGTCCCTAACCCATTTCGTTTAATCGGCTCATGGGCTACATGTATGCGCATTCTCTGAGTAAAAAATGCAGTAGCCATGAGCACGCCTCGCGGGCCTATTTTTAAATTAAGAAATACAGTCAGTTGCCCTATTTCCGGACACTTTTTGCAAATACCGTTATATCTTACCTCAAAACAGCACTAACGAGCTGAAATTTCCCCAGTATGTAGCCTCAACTGTTTGTAAGTAGACCGTGAAGTTTCATCGCCTGAACCTTCTTGGTTTCGTCGCAATATTGAAAAGAATTGGTCAAATTGGGTGCCCTAAATCCGGACAAGTTGCCCTAATTCCGGACGATCGTAAGGTGATGTTTTCACCGTTTTTTTGGTGATATTCTTCACTTTCGTGATGAAATTTCTCTCATAAATGATAAACCAGAGAATATTCATGTTAAATATCATATTTTCTCCGAAATTAAAAGCGTTTCCGCACAGTTTTTACGGTGGACAAAAGTAAGACTAAACGAACGTATTTGGCGAAGAGGAGGGGGACTGGTGACTAGATCAACTTTCGCTTATTCTCGCTTCTTGAGACTTTTGCCTCTAAATTCGTGAAAATTATGTTTGACTGGTCTCTTTCAAGGGAGGTAAGTTCGACAATAAGTCAGTGCTGAAAATAAGATGGAATTTTGGAATGTCCGCCACAAAATTGGCGATAAAATGAAAGTCTTCTTCGCTATCACGTCGGCGTCCGGATTTAGGCACACCTCGCTAAAATGTAACGGAATTTCTCAAATAGTCTCGCTCTAAAATTTAAAATCGCAAATAAATAATACTTATACTAGAAGAATCCTACGCTTTTCGACGTAACTTTGTCCAAAAATTAAAAGTTTCTGTCGCGTATTTTGCGAGAACGAATTTAAAATGTAAAACGATATAATTCAAGTCGCTGCAAATATGCAAATTATGGACGATAGAAGGTTCCCTACCTTGAAATGATGTTGAATTTTCCTGATTTAACTTGAGCTAGGAGGACTAAAACAGGAGTTAGTGAAAGCGGAATAATCGGTCATTCTTTAGAAGTATTTTTTGTATTTCATTCGTAGGCTACCGAAAATAACGAAACTCTTAATCGAAGTGTCCGGAAATAGGGGCGTCCGGTGAATAGGGCAACATACTGTACAGTTCTTATTTTTATGTCTGACGTTCTTAAATTAAGAAATGTGATCTTGATTTTCGAACTTAAATTTAAGAATAAATTTGATCTTAAATATAGAGCACAAAAATAAGAAATTGGGTACAAGGTTATGAACTAGCCAATGATGTTGCGAATTGCACGATCACTAGAAGGTTTCAGAACGTACATGTGGTTCGATCGCAGCTTTAATACACGAAGTACAAATACGGGAGACACGGCAATTTTCTCCGAGCTGGATAGTTTTATTCAAGTTTTGTCGTAAAATCGATAGAACTGATGCAACCACTCTTGAACAGGAAGCGCGTTGATACAGTCGGCAACAGCTTCACGAGTGAAAAGCATTTTCAAAGGCTTGGATTTTACATCCAACGCGCCAACCTCGATTCCAGGCTCTCTCTCCTTTTCCTCCCTTGTCATTGAGTAGAGAGACCCTGGTTGCGGCTGGTCACGTGACCATGCGGTTACAACAATACCGCAGGGAGGGTGGGTCTTTGAGGCCGTTTTGTCAAGGTGAACAATAATTACTAACAAGGGATCGAAGGGGCAAATCGAGCTTGGTTCAAAATGGAACAGCCTTGCTTTCTGCTGGTTTATACGGCGAGATTATGTTAAAAGTGAAACAGGCTATTTGTATGGAACGTTTGTTTTTATTCTGTACAACTTCGAATTCATGACATGAACATGTATACGTGACGGATATTTTCGAGCCACAAAAGCAGCGGCGCGAATATTATATTACAAGAATGGAAAATTCGCTTTGCGAACACAAATTCTAAGTAGAAAATCAGAATATAAGTAGACAGGTTCATGATCGTAAAGCTAAACGAGGTTGTAAACCAGACACCTTGGTCTCAAACCAAGTTTGAAAACAACAATAAGCTTGGCGAGCTCGTTCACTGACCCTGTGAACTCCGGTAAATTAAAACACAACGGCATTTATTTACAAATTCATTTGGAGCGAAATCAGGAGCGAAATAGTCCAAATTTTAGGATAAAAGAGTAGCTTACTATTTTCTCTAACTGATTCTGTCGTTAGTTTGACCGTAATATATAGTTTTCTTGTGTCAAAAAATCTACAACAACAACCGCTCGACGCCGCCCGCCGGTGGTTCCTTGAAAATCAACAACCTTGTACGGCACGAATGTCAAACGGACTGTACGAAGGAATTTTTTTCCATCGGTAGTTTTTGCAGTGAATACAATTTAACGATCACTTAAACTCATTACCTTAAAGCTGTTCACATACCGAAATGATCGGTTTTCTTCCATGGACAAAATTCTGTTGTAAAACGTCCGACGTAGTTGTGTAGTTCTGAGAATTACGCAAGCGGTTTCCAAGAAAATATTATCGCAGTGATCTTCACACACAT